>CM040422.1:163058709-163537165 GCA_022702705.1 Papilionanthe hookeriana x Papilionanthe teres | reverse complement strand
AAGGTTTTAATCGATATTCGTTTACTTTAATTATTCGTTCTAATTTCATATTTTTAATATCCACAGCACCATTAGGATAAAATTTTATTACAATAAATGGCCTTGACCACTTGGACTTATGTTTTTTGAGAAATAATTTCAATCAAGTATTATATAATAAAACCTCTTGTCTAGGCTCAAAATCTTTACTTAGAATATTCCAATCATGGCAATTTTTCATCTTTTCTTTATAAATTCTAGCATTCTCGTAAGATTTTTTTTTCTAATTTCCTCAAGCTCATTTAATTGTAATAATCATTTCTCACCAGCATCTTTCATATATAATTAGATTTTTTTTATTGCCCAATAAGCTTTATGTTCTAATTCGACTGGTAAGTGACAAGTTTTCTCAAATATGACCCTATATGGTGACATTCCTATAGTAGTTTTATAAGCAGTCCTATAATCCCATAAAGCAGAATCAAGTCAAATAGATATATCTTTCCTATTAGGATATAAGTCTTTTCAAATATTCTTTTAAATTCACAATTGGATACTTCTGCCAAATTGTTGGTTTAAGGGAGATAAGTTGTGGCACATTGATGTTTAATTCTATATTTTCTCATTAATTTTTCAATTATAGTCTTGACTTCCCTCATCTATAATGCTCACTCTTGGCATTCTAAATTTGGTAAAAATAAATTTCTTTAAAAATTTTTCAACACTCCGAGCATCATAACAAGGTAAAGCTGTAGCTTCAATCCATTTTGAAACATAATTCACACCAATTAAAAAATATATATATTTCCGAAAGATGTTATAAATGATCCCATAATGTCTAAACCCCAAATATAAAAATTTCAACTTCTAAAGTAAAATTTTGGGACATTTCATTTCTTCATAAAATGTTACATACTATTTGACATCGAACAAGCATTATTATATAAGTATTAACATTCCTAAATATAGTATGCTAACAAAATTTAGATTGTAAAATTCTATATGCAGTTTTATCTACTCCTAAATGTCCTCCAAAACAAATTCATGACATTTTTCAATAATTTCATAGGTTACTTCTATCGGTAAACATCTTCAGATAACTAAGTCCTTAAATCATTTGTATAAATAAAGGTTATCGCAAAAATAAAATCTTTTGTTAGAGTGAAATTATTCTTTTGATGGCTTTATAAACCGTAGGGTAAAATATTACTATCTAATTAGTTAACTATATCTGCATACCACAGAATACGTTGCTCAGTAACTGAGTATAACTGTTTATCAAGAAATTTTTTTTTTTTATGTCATCTTCAAAATTACCATAATTTTCATGTTCTTACCTTGATAAATGAACAGTGATATGATTATCAGTACTCTTTCTATCTATTACTTGGAAATCAATTTTTTGCATTAGAAGGACCCATCTAATTAATCTCGATTTTTCATTCTTCTTTAAAATTAAATATTTAATAGTAGAATGATCAGTATGCATAATAAATTTGTCTAAATTTATCAAAATCATACACTATTGCCAATAATTCCTTTTCAATTGTGTTATAATTAATTTGAGCTTCATTAAGGGTTCTACTGACATAATATATAACTTTAAAAGTTGTCCTAATAAAGCCGGAATAGAATAATCACTTGCATCACAAATTAATGCAAATGGTTATTCCCAGTTAGGTAAAACATTAATAGATGCAGTGATTAGTTTTTCTTTTAATAAATTGAAGGAATTTAGGCATCCCTCAATAAAATCAAAGTTAATGTCTTTTTCTAAAAGATAGCATAAAGGCTTTGAATGTTTTCAAAAGTATTTAATATAATGCTTGTAGAACCCAACATATCCTAGAAAACTTCTAAGACCTCTCACTGACATTAGAGTTGGTAATTCAATAATTACTTAAATTTTGTTGGATCTAATTCCATGCCATTTTTTAAAATTTTGTTTTCCAAAACAATTCCTCCTGTAATTATAAAATTCACATTTTTACCAATCGTGAACTAATTTTTCTTCTTCACAATGTTTTAGAATCATTGTTAAATTATCTAAACATGAATCAAAAGAGGTACAAAAAAACTGAGAAATCATCCATGAAATTTTCAATAATCCTTTCTTAATTAAGTCATAGTCATGCACCTTTGAAAAGTTGCATGTGCACTACACACAACCGAAAGGAATCCTTCTAAAAGCAAAAGTTCCATGAAGACTTGTGAAAGTCATCTTTTCTTGATCCTCAAAAGCTATAGGTATTTGGTGATATCCAGAATATCTACTCAGAAAGTAGAAATAATGATGCCTAGTTAGTATATCCAACATTTGATCCAGAAAAGGTTGAGGAAAGTGGTCTTTCCTTGTGGTTAGGTTTAATTTTCTATAATCAATACAAATTCGCCACTCAGTGACTTTTCTTATTTGAATTAATTCTTTCCATTCAATTAAAATTACTGTTGCTTCCCCTTTCTTAGGAACACTGTTTATTGGACTAACTCAAGCACTGTCAGAAATATGATAAATGATTCTAGTATCCAACCATTTTAAAATTTCATTCTTTAAAACTTCATTCATTATAGGGTCCAATCATCATTAAGGATCAACTCTATGCTTATGATCATCTTCCATTAAATTTTGTGCATACAGTTGAAGGGACAATTCCTTTAATATTGGCTAACATCCATTCGAATGCTCTCTAATGATTTTTTAAAGTATCCATTAATTTTTTTTTATGTTCTTCAGTTACATCTAAGGATATTATAATAGGTAATGTCGATGAGTTACCTTAAAATGCACACTTCAAAGTGTGGGGATAACATTCATTTTTAAGTTTAGGAGTTTTATCAATTGAAGGAATCAGAGGTTTACTATTTACAAAAGTGACTAAATTTTCATGAAACTCCATAACATAATTGGAATCCTTAGTCTTTATCTCAATAGATTTAACTTGAAAATTAGTTTCATCCAGTTCTTGTTGATTTATTGTGACTTCATATCTTTCTTTGAAATGGCTCTTAATTAAATAATCAATAGTATCCATTATCGGCCATTTTAAGGAGTGTCTCAATTTGTTTTAGATGTAAATATAAATATAATTTTAAAAATAAAATATCATTTTTAATTTGAAAATATAAAATCAAACTGATCTCATATATGCAACAGTTTAAATAATCAAGCATTACACCATAAGTACTGTATCTATCCCGAAGAATGGATACATTGCTTTGCGGTGTGGCTTGATTGAATAAACTAAAGAATACATGACATCTGTTTGGTCTGCAAACTATTTATGTTGACCAATAAATTCCTCTATCTAATACAAAAGAATGAGATGAGGTTTATAATAATATCAAGTCTTAAGTTTTCTATAAAAGCAAGTCCCTATAGTTAATTATATCTTAGATAACCGAAGTCAACTAGAAAACTCTAAATTTAGATCAGGAAATAATATTTTTCATGATTTCCAAAAGGTAGGATTTTCCAAAAGAGTGTGTGGTAGTAGGAATTCCAATAGGCGAGTGGCTCAAGTTTCGAAATAGTTATTGTAGGAATCCAAAGAATGAAAGCTAGGGGAAGTCATGGATTTTAGAAGAATCTTGGTGGCTTCTCAACTACCTTTTGTTTTGGCTTCAATTCGAGGAAATTATTTGATGTTTCATCTTGCCAATTTTAATTAATTAGGACCTACATTCACTTGATACCGACCATGTGAAACCTGGAAGATGGGAGGATTTGTGTCATATCAGATGACAACCTCGAAGTCCTAAGATGAGTTTAGGACTTATATTTTGCACAAGGTGCAAAAACCTAAAAGATAAAGTGAGGGTTTATATTTGCACTATGCAAACTATCTCAGAGTCCTATGGCTTGTTATTAATTTCAAAGGAATTTTGCTGTTGAAAATGGTCGTGCTGCCCACAATGTTTGCTCCAAGCTCCTCGTTGTAGCAGGTTTAATTTTAGAAGTGTCAAATTGAAGATATAAGAGAAGTGTCATGTTTTAGAAATGTTTATATTGAAGTGTCTTAGTATCTTATTAGGGGAATAATTAAGTTGATTATAGATATCAGTTTTAGATCCCACAGTTCCCACATTCCGACACCACTATTTTCTTTGGATTCACTTAGTCTAGATTAATTTACCAAATTTAACTAAATGAATTCAGTACTTTTATTTAGATTGTGAGAAATCTTATTAGCAAGCATAGGTTGCCTCTTCCGAAGGATTCCTGATCATCTGATAGCGACATTTTAATTTAATTGCAATTGCTATTTTTTTGGTTTGTGATTAAATTTTGAGTTGTCTTATATTTTGATTATTGTGACGGTGAATTTTTTTTTGTTTTGTTTTGGTTTTGTGGTTATCATAAAAAATTTAGTTTTTACATGCAGAGTAACCTTGTTATTTATCATACAAATTTATAAGCAGGAAGTACAACAAAGTAAATGCAGGGAAAAAAATACTGATAAAACTGTAAAAGCATACCAGTCCTCTTCTTGCACTCCAGCTAAAAGATTACTATTTGCAACACATTTGTATGTATAATTCGTAAGAAATTGAGATTGCATGCCATAAAACAGGAAAGAAAAAACAGGGCTAAAGTGCACCTACCAAATCCTATTTCATTTGTGTGGATGATTTCATTAAGAAAACAATAATAAAATCAAGTGTCTTCCAAGGTATCTAAAGGATTATGAAAAGGTCCTGGGTAATACCTTAAAAATTTCATGATTCCTCAAATCGTCTCGAGTTCATTTAAACTTATTATGTTGCTAAGTGATTCATTCAATCCATACCCTCATGCTCAATGAGCCTTTGATGTTTTTATTATCCCTTTAAGTGGTGTGATCATCACTTGATATTTCAATCATGAAAATTTGACTTGATTAAAGAACTTCACCAAGTTGAATCTTTTTTTTAGTTGGGCTTGGAGTGTTTCAAATGTGTTTAACATTGAATACTTTTTTCCTTTTCTAATCCTCATTAATCAAATCTGGATTAAGCCTAGCTCACTACTAAGCCTTTAAAACATAATGGGTTAATCTGTAATTTTAAGAATGTTAAATATTATGATCTAAATCTATATCAACATGTTGAATCATCATTTAAACACCAACTAAAAGTATTAGATTGATGAATTATTAACTTCCAAAGTTAAAACCCTAACCCTGGGATCATTTAGTTTTGATTATCTTGCAAATTAAGATATTTAAAGAAAATACAAATAGGATTTCCAAATTTATCCCTTTTGCGACAAAGATGAGATTAGTTTCTACCACTTATCCATTTATGTTTCAATCATTTGGACTATCAATTTATGATCATTAATTTCCCATTTACCCCTTTGATTAGGCCTAAATATTATTTAAGGCTTAAATTCTTTAATTACAATTTTTCTCTTTAAGACCTTATCACTTCATAATTCATTAAATTGAGCTCAAATGATTTTAAAATTTTCATGCTACCCCACTCATGGGTCAATTAAAAAAATTAGAGAAAAATGTGATTTTTCTTATTTTTATTTAATTTATATAAATATTTTAATGCAAAAATAAATATTTCCAAAGTAAATTTAATAACTTAATCAAAGTAAAACTTCTATCCTTAGGAACATTATTGGAAGTGCACCTAGGTCAGAGGATCACTTTGACCAATTTTCATGATTTTAAAATTTTTAATTTAATTAATAAAATTATTATTCAAGTTTGAGTATTAATTAAATATAAAATATATTTTAGCTTGATAGTTAAAGAAACTCAGAGAAGCATGTTTCATATTTTTGTTATTTATATTTTAATTATTATAATTATTTTAGTGAAATATTAGGGAAATTATTTTTTAACATGTTGCATTAAGTCTTTAAAAATTAATGTTTTTACTTAGAAAATTAGAAAAATTAATTTAATTTCTCCCAAGTGAAGCTAAATGTGACAATTTGATGTGTTTTTATGATTTTGTGATTTTTATAATTTTTAATGAATCTTTAATT
The DNA here is from genome assembly GCA_022702705.1 of Papilionanthe hookeriana x Papilionanthe teres. NCBI lineage: Eukaryota > Viridiplantae > Streptophyta > Magnoliopsida > Asparagales > Orchidaceae > Papilionanthe > Papilionanthe hookeriana x Papilionanthe teres. Next base: position 163,531,206 of record CM040422.1, on the reverse strand, counting down.
ATTTAAATATTTTGAAATAGCTTATAATGAAATATTTATTTTAATTCCAATTTTATTTTTCTTAGGTTCCTCTAATCACAGAGAACACCCAAAATCAATTTAGTGATTTTTTTAATTCTATTTTAATTATTATAATTATTTTAATGCCAAAAATGTCATTTCACTTAGAAAATCCAATTAGGGACCAAATCAATTCCAATTGACTTCAAATTTTTTTTAGGGAGTTCCCCTGACCTTAAATTATAGTGGAGAATGATTTTTATGCCATTTACATGTGTATTTAGTCCTATTTATTTTTCTTTTATTTTATGGGTTTAGTGATAATTAGGGTTATTTTTAATGGGTTAAACCAAGTTTATATTTTTCCTAGGGTCCTTTGATCACAGTGAACCTACCAAAATAAGTTTTATATTTTTTTAATTGTTATATTAATTATTATAATTATTATACTAAAATAGGTATGGTTAACTTGGAAATTAGGGAACTATGGATAAAGAGTCCCCCTGACTTTGGAAAAATCACAGAAGATCCCTTATGACAGAGAGAACAAAAGCCCTAAAACTCAAGCCATGGTGAAATGTAGATGCAAAAGTACAATGTAAATACATAACATAATATTTAATTAATCAAAAATCAACATGCATCGAAAAAACATGAAACCATTTCCACAATATTCTCCTCAGTTCACTAAGTAAGAGAGCATTTTTGTTTTAATTTTATGATTTTTCTACACCAAGTTATGAATTTTCTAAGGTGGACTGATTTAATTAAATCCCTTAAATTCCTAATTTCTTACTTATCTACGTCAGCCTTGTATGCATCGAAAGCACACGCAGTGCCGCGCTACTGAATGTCGCAATCTAACTCAGTGCTGACTGAGCTTCATAGTTCTACTCCGTCTCTCCATCCGGCATGATCTGGATCATCCGTCTGATACACGGATGATTGGACTACCTCTGGTCATCTCCTCAAATTCTAAGATCTGTGAGCCGTCCACCTTCTAACCTTAAGATCTCAAGATAGACTCAACTAAATCGAGTGCGGTTTGTTCCAAGAGCTTTATCTAAGTGAGATGAACCTATCTATATAGTTTATACGGTATGATTACAATATACATGCATGGAAAATCAAAATAGGCTCTAGAGGAGGTGAGAGCTCAATACCTGAGAGGAGTAGCCTCAATTAGAAATTTTCTACACCTTCGTTGTGACCTCACGAAGCTCCAACGAGAAGCAATTCGAGCTCTCCTTGGGTCCAAGTATGAACTTGATGAAACCCGATTTGGGGGGTTGATCAAAGTCTATGCTAGGGGCTCTCTGTGATGGGACATTTGTGGGGGATCTTCCTCTCTTAGTTTGGGGATTGTGAGGAGCAGGTCAATTTGAAGTTTGTTAGACTTTGGTGAAGTGTCATGTTTTGGGGTGATTTTTGAGTGGAGAAATTGGCTCTGGATGGAGAGAGGGCTAGAAAATGGCTTGGTTGGGCTCAGGAGGACTTGGAGAAGCTCTGGAAACATTTTGACAGAGTTTCCCCTAGGAATTTGAACTTCTCTTTTCTTGGCCGTGGAGGGTGGTGTTTAAATAGAGGGGGAGAGGGTGGCTGGCTTGGCTGACCAGTGATCGTGCTTAGATGGTTAAGTGGAGGATACAAGTGCTTCAGTGGCCAACTGGGTTGGGACACATCAGTGTTGACCATAGTAGAGTTTCTCAGGTTTGGGTTTTCCGACAGCCATGGTGGTCGGCCGGCCAAGGATAGGTCACCTTCTAGCTCAGGGAGGTTAGGGCTTGGTTTTAGTGTAGTCAATTGGGGTTGGCTATATGTAAAGGTGATGGATTGAAATGGGGTGGTCTTTAGGCTAGGTTGAATCAACCATGGGTTTAGCCCCATTGGAATGGGCTTGGGTGACTCCACATGGCTGACCAAGGTCAGGTGGACCAGTTAAAAGGTTGTGGAGAAGTCCTAAGGCTTGACCAACCAATAGGGAACTCCTATTGAGTTTCCTTATACTTAGTCTCATCCTCCCAAGTGCTATAGGTTAGACTTTAAGCACGTGAAACTCCAAGTGAAGCAAGGAAGTGTCTATAATTTCTATGGGGAAGGGTTCCATCACTATTCCTCTAACAAAGTCACCAAGAAAGTTCTAAGACTAGATCCTAGGCGATTTTAAAGAAAGAATAGACCTCAACAAAAGTGAAGTCAACAAATGGACCCTCAATAGGTGTGGTGTGCTGTACAAGCACACCGCATACATTGTTGTTAACCAACGAGATCAACCAAACCAACATGATTATCTATGTTAGCATACTCAACACAGGACGTAAAATTCAACAAAAAACTGTTTGCTGGGGATTATCTAGTAAAAACCTTCAAATCCTTGGAAGTCTCGCTGGGGAGAGTAGGTAGGATACCTTCAAAATGGGGTTATGAATTTTAAGCTTACTCATTCTGAAGGGGACCCGATCCGATTCAATTGGAGTTTGACATGGAATTTAATTTGGAAGTTGATTTGAATTTTTATTTTTTATTTGATGTGATTTGCATGTTTGATTTGATTTTTTGAATTTTGAATTTAAATGAGTGCAAAGAGAGAAATGAAATTGGGGTATAATCTTCGAAGAGGTGGGGAACAAAATGTAGGTGCTGTCCTCGAAAGATGAGAACTAGAATTTAGGTACCAGTCTCAGAGATGAGAATCAAAATTTAGGTACTGACCTCAGAATTTCATGAAAACTGGAAAATTTACAGAAGTTTAGGGAATTTGAAGGATTCGGGCAATCTTGCACCGATCCTGAAATTTCATGTAGAAGATAGTGATAGGAGTCGGCCCCTAAAGTGATGGACAAGATTGCGATAGGGGGAGGCCCCTAAAGCAATAGAAAAATATCTAGAGAGGCGGTGGACCCTAAAAAGACAAAAAAGATGGGCTTAAAGGGCGGCCCCTGAAGCAACAGTCAAGATTGCGATAAACGCGGCCTCTAAAGCAATAGAAAAGATCGTGATAGAGGGCAACCCGTAAAGTAACAGAAAGATCACAATAAGGGGCAGCTTCTAAAGCAAGGGAAAGATCGCGATAGGGGGTGGCCCCTAAAACAACAGAAAAGGTCACAATAGAGGATGGCCCCTAAACCAATGATCAAGATTGCAATAGAGGGCGGCCCCTAAAGCAATAAAAAAGATCACGATATGGGGCGGCCCTTAAAGAAACAGAAAATATTGTGATAGGGGGCTAAATTAACAAGAAAGATCGCAATAGGGGCCTGCCCCTAAAGCGATAGAAAAGATCGCAATAAGGTGCAGCCTCTAAAGCAACAGAAAATATCATGATAGGGAGCGACCCCTAAAGAAATGAAAAATATAGCGATAGGGGGCTGCCCTTAAAGAAATGGACAAGATCGTGATATGGAGTAGCCCATAGAACAATGAAAAGATTATGATAAGGGGCGACTCATAAAGCAACAGAAAATATTGTGATAGGGGGTGGCCCCTAAAGCAACAGAAAGAGATCGCAATATTTGGCAGCCCTAAAGCAACGGAAAAGATCGTGATAGGGGGTGGCCCCTAAAGCAACGGAAAAGATCGCGATAGTGGGCGACCCCTAAAGTAATGAACAAGATTACAATAGGGGGTAGCCCCTAAAAGAATGCAAAAGATTACAGTAAAGGGTGGCCCTTGGAGAAACCAAAAATATTGTTATAGTGGGCAGCCTCTAAAGCTACAAAAAAGATCACGATAGAGGATGGCGCCTAAAGCAACAGATAAGATTACGATAGCGAGTGACGTACTCAGGATTGTGGAAGAATATTTTTTCAAAATTTTCTTCTTGTTATATCATTTATTATGTCGTACTTTTATTTTAAAGGATTTCCAATTCCAAATTTTTTCCTTTTATTATGTTTTGTTTTCTTAACTTTTTTTTTATTAATTATGTTCAATTTTCTTTTGTATCATTACTTGTTCGTTATGATTGGAACCGATATACGGCCCTGCGGCTTTTCACCCATTATGCAATTAGAAACACTTTCAAAAAAGAGAATATCTTCATTGATTCTGGTCAAATATGTGGTACATTTGATCCCATGTTGAAAAGTATCCAAAAATCAATTGTAAATCTGAACGAAACAATGAAATTGCATATCACACTTTATCATGATGTCTTCCCCAACATGGTACAAAAGTAGCAACTGTCTGTCTCTTGAGATTACTCTATGAACGAGCTAACCTTCTAAGCTACGCTCTGAGACAAAATTCCCCTCACATACGCTTAGAGGTACAACTATGTCACAATTTGATAGGTCAGAGACCCTTCAAGTACGGGTCCGGCTCATGTGTAAACGGTGCTTTATCTGCGTCCATTCAATGGAAAGTGACTGAAACTCTCTGGTGTCTGACTCCCGGAATGCAGTGTTTTGACAAATCTGCTCCATTTCCTTTAGAACTAAGATGGATCCAATAAACAATAGAATTTATACCGAGCCTCTAAATTCTCCCAATCCCACGATCTGTATTTCTCGGCCGAACAGAATGTTGCTCTTGCTTATGAAAAAGACAGTGTATAATGGCCTCACGACGTCATGGTGGTCGATATGAGGCGGGATGCAGTCTACCTCCTCATATATATTTATTATGCAGTTGTTAGGAATACAATTTGTAGACAACATATGCCACTCCACCATTCTCTTTATCATCTTCTTGATTTCAGACGACATCAGATCTACCTCATCATTCTACAGAATCCCTAGATGGAGCAGATTTGTTAGCTCTGAATAGGTCCTTTCCCTTAGGAGGCCTACTCTGCTCAAGTCTTAGAGAGTGAAAACACAATCCAGAATCTTACTTTCATCGCTCCTCAAGAATACATTGGTGTATAACTCTAGGCCTTCCAGTATGTTGACTGACTTTCCTTGTATCATCTCCTAGTGCTTGAATTATTTCTTTTGCACTCTTCGTATCTTCACCATTGTATAGTCTGAGACTCCCTGCTGGCATCACGACTCGACAAACTGCGGCGCATAAGGTTCCACATCCGGGTAATCTTTGCTTCTATAACATTAAGGCAGCCACGTATGCCTCAACGGTCCCGTATTCCTTCAAGTGTAGCACATTGCATTCATTAAACTCCAAAAATGCTCCATTAAGTGAAGGTTGCCTGCGTAAACTTGAGTTACACGTCAAACAGCAGGTAAAGATTTCTTCAAGTTGTTCCTATGATGGGTTAGGCTCTTTGGTAAACTCTGGCTCTGTCTCTGTAGCTGGCGAGCTGGCCTCTGTCTCCCTCATTTTTGGCTCATAAATTTTTTTCAAAATTGAAGGAAGCTCTGTAGCTGTCTCTCTAGCTTATCTTCTTTCTATTCTTTCCAAGTGATAATGCTTGAGGCGGTTGGCATTTGTTCTTTGAGTGCACCTCAGTGGCATGTCTCGAGCTCTCTCTGTAGCAGCAACAACCAAGTAACCGTCTGGTGTGGTGATCATTGCTGGTATTTGTCTGTTTCTCGCTGCATGGAGGTGTGAGTCAGTGAAGCCTCCAGTACTACGTCTTCTTAACAATTCTCCTTCCTTTCTGTGGCTGACTATTATCACAGATTGAAGACCTGTGGCTTTGTTCATGACTCAGTACGTCCATCAAGGGGCCTTCATAATCAATATCAACTTGGGTCAAGCCATCTTTGAAAGCAATGATCAATTGCTTGCCCGACATTTTTCCATAAAAAATAGGGAAAACGTCAGCGCATTGATGCTTCACATGAAGAAAAATAAAAACAAAATTATTATTATTTAGTGGGATTTATTGAAGCCATTATCTAATTTAATATTATTTTAGAAAATTTGGAATTGGAAACCATAATATGTGCAAAGATTTACTTTATGAGAAGATTTATTTTATTCAAAGACTTATTTTATTTCCCTTAGTTTATTACAAATTTTGGGACCCGGTCATAGACACGGCCACTTGGCTATATCGGGACAGACATCCTCCTTTAGATTTGTCATGTTGCGTAGTACTTCTTTAGATATCATTAATTTATCCGCAACATGGGTCTTTCTCCTTGAGAATCTACCAGTTGGTATGACCCTCTTAAGTAAAATTTCTCCACCACGAATGGTCCCTCCCATGTTGGTTCAAATTTTCTACCTATCTTGCAGTGTGTAAGAATAGGCCTTCTAAGAACGAGAACGAGGTCACCAACTTTGAACGCCCTCGGGTGGACTAATTTATTGTGAGCTTGAATCATCTTTCCTATAAGAATTTCTAATTCTGCTAGTCATAGCTTGGCATTATCTTTTGTTGTAATTTGATTGGTGACGGTGACTATGAGCGATGATAGCTGAATCACTAACAGAAACACTGGCTCGGACCCATACACAAGTGCGTAGGTGTAGGCTGAGTTGGTATTCTAACTGTTGTTCTGTATGCCCATAAAGCTTCTAGCAACTTCTTGTGCCAACCTCTTTTGTTATCGTCGAGTGTTTTCTTTAGAAATTTCACAAGCGTCATGTTGAAAGTTTTTGCTAAACCATTGGCTCTAGGGTATTAAATGGTTGAATACTACCAATCTAACTGGTGTCGTCTGACGAAGTAATCAATTTTGGTGCTCTTAAAGGCGGACCCATTGTCTGAATGATCCTACGTAGCACACCGAATATGTAGATGATCTGATTCTTGAAGAACTATAGAACTTGTTGCACTGTGACTTTCCGTAAAAGTACCGCATTTACCCATTTGGAGAAGTAATCTATAGCATCAAGTATGAACTAGTGTCCTTTTGAAGACGAAGGATCTATCAGACCCACTATGTCTGTTCCCCAACACTCGAATGGCCACGATGCAATCACGGGGTGTGGAATATTCAGAGGTTGCTGCAAGACCACCCCATGCAGTTGGCACTGATGACATTACTTAGTTGTGTCCATATAGTTTGTTATCATTGCTGGCCGATAGTACCCAAGTCATTTAATTTTAAGCTTCATTTTCAGCCCTAACTGGGAGCACCACACAATTCGATATGTACTTCTTTGACAATCTTCTGCTCCTCTACTCTGCTTAGACATCTCAGCCACATCTGATCAAATGATCTTCTGTACAAAATGTTGTTGATTAAGGCATATGACATTGCCCTTTTCTGAATCTGATGCACTACTGACCTATCTTCTAGCAGTTTTCTTATTTGCAAATATTCTATCAATGGATAACACTAATCTTCTGTATCATACATCACTATAGCTGCTAAATCTTCTTTTTTGAGCCTATGTAGAGTGTCGAGGTCGATTTGAGATAGAATCTAACGTCCTTGTATTGTGATATCTTTAGTATCCTCTTGCGGACACACAAACTCTTTAGCCTGTTTAGCTAAAGCATCTGCATAAGCATTATCCGCTCGGGGAATCCTATAGAACATCACACTAGGAATCTATTTGAACATATTCATGATGTATCATTGATAATCTTCTAATATTTGTTTTATAATCTTGTATCATCCGGCAACTTGCTGAATGACAAGTTGTGAGTCTCCCTAAATGGCAATGTTAGTTACATCCATTAAGATTGCCAATTCCAATCTCTGAATTAAGGCTTCTTATTCTGTTTTATTGTTGGTAAATAATTCTATCAGATGGTAGGAGAAGTTTAGGATTGCCTGATCCGGTGTCACGATGATCAAACCAACTCCTACTTTGTCGGGTATCACTGATTTCATGCCTTATCTTTTTTGGCTGATGAAGCACCGCCGAAGTACATTTCACAATGTCTGCCACTTGACTGTTTCACTTGTATTATCTGCTAGTATGGTAGTTAATCATTGAGAGGCAACCTAGCTGGTAGTGAGTGCACTGCTAGGAAGTCTTCAAGAATCTGCCTTTTGATAGTGTGAAGGGCAAGAAAATTATACCAAATTGCAATAAAATCATTGACCATCTTGGTAAATGTTCAAAAAGTGTTGATTGGGTCATCAATTATTACAATGGATTAACTTTCGAGATTAAGTTGACCTTATAAGACAATATGTAGTGTCTAAGCTTTTGAACATCTAAAATTAAAGAAAGAAAATATTTCTTAATAGAAAGATACTCTACCTCTGCTAGTATTAGACGTCGACACAAGTCGTAGAGTGTGTTTTCTTTACCCTCATCATTGACTTGTGCTAGAAGGGATCCGAGGGAGTTTTCTAAGGTCACGATATAAAGTATCAATGGTCTACCTGGGATAGGGCTGCTAAAACAGAATGTGTAGTTAGGTATCATTTAATGTCTTTAAAAGCCCTTTGGCATGACTTTCCCCAAATGAATTTGGCATCCTTTCGAAGTATGTTTGAAAAGGTTCAACACCTTCCTGAAAAATTAGATATTAAGAGTCTTAGGTATGCCAATTTTCCTTGGAAAGAACGTAGTTGCTTCAAGGCATTGGGAGGAAGCATTTCCAAGATAACATTAATTTTCTTTGGGTCAATTTCGATTCCCAGATGAAGGACAACGAATCCTAGAAATTTTCCAAAGGTAACCCCAAAGGTAACCCCAAAGGTGCAATTTAAGGGATTCATTTTGAGATTGTATTGCCGTAATCTTTTAAATACGATCCTCAAATAATACAAATGGTTATCCTTCACTTTATTCTTGATGAGCAAGTCATCCACGTAGCATTCCACTTTGTTATGGATGAGATCATCAAAGATATTTTTCATTGCGCATTGGTAAGTCGCCCTGGCTTTCTTTAGTCTGAAATAAATTACTGTGTAGCAATATATAACAATTGGAGTTCTGAATGATGTGAGTGTTGCATTTTATGGAGCCATCTTGATTTGGTTGTAACCTGATGATTGAACCACTCCGTGCACCTTGTGTAAACTTAATATTGCAAGAATTTGATATAGAAGTCTATAAAAATATTCAATAATCGTAGAGTTACTCTATTCAACGCAAGTATATGTATCACTCAAGTAATACAGGGCTCTAATGGAGTCCTAGATATCGACCCCATAGAAAATATTTCAGAGGCTACGGACTAGGATTATAGAAACCAATTCAGAATCAAAACTTTGTAAATCGAATTGCCTATTTGTCACTAAAATGTAATCGTAAATAAGATGAAATTTTAATAAACTAATTCTACTAACAATTAACTAATTTTACTAATAAAGTGAGGTTCAATATATAAGAAAACATCCTTCTCCTTGTTAAAAATTTAAGTGAATGGATAATTAAAATTAGTTTAAAACTATGTTGTGCCAAATATGAGCATTCCTATTCTTTACCTTTTGGTCCAGGCATAAAGAACATTGACTTATCTTATGCTTGGTTACTTAATCAGCGGCTAGGCTGGGAGGATACCGGCTCTCACTTCAAAGCTCCTACGTTCCCCTCCCCCGAGGGCTAACATCTACACTTCAGCACCCAAACAATAATACCGAATTGAGGATTTTAGTCTGTCACTCTAAAATCTCCAATTCTACCCCCAATGAATAATATTTCCTTATTTATTTGCACCCTACTTTCAAGGACTTTGACCTCCTTGATTCTTGGATGTAATCTTCACTTTAGTTGTAAAAATCAAAATATTTTAACAAATCAAATGGGCAGATTGAAAGTAAATTAGGATTGAAGTGAAAAGATTATCACAGCTTGTTTATTATTCTCTTGGCACAACTAATTTAAATCACCATTTCACAAAAATCTCAAAACAAGGAGAAAGACAGAGAAACTACTCTGATTTCATGGAGACGATACGACAAAACTTGGATTTCATATATAAAAACAAAGTTATACAAACTAAAATAATTAAATACAACTTATCTCGAATTCCTCCCCAAGCAAACTCCTTGAAGTTCCTCTGAATCTCTTCCTTTATTACACACAGAATTCTCCTTCGAAGCGGCAAGGAGGAAGAAATCTCTCACTTTCCTTCCACTCCTACAATCTCTCTAAGAATTCCTCACAATTAATACTAAATAAACTCGCACTCTAAAACTATTAGGGAAAAAAGACACTAACAAATACTCTAGAAACTCTTCGACACCACTTAGACTCTCTTGGACCCCCCTGTTTTCGGCCTCAATTTGTTTCTTTTAAAGTAGTTGAAAAGTTTCTAAGAATTAACCCAAGTATCCCTTCAAAAATTATCCACATTCAATGCACTTCGTGAGAGAACAGACATAATCACCGTCGTCGGCCTCGATCTCGCCGTCGGCGGCCTTCTAAAATACTTGGCTTTGGACCTTCTCTCTTAAGGCTTGCTGTTGGCAGCCTCAATGTCGTCGTCGGCGACCTTCTTTGCAATTTATTTTCTGAACTCTCAGAAAAAGTCCGCCGTTGGTGCCGTCGATCTCGCCGTCAGCGCCCTAGGTCAAATCTTCATATTTTGGTCCTTTTTGCTCCAAATTCGCTCCTTTTGGTATCTTTTTGCTACAATGTCCATAAATCAACATACCTGCAACAAAACATCAAAAATGCTTTTCTTTAAAGAGTAATATCATCAAAATCAATATAAAATAGGCATGAAAATTTCAACATATTTTCAGTTGGTCAAAATCCCCCAAACTTAACTATTACTTGTCTTCATGTAAATTTTAGTACTGCATAAAAGTTACGATTCATTGTGGCAAAGTTTAATTCAGAAACACTATAATTTTGATTTAAATAAATATCATAGTTAGATTTCTTAGAAAGGTTTTCAAGTAATTAGATTAACTTTGTAGATGTAGGGCTATTTAGTCATCAAGTCTAAGAGTTCTAGTCTTCTATTTATTTCAAGAATGACTATATGTTGCAATATCAATTCACTTAGAATATTTAGAACATAGGAAATTCATGAGGACACTACTAGTAAAGAAACTAGTCCATAAATATAAGTTCAAAAATGTATTTAGTTTTCCCTTTAGGTTAATCCAAGTGAAGCCAATTTTTGATAAGGCGTCTCCTCAAGCTTCTTCTCACTTACTTTTTTTTTCTTTTCTTTTCATTTGGATTGCTTTCCAATCCAATATATATTTTGCTTTTCTTTTCAGGGATTATTTTTCAATCATTTCTTTTTATTTTTCAAGTGAGGATTACTATATCTGGATAGCCTATTAATAATTTTGAACTTCACTCTTCTTTTCCTAAATTTAAAACTTAAAGCATTTCATTACCTTATATGTAATTCATAGTCTTTATATCATTGAGCCCCAATCTTTTGTTTCTCAACTAAATTCCTAAGATTCTTAATATTTCAAAATATGTTTTCTTTACTCTAAATAGTTAACTATAGTCCTATCCTCTTATACTAAATATGTTAACCTACAAAATTAATTTTCATTACCAAAAATACTTCTTTGAATCTTCTAAAATATTTAAATAAAATCTAAATAAAGTTAACTGAATTAAGTTTTATCACAAAAATAATGTTTATAAATTTTGCAAATATTTTATTTGAGAACACATAACAGTTAATATTTTTCTCCCCCCAAACTTAAAATTTTTAATAATAGAAATATAATACAGGGTGAAAGAAAAATTCTAAATATAAATCATACCTTTGCACTTTAGGCATTTTTAGTTCTCTGAAATTTTGTAGGTTCTTCTCGAAAATTTTTAACTTCAATTGGCCTGTAATATTAGGAACTTTTCTACACATATAACAGATTAGAAAATTTTGATGGGGTAATGAAAATTTGAAATAAGTATATAAAGTAAAAAATTTAACAACCACAATTGATTACACTACACAGAAAAATTCCAAGTAGCATTTGCATTTCACAACACAATATAAAAAAGTCTACTATTTAAACTTAGAGTCCAAAATTAAAATTACAATCTACGCATCACAATCCATCTAGAAATAAAATACAAACTACAAACAAAAATACATATCTCAGAAAATAATACAACAGACAAAATACAAATAGTAGAATAAAAATACTATAAAAAAACACAAACATACATCACAATCATCAAATTTTAAGATCAGAAATCAAAATCCCATACTATGTCTTCATCTACCTGGTCAACAGGTGGATTGGGCTGATAATGTGTATATTGGGGGCATTCAGGTAAAGTAACATTAGGCTCGCCTCTATAGTGTCTAGCCTGAGCATAATAACAAGCAATCTCAAAATTAGAATACCGCTGAAGATACTCAATATCATGATCGTGTTTCCGCTCTAATCCGTCAATCCTCTAATCTATTCTCTCAAGTCTTTCATCTAACTTTTCAAAACTCTTCCGTTGCAGGGTCATCTCATTCATCAAATCATAAAGAGTAGGGGTGCTAGAGGTAGGAGGGTCATAACTAGTAGAGAGGATATCTCTACTTGTAGAAGGTGCTTTACTCCTACTCCCAGATCTCCATTCTTCATGGGATTTGTATGTCTTCAAATTAGCTTTACTAATGGGTTTCATATAGTACACCCAGTCTTCATCATCTCTTGATTCCCTCCAGATAATTGACAAAGTGCATAAATGAGGCCAGGATGTCCTAGTCCTCCACTTGATTCACTCTTTGCCGTGGCCAAAATTTTCTTATAAATTATATTCCCCACATTTATACTTCTATTGTTCTGAATACAAAAATTCAATGCTGCTCCATCTCTCGACACTTCACTATGGTGGTAGGTAGGTAGCAGAGTAGAACATACGAAATAATGCAATGCTTTAGCTATGGCATTCATCATGGAAAGAGGAAAATTTATCCGTTCACGCTGTTTAATTTTTCATGTCCCTTTCCAATCAGTGAGAAAGTCAATGACATCGATTAATAGACCTTTCATAGTTCCAAATGTCTCACACTCACTAGAGTAAAAATCGTGAAGTCCGTAAAAAGAACTTATGCGGGCTGCATTAAAATTAATAGAAAACCCTCTTCCTTTTATAGACTCGTCCTTAAGCTGAGTCAGATTGGCATAAAAGTCTTTCTCAACTTCAACAGCGGCCTTGTTTGTAAAGTAACAGAAGTTTTCCCACTTCCTTTATCTAATAACTCGTTCAACTTCTCTAGGATTACAAAAACTTGATATTGTATACACTTCTTTCCTTGGAAGTTAGAAGTGTATCTTGACTGGGCTTTAACATTTACAAATCGAGCCTCTTCAAACTCAAGTCGCCTCTTTTCTTATGGAGCCATTTTTCGATCTATCAAATTTACAAAAATCTAAACTAAACTTCAATATAATGATAAAATGGCTTCCAAAGGTGACTTTAAGGATTCTAAATTATGTTCCATGAATTTCTTCCAAGTATTTTCACCACATTTTCAATTTTTCCGAAATTCTTAAATATGGAAGAAATTCATGGTGAAAATAAAAATATTTTACATAGGAGGGAAGCTCTTACTGAGGGAAGAGGAAATCCGGTGTCAAAATGAGTTGATATCGCCCCAAATCCAAGATCTCTCAAGCACTAGGTCAAAATTTTCAGTATATACGGGAAGAAGGCGATGAATAGTGGCGGTTGACTGGTCAAAATCACGGTTAAAATGTAATTTTTGGGATCTTGCTGTCGGCAAGGTCATTCGTGCTGTCTGCAAGCTCTATTGAATTAAATATCAGTAGTCTTGGGAAAAACACGCTGTGGGCAGCCTCGAGCGCGCCGTCAGCGAGAATCTTAAATTTTGATCATTTTTCTGATTTTTGCGATTTCGATCAATTTTAAGCCTCGTCGACATCCGTTCCGGCATTTTAAACATAAATTTTTAGTGAATAAGTGATGTATTAATACAAATAGACATTCACAACACAAAACATCACAATTATATATAAAATCCAAGTGTCACAATACACATTACATAACACACAAGTTAGGTATTTTTTCAAACTAAATTTATCAATTCAGCGTCGTAATCCAAGCCACAATACTCTAAACACTGAAAACAAATATTCCAAAAATAATCTCAACTATACTGAGATCAAAAAGCAAACTTAGAAAGCAAACAAACAAATATAGTTCAAATCAAGTCCAACATAAAGAAACATACAAAGTAAAGCAATTCTACTGCTCCTTTAATTCAGTGCTAGTTTCTCCTCTGATATCACCCATTGCTTGAACATGAACGAACATGTTATAGAAGGGTCGGAATGGGAATTCTTTAGTAGAATCTTCTTCTATCCATCCCATCTTTCTCATTAAGCGTATCAAACTTCCTTCAAAATGTCTAATGTAATCAATGTGTTCTTTCATCCTCCAATCAATGTAATCAAATAAATCGGATATATTGTTAATTGAATTCATTAAATTTTGTACCTCTTTCTCCAGTTTCATAATTATGTGTAAGATCACCAGCGTCTTGTCCGCTACTAGAGGTTGAATTGGAATTGAGTTCTTTGATGATTGATCCATAATAACACCCATATCATTCTCCTCTTCATTAATTGGGTCTAAAGGTTTCCAAGATATAAGTACCTTTTCCGAAATCTCGTATGAAACTTTGAACAGACTACACAAAGAGAAAATTGTAGAAGGATGTCCAAGTCCATGAGATGATCCTTGAGCGATCAGGCCCAAAATAGACTTCACAATTATCGATCCAATATCAATTGGCCATCCCATTTGAATGAAGTAATTCAATATAACACTTTCTTTAGTAACTTTATCGATCTTCATTATCGGTAATAACTTTGCAGAAATGAAAAAGTGCCAATGTTCCGATACAGGATTTAGAACTGTAGCAGAAAAACTAACATACCCGTTTTCTCTAATTTCTCAATATTTAGCTTCGTCCGTTAAATATTGATAGATTTCATTCATCAGATTTCTTATTGGGATGAAGTTGGAATAATGGTAGACAAGAACATTCTCGATCATATACAATTCATTAATTCTTGCAGAGTTAAAAGTTATCCACCTACCTCGCACATAAACACTTCGCTGGTTGATTACATGCAAATTGGCGTAAAACTCCTTCACCACAGGAATGACTACTGCGGTAGTAGTGTAGCAAAATACTTCCCATCATCGCCGCATGATTGTTGACCTCATTTTTGATGAGGTTTTCTCTCCTCTCTTTAGTACTTAGGATCTAGCCTTAGGCTTTTCCTTTGACTATCTTAGAGGACTAGAGATGGAACCTACCCCTTTAGAAACTCAAACACCTCTTGACTCCCTCCAAACCCCACAAGCTTGATTGTAGACCCCTAATCACCTAGAGGGTTGAAATCAAATGTGGAGGTTTAAAGGATGAGATCCCTATAGGACCTTTGGCCTTAGGATCACCTTGGGTGGCCTGGTCTGGTAAGGGTTCACTTGCACACATTACACTTTTACACACATTCCAAATCCTAAAACTATTCATGCCTAGCTTGACTTCCTGACTCATGTAGATAATTCATATGGATGGACCTTAACCCCTAAGCCCTTGGCTAAGAGGGTTAGGAACAACATTGTGAATGCCTCAAATGAGTCCTCTCATGGCTCCTATGGGCTTAATATGGCTTCATGGCTCCTATGGGCTTAATATGGCTTCATGGCTCCTATGAGCTTAATATGGCTTCATGGCTCAACCAAAATGATTCCATTTCACTCACACTGGCTCAATTTTTATTTTTTCAAAATTTTTATTTTTTCAAAATTTTTATTTTTGACCCCCGGGGCCCCGGACCTACCAAACCTACTAAAAGCCCTTGAAACTACCCAAAACCACCAAAATTTCCAAATCACCCAAAACTTTTCCAAAATTAACCTTAAACATTTCCCCACCAATCAAATTGATCATTTGCAGCCAAAAATACCCCAAATACCCTCCAAATTACCAAAATGCCCCTCTTGACCCAAAAATCCAAAAATTCCCAAAATTCCCAAAAAAATCCAGAAAATCCCACATATTCCTAATTTCATTTTGTTCAACTATACCATTGGCCAATTTTGCCAATTTACCCCACTTTTACCAAAACCCCCAATTTAGCCCATTTTAAACCCAAGTGAACCCAATGTCAAACTAAACCACCCCAATTGACCTCAATTTTAGTCCAATTCAATTCCAAACTTCAAATCAATATCCAAAATATCAATCTAGACCAAATCCAAGCCCAATTTGATTGACATTTGAATCCAATTTCATTTTTAAGCTTAAAGCCCAATTTTGACCCATAACCCAAACTTAGCCCTCTCCAATGCAATTCAACTTCAATTGACCCCAAATCTTTTCTAAACCTTCCCTAACATCCCCATAAACAAAACACTAACATAATTTGCCCAAAATTTGGACCCAAACCCCACTCAAATTCAACCCAAACCCAAAATCCCCAATTTAGCCTAAACCCAAGCTTAACCCTAACTTAGCCCAAATCCCAAAATTGAACCCCAACCAAAGTTGAAAACTCTTTGTAACACACCTATAAACATTTCTTAACATTAATTTTACATCAAAACCAACTTTAGCCCAATCGTAGCCCAAGTTAGCCAATTTTGATCTATTTTGACCCTATCACCAAGGGGACCCAAATTAGACTCAATTCAATTCCAAATCACCTCAAGTTTGTCTCAAATCACTCATGACACATCCCTAAACCAAACCAAACATTTATTTAGCATGTCCATTTGTAAAATTTTTCATCTAAAAGCCCATTTTGAAACATAAAAGCCCATTCCCTTAAACCATTTTTAAAGCCCACCTTTACCAAATTTTAAAAGGCCAAACCCATCCTAAATCCTACATTGCAATCTCATCTCATCCTCACTCAATTAATATCACTTCCTAAGTGCTAAATACATCATGAAAATCAAACCAAAATGGTATTATGCCAAATCCCATCAAATAACCCCAAAATTTTCAAAATTCCATAAACCCTTTTCCATGAAAGTTGACTTGACTTTTCCCAAGCCAAATGGAGCCATGAAGCCATGTATGAGCCACATGGGAGCCATGAAAGCCTTGGACACCTCACCATACCCAAAGTGTCAAGAAGAGGGGACCCTTTAATGATTCTCTTAAGAGTGATTAAGCACTCCCATGATTCCCCTAAACCATGCTTAAGCCTAATTGTACTTGGATGGTGACTTCTCCCCACTAATTAAGCTGAGCCAAATAGCTTTCTCTTCTGCCCAAGAAGGCCATGGGGAGGTGAACCTAGCCTAAAGCCATGGGTTGACCCAAACCAAGCCAAAATCACCCTTTTCCCATTCCATTTCAATTCACCACCTTTACACATGGCAACCATCAATTGAACTCACACGAATCAACCTTTGACCTCACTGACCCTGAGGGTGACTCATGCCTAGCCGGCCAGCCACCACAGTCGCCAGAAAACACCAGGCCAAGAGGTCCAAATCAACCAAAAATTGCAATTCCCCATGGCTGAGCTGCCCCACTCCAAATGGCCATTGTGGCTGTTCTTCTCCTCACCAGAGCAGCTGATCCCGACCTCTAACTCCCACGAGAGGCCATGGCCATGGCTATTTAAGCCAGCCAACCCCTCTCAGCCAAAAGGTTGGTTGAAATCGACCTTCACAAAATCCCTCCAAACTCCTCACAAAGCTTCCCCTAGCCAAGAGCATTTGATCCCTACTATCCTCCTGCCCTAATTCCCACTGATTGAGCTCAATTTTGGAGCTCAATTCTCAGGCCAGAATAGGACACTTTCAGATCCTCCACCAAAATCAAATTAAACTCTCCCACACCTACACAAGACCAAGAGAAGGAGTTCCCCAGTGAAAGCCCCCTCTCCAGGCCACCCATTTGTTACAGCCTCCGAAAGGTTGAAATCGGGTACGGTGGAAATCGAGGTCTAGGCAATTCCTCAGGGCCAGAGACTTCATCTGGAGCTTGCTTGGACTCAATCGAAGGTGACACAACTCTCATATAGAAGCTTCACTTGTCTGAGAAAAGGTATGAGCTCTCTCTTCTTCCCGAGCTTCTGAACATTCTCTATTTTGATTGGGTTAATTTAATGCCACATAAACCGTATGGATATGTTCGTCTCTTCAAGATGAATCCATAGAGTATAAGAACATTAAATTCCATTGAGAATCGAGTGAGATCTTAGGGTTTTAGTGTGGACGGTCACGGGTGCACACCAGTTGTAGACGATGACCGGGAGCCGTTGGATCGCGCGTGTATCGAGCGGAAGGCTCAGATGGCGTCGGACTAGGAGATGGTACGTGAACCGTGGGCCCCGTGGCAGTTGACTTAGATGGTGGCGTCGAATGGGAGCACACCGCGAGGGCTTTCAAATATGCCGAGGATGACAGGGCGTCGCGCTGGATAAGTAGAAAATTAGGGAATTTTCTTATTTATTAAATACCCAAAACTTCAAAATGCATAACTTTGTGTAGAAAAATCATAAAAATAAAACAAAAATACCATCTTGCTCAGTGAATAGAGGAGAATAGTGTGGAGAAGAAATCAAGTAATTTCATTGAGTATTTTATTTTTAATGATTTATTTACTCTCTACATTATTTTAATTCTCCATTTTCTTAGGCAATTCATAATGGCATGAGACCATGGCGCTTTTGAAGCCTCTGAACTTGGGAACATTCCCTGAATTTTTTAAGGTCAGAGACAATCTCTATGAGAAGTTATTGATTTTTCAATTGCATGTTACTATTTTGAGTATTTTAATTTCAATAATTAGCATGTTGTGAAATAAATTTTAGGAAAATTTGGTGATGTTTCTTATGACCAGAGGAACCTAGGAAAAAAAGGTCTTGAGTTAATTCACATGGAACAACCTTAATTGGCCTAAACACCCAAAATTGAACTTTAATTAATTAGGGTTAACTACACATCAAATTAACTTGAAAACAATTCTCCACTGATCTTTAGGATCAGAGGAACATCACATGAAAATTTGAAGTCAATTGGATTTAATTAACTTCACCAAATGGGTTGATTAAGCCTCTTAAGCAAAATGGATAAAATTAAATTTTAAAAATTCATAACTCACAAAATACTTTTCAAAAATTCACAAAAAATGGTTTTGGAGCTTCTCTGATATCAGAGGAACTTAGGAAAATTAAAATTGTAATTTTCTAAAAACGTTGATTTTATCATTATTTTAATATTTTAATAATAAAGAAATAATAAAAATCATAAAAACATTAAAAATCACCAAAATGTCACATTTTGAATTCTAATCACTTAGGAACAAATCAAATATTTTTCCTCAGTCTCTAGGGTAAGGTATTGAATTTTAAAGGCTTAAAACAATTTTTGAATTTAAAAAAATGATTTTCTTTAACATTTCCACTAAATTAATTATAATAAATCAAAGAAAAATCAGAAAAATATAAAATTTTGTTCTCTAATTTCCCTGATATCAGAGAGATTTTTGAAAAATATAAAACCTATTTTTCAACTTCAATTTTATTTTTAAATTAATTAATACTCTAAAAATCAAAATAATTCTAATAAATAAAATATAATTCAAAAAATAACCAAAATTGGTCCAAATGATCCTCTAGTCATTAGGAACATCCTATAAGTTTCTTAAGGACAAAAACATTTTCTTGGTCATGTTATTGAATTTTTCTTGAAAACCCCTATTTTCCATTAAAAATAATTACATAAATAAATTAAATATAGAAAAATCACATTTTCTCCTCTAATATCTTAATTGACATGTGAGTGAGGTTACATAAATATTTTAATTTCATTTGAGCTTAGTTTAGTGAGTTATGGAATTATTAAGCTTGAAGGGCAAAAGGGTAATTAAAAATTTCGACCGTTAATTATAATTTTAGGATTAATCAAATAGGGGAGGGTAAAATATTTGATTTTAAACTGATTTTGGATGATTGAAACTTAAATGATTGAGGGTAGAAACCTATTAACCATTTCTAATATAATTAAAACAAAACTTTAATTAATCAATTAATTGAAATTTTGGAAGAATAATAGAAATTGGAATTATTAAAGTAGGGATATTATTAAGAGGATATTTATTCTTTAACTTAAAAATCCATAAATAAATCACTTCAGTAATACTTAATTCTTACTTAAAAAATTAAAATAATAATCCAAATTAATAATTAAAACTAAAATTAAACTAAAATTAAATTAAAATTAAATTTAAACTAAATTAAAAATTAAATTAAATTAAAATTAAATTAAAATTAAACTAAACTAAATTAAAGTAAATTAAAATTAAATTAAAATTAAATTAAAATTAAAATTAAATTAAATTAAAATTAAAATTAAATTAAATTAAATTAAAATTAAATTAAATTAAATTAAATTAAATTAAACCAAATTAAATTAAAATTAAAGTCAAATCAAATTAAATTAAAATTAAAATTAATTAAATTAAAATTAAATTGAATTAAATTAAATCGGAATCATTTAACAACAAACCTAAATGAAATCATTAAGAATTAAATCTAAAATAACTTGAACACTATTCGAACTTAAACTAATTTCTATAATTAAGTCGAAATTGAAATTAAATCATTAAGTTTAAATTATTAAAATACCTAATAAATTTTCCCTTTTAAAGCTCTTATTATTATAACTCCTAAATGAAGTATCGAGTGAAGTGTTACTTCACTTATAGGATATTCAAATGTCACTAGTTCATCTGAAGCGAGGAACAAAACTTAAACCCCTGGATGATTAATTCACCTGTGCAACTAAATTTACTTGGACTGAAAACAATCCCAGAAATATTGAAAAGATGTTTAGGACTCGTCCTAAACACTTCCTTAATATGACGGGATGTTTTAGAAGAATAATTGAACTTTGTTGTTCTTTGATGAAGAAAATCATCCTTAAACCAAACCAAGAACTTAGACGTCATAGGAGATGACTAGTTATAGGATTAGGAATTTGGTAGACAACCAAAACCTTTCCCTTAGCTTTACCTGAGTATCTCGTTGAAATATTTAAATGCCTTAACATGTGTTTTAAGTGCAGCTTGGGATGACGGGAAGACCCTCCAGGTACGCTTTTATTTTATTGCAATTTACTTACATGCAAGGTACTTTACTTTTTCTTGCATGATAAATAAAACTATTGCATGAAAACCAAAACCTTTAAGATAGTCCCTAAACTGAAACCAAAACTAAATTAAAAGTCATTACAAGATAAAATTCACCGCCACAACATTGCAAAATATAAAATAACTCAAAATTTAATCACAAACAGAACAACAAAACTACAATTGCAACTAAATTAAAACGTCTCGTTGAATGATAGGGAATACCTTGGATGATGTAACCCATGTGTTGCTAATGGGATTTCCCACGGTCTAAATGAAAGTGTGGAACTCATTCAGTTGAGTTTAGCAAATTCATCTGGACTAAGTGAATTCGATGAAAATAACGGTGCCGGGATGACGGAACCGTGGGATCTTAATCGGTTCTGTTTAAATAACTTTAAGATTTGTTTTAATTAAAACACTAAAAAAAAACACTTGGATTTTAAGATTTTCTCTAAACCAAAACACTTCTCTCATCTCCTGATTGTCACTTTCTAAAACTAAACCCCTGCAACAATAAGGAGCTTGGAGCACGGTGGGCAACACGGCCATCTTCGTCAGAAAAACAACTCTACATCAGCTAAACATTCCTAGAATTAAACAACCAAATCATAGGATTTCGAGGTAGTTTTCCTAGTGAAACATAAATCCTCAACCCTTCGTTAGGCATTTTCATAATCATATTATGCAAATTAAGCCCTAACCGGTCTTAGGATTCCGAGGTAGTTGTTTGGTACGACATAAACCCTCACCTCTTCAAGGCTATTTGTATGATCATGTCATACAAATATAAGTCCTAATCAAATAGTATTGGTAGGATTACAACATTAAATAAACTCCCAAATTGAAGCCAAACAATAGGATAGTTTGGGAAGTTATCAAGATTCTTCTTGGATCTTCAGCTTCTCCTACTTCTCTTCCTTTGAACTCCTGAAATTAACTGTTCCAAATTTGATCCATTCCCTATTGAAATTTCCAAAACTCAAATCCTTTGAAAACCTTAAACTTTGAAATTCTTGAGAGCAAAACCACTGATCGTTATCGAGAGTTTTCTTAAATGATTCCCATCATTTAAGATGTAATTAACTATAGGGGCTTGCCCTTATAGGGAACTTTAAGAACCCAGGTAATATAAACCCTATTTAATTTATTTATATTAAGCAGGGGAACTTGTCGGCTTATAAAATTGGTTCGTAGACCAAAAGGATGTCACAAATCTTCTAGTTTATTTAACCGAGCCCCATCATCAAGCAGTGTGTCTATTCTCCGGGATAGATATACAGTTTGTGGTGCGGTGCTAACTACGGGATAGATATACAGTTTGATTTCATATCTTAAAATTTTCAAATTTAAAATTATTTTCAAAATCAAATACTACTTTTCAAATTATTTATTTAAATTAAATTAAAAATTAACCGATAATTTCTGTTTAGGCGACCCCTTTTTCTAAAGTACAACACAAACCTAACAATATGCCGACCACAATCATTTCTTCAATCACAGTCAAAGGATTATTTAATCCTCGATTCACAAAGCCTCTTTCTTTGATTAGCCTCCTCTTTGACATCACTTGTTGAAGAGCTGTTGTGCCTAGGCACTGACGAACTTTCTCCGGTTGAACACACAAAATCTAGGGTAATCTATTGAATTGGAAGCCATTAGAGAAGAATTCAAGGGAGTTTCCATTTATTTTTGAGAAATGGAGAATTTAGGAACTGTCACTAAAAGTTTATAAGGGAAAAATTCACCTAAAACTGCCAAAAACTGCCATTTCATACTCTAGAAACTGTCCACACACCGATCTCACCGTTGCCAACCTCGATGGAGCAGTCAGTGAGCTTTGTGCATTTAAATGTCAGGGCCCTTAGAAAAAACCCACCGTCGGCGGCATCGAGCACGCCATCGGCACCCAAGGCAAAATTTACACAAAAATGCTGTAGTCTAAATACGTTCCAAATTTTCTTTATGGATCTAAATTCCATGATGATCAAAGGGTTAATATAAGA
The DNA here is from genome assembly GCA_022702705.1 of Papilionanthe hookeriana x Papilionanthe teres. Lineage (NCBI taxonomy): Eukaryota > Viridiplantae > Streptophyta > Magnoliopsida > Asparagales > Orchidaceae > Papilionanthe > Papilionanthe hookeriana x Papilionanthe teres. The sequence continues at coordinate 163,508,334 of CM040422.1, read as the reverse complement.
AGTAGAATTCAATACTTCTACAAACTAATGATAAATTCAAAAAAATATTCAACAAATAAAGATAACTATGGGTTGCCTCCCATAAAGCGCTTGGTTAACTTCATCAGCCCAACCTATTCAGATGTTATTCAGGTTGACTGAGCATTAAAACCTCTTTAAAGTTTGGTCTTTTTACCCTTAAAATAAGGATTTAATCTATGTCTAGTTACTTTAAATCTATTCCCAGTCTTTAGATCTTCAATTTCAACAGCTCTGTAAGTATAAACTTGAGTCACAGTAAAGGATCCTAACCAACAATACTTCAATTTCCCAGGAAATAACTTCAGCCTTGTATTGTAAAGCAAAACTTCTTGTCCTGGTTCAAAGTTCTTTTGGTTAATCTTTCGATCATGCCTTAACTTTAGTTTTTCCTTATAAATTCTGTCATTATCATAAGATTCATTTCTTAATTCTTCCAATTCATTCAATTGTAACAATCTCTTCTCACCAGCATTTTTCAAATTATAATTAAATTCTTTAATTGCCTAATATGATTTATGCTCCAATTCTACTGGTAAGTGGCAAGTATTTCCAAAAATGAGTCTGTAAGGAGTCATTCCAATAAGAGTTTTATAAGTAGTTCTGTATGCCCATAATACAATATCCAGTCTTGTAGACCAATCTAATCTACTAGGATTTACAGTCTTTTCTAAAATTCATTTAATCTCTCGATTAGAAACTTCAGCTAATCCACTGGTCTGAGGATGATAAGTAGTAGAGATTCTATGAATAATATTAAACTTTTCTACCAATATCTGAATATATTTATTCCTAAATTGGGATTCTCCGTCAGTAATAATCACTCCTGGCATTCCGTATATTGTGAAAATGTTTTTCATGAAGAATCTTGAAACACTTTTAGCATCACAACGAGGTAAAGCTTGTGCTTCAATCCAATTTGATACATAATCGATTACAATCAATATATATAAGTTTCTAAATGAAGGAATAAATGGTCCCATGAAATCTAATGCCCAAACATAAAAAATCTCAACTTCTAACATGAAATTCAGAGGCATTTAATTTCTTCTAGATATATTACCTACTCATTGACATCTATCACAAGTTTTGATATATCTGTAAACATCTATAAAGAGAGTAGGCCAATAAAATTCAGCCTGCAAAATTTTATGTGCAGTTTTGTCAGTCTCAAAATGTCCTACAAATTCAGAATCATGACATTTTTGAATAATTAGTTTAGTTTCTTCATAAGGCACACATCTCCTAATAATAAGATCGTTACATTGCTTATATAAATATGGTTCATCCCAAAAATATGTTTTTGCATCATGAATGAATTTTTTATGTTGTTGCAGTATTTGTATAGGTGGCAAAATATCACTTACAATATAATTAACTATATCAGCATACTAAGGTATTTTCCACTCATTAATATTATAAAGTTTTTCATCAAGGAAACTGTCTATAATTTCATTGTCGGTGTCAGATAATTCATGATATTCTAATCTTGTTAAATGATCAGTAATTTTATTATCAGCTCTCTTTCTATCAATTACCACAAAATCGAATTCTTTCATCAAAAGTATCCATCTGATTAATCTTGGTTTGGTATCTTTCTTTTGCATCAGATATTTAATAGCAGAGTGATCAATATGCATAAAACATTTAGTCTCAATTATATAAGATCTAAATTTGTCAAAAGCATACACAATAGCCAATAAATCTTTTTCAGTAACCGTATAGTTAATTTGAACATTGTTTAGAGTTCTACTAGCGTAGTATATAACTTTAAAAATCTTATCATATTTTTGTCCAAGAACAGCTCCAATAACATAATCACTAGCATCTCACATTAATTCGAATGGTTTCTCCCAGTTAGGTGAAACTATTATAGGTGTTGTGATTAGTTTATCCTTTAATAACTCAAAGGCATTCAAGCAGTCTTCAGTAAATTCAAATTTCTTGTCCTTTTTTAAAAGTTGGCATAGAGGTTTGGTAATTTTTGAAAAATATTTAATATAACACCCGTAAAAACCAGCATGTCCAAGAAAACTTCTTACCCTTCTCACTGTAGTAGGAGGTGGTAGTTTAGCTATAACTTGAATTTTTGCAGGATCTACTTCCATGTCATTTTTCAAAATTTTATGTCCTAATACAATTCCTCCTGCAACCATAAATTGACATTTCTCCCAATTTAAAACTAAATTAGTTCTTTCGCACAACTCTAAAACTTTTTTAAGATGATTTAAGCATGCGTCAAATGATGTTTAAAATACAGAGAAATCATTCATAAATATTTCTATTCCATCATCAATTAACTTACTAAATATAGATATCATACATCTCTTGAATGTTGTAGGTGCATTACATAATCCAAAGACATTCTTCGAAAAACAAAAGTTCCGTAAGGACTAGTAAATATAGTTTTCTCTTGATCATCAGGAGCAATAAGAATTTGATGGTAACCGGTATATCCATCCAAAAAGCAGTAGTACTTGTGTCCAGCAAGCCTATCCAACATTTGGTCTAGAAATGGAAAAGGAAAATGATCTTTTCTAGTGGCAGCATTTAATTTTCTATAATCAATACAAATTCTCCACCCATTAACTTGCCTTATAGGTATTAATTCATTATTCTCATTTGCTTCAACAGTCACTCCTCCTTTATTAGGAACACAATGAATTGGGCATACCCAAGTACTATCCTAAAATGATAAGTATTTCCTTGTCTTCTTCCATATTTAAAATGATAAAGTCCATAGGAAAGATAAATTTATCAACCTTGACCATAACATCTTTTACATCTCCTCTAGGATGTGTAATAGATCGATCAGCTAACGGTAGAGTTACAGAAGTTGGTGAAATCTCTCCTATTCCTAACCTTTTAAAAGTTGATAGAGGCATCAGATTTATGCTAGCTCCCAAATCAAATAATGCTTGTCCATAAAATTTTTCACCAATAGCACACGGGTTAGTAAAACTACCTTGATCTTTAAGTTTTCAGGAAGCTTTTTCTGAATTATAGCACTACACTCTTCACTCAGTGCAACAGTCTCATGATTTAGTAACTTCCTCTTTTTGTTGAGTATATCCTTCATAAATTTAACATAATTAGACATTTGTTCCATAGCTTCAACTAAAGGAATATTTATTTACATTTTTTTAAAATGTCTGAGAATTTAGCAAATCTTTTTCCCTTGTCTTGTTACTTTAATCATTGAGGAAATGGTGGTGGTGGTCTTTCAATAGTAATTTTCATAGGTTTAAGAGAATAATCAAGATATAAATTTTCATTTTCTCCTTGAGCTACTAGTTTTTCCTTTTCAACTAGAGATTCTTTTTGGACCCATGTTTCCAACTCTTTACCACTTCTTAATTGAATAGCCTTGATCTGTTCTTTTCCTTGATCTTTAGGATTTACTTCAACATTGCTAGGTAAATTTCCATCAGGTCTATTGCTCAGTGCAGTAACAATATGCCCTAATTGGTTTTCTATGTTTATAATAACAGCTCCTTGATTTTGTAATTGATTTCCCATATTGAAAACTAGTTCTTCCATAGATATGTCTTCTCCTTGAATTGCAAATTATTATAAAAACCAGGGAGATTAGAAGGTCTATGTTGACCTCATTTTTGATGAGGTCTTCTCTTCTTCTCTTTAGTACTTAGGATCTCGCCTTAGGCTTTTCCTTTGACTATCCTAGAGGATTAGAATTGGGACCCACCACTTAGAAACTCAAACCACTTCTTAACTCCCTGAAAACTCCACAAACTTGATTGTAGACCCCTAATCACCTAGAGGGTTGAAATCAAATGTGGAAGTTTAAAGGATGAGTTCCTATAGGACTCTTTGGCCTTAGGACTGCCCTGGGTGGCTTGGTCTGGTGAAAGGCTAACTTACACATACACTACAATTATGTACTACACTTTCACACACCTCCTAAAACCACACCCATACCCAACTTGACCTCCTGACTCATGTAGGTGATTCACATGGATGGACCTTAACCCCTAAGACCTTGGCTAAGAGGGTTGGGAACAACATAGTGGATGCCTCAAATGAGTCCCTTCATGGCTCATGTGGGCTTGATATGGCTTCATGGCTCAACCAAAATGATTTTATTCAACTTACATTTACCCAATCTTCAATTTTCCAAATCTTCAATTTTCCAAATCTTCAATTTTCCAAATCTTCAATTTTCCAAATTTTCAATTTTCCAAATTTTCAATTTTTCAAATTTTCAATTTTCCAAATTTTCAATTTTTGACCCCCGGGACCCTACACCCGCCTAGCCTACCCAAAACCCTTGAAATCATCCAAAATCACCTAAATTACCCAAAATTCCTCAAAAGCATTCCTAAACATTTCCACATTACTCAAATAGATCATCCATATCCAAAACTACCAAAAAATTCCAAAAATACCTCCCAATACCCTCCAAATACCCAAAATACCCCTCTTGACCCAAAAATCCAGAAATTCAGAAAATTCCCCAAAAATTCCAGAAAATCCCAAATATTCCCAATTTCATTTTGTTCAACTACACCATGGGCCATTTTTGTCAATTTACCCTACTTTTGTCAAAACCCCCAATTTGACCCATTTTAACCCTAAGTGAACCTAATGTCAAACCAAACCTGCCTCGATTGACCCAAATTCTGGTCCAATTCAATTCTAAACTTCAATTCAACATTCCCAATACCAATCTAGACCAAATCCAAGTCCAATTTGATTGAAATTTGGATCCGATTTCACTTTTGGCCTTAAAGCCCGATTTGGACCAATGACCCGAAACCTAACCCAAACTCACCCAATTCAGCTCCAATTAACCCCAAATCTTTTCTAAACCTTCCTTAACATTCCCACAAACAAAAAACTAACATGATTTGCCCAACATTTAGACCCAAACCCCACTCAAATTCAACCCAAAGCTAAAAGGCCCAATTTGGACCCATGACCCAAACTTAACCCAAATAAGCCCAAACCCCAAAATCAAAACCCAACCATGGCCAAAACCTCTTTGAAACACTCCCAAAAACATTTCCCAACACTTATTTTACATCAATTTCAACCCTAGCCCAACATTGGCCCAAGTTAGCCCAATTTGACCTATATTGGCCCATTCACCAAAGAAGCCCAAATTCAACCCAATTCAAACCCAAATCACTCCCAATTTGCTTCAAATCACTCATGACACATCTATGAACTAAACAAAACATTTGTTTGGCCCAATCCTTCACAAAATTCCCATCCATAAATTTATTTTCAAACCAAAAGGCCTACTTTCCTAAACCATTCTAAAAGCCCATTTCCACCAAATACAAAAGCCTAAAATTAGCCCTAAAGCCCAAATGGCAATTTCTTTTCATCATACCTTTAATTGATATCACCCCTAAGTTTCAAAATCATCATTAAACCATTCCAAATCAAGCTTCATACAAATTCCCATCAAATTACCAAAATTTCTAAAATCCATTTGCATGAAATTGACCGAAGCTTTTCCCCAAGCCAAAGACAAGCCATGCAAGCCATGGACAAGCCACATGAAGCCATGGAAGGTTTGACATGTGATCAAGCCATTAATGGCAAAAGGAGGAGCCTCTTTTAAGCCCCCTTAAAAGGTTTTAACCCTTTTAATGCTTCACCTTAATCCATGATTAATCAAAATATTCATGGATGGTGACTTCTCTACCCTTTTCTAGCGGATTCACCTGATCCTCCCTCAGCCTAAATCAGCCAAGGAAGGGTGCACCAATCCCAAAATGGTGGGTTGACCCATTTGGACCCAAAAATGAGCTTCTCCCCATACCCTTTTGATTCAAACCCTTTACACATGTCCATGGCGATTGATGCATAAACCTCCGACCACGACCCACCTGGACACGAGGGTGACCCATGCACTGTCGGCCGGCCGCCTAGGTCGCCGGAAAACACCATGGTCGAGACCTTGGGAGGAGCCAAACTTTGGAATTCAACCTTGCTGAGCTGCCCCATGCCCAATGACCACCATGGCTGTTCTTCCCATGCCCAGAGCAGCTGATCCCAACCCTTGGCCGTCCATGTGAGGCCCTCCAGCCACCTCTATTTAAACCCGACCCGCTCACGGCCATGGAGGAGAGTTGCACAAACCTTGCCGAAACTCTGCCAAAATTGTTCCAAACCCTTCTCCATCCTTAGAGCAGTTGATCCCCGGTGTCGATTTGCCACTAATCCCCATCGACAAAATCCAATTTCTCGGCTGAAATTTTACCCAAAACCAGGACACTTCTCCACATTGAGCCAATCCCCAAATTGATTGGTCCTACACCTTCACCAGACCAAGAGAAGAGGTTTCCCCCTAAAAGCCCCTCTCCGAGGCCAGCCATTGCTTCCAGCCTCCAAGCTTTGTGATCGGGCTTGGTCGAAATCATACCTAGACGATTCACCGGACCAGGAGACTTCATCCGGAGCTTCTTCGGGATCCAATCGAAGGTGACACAACCCTCGGATTGAAGCCACACTTCTGCGAGCAAAGGTATGAGCTAATTCTTCATCCCGAGCTTCTGGAGATTCTCCATTTCAAATGCTTTAATTTCAATGCATGATAACCGCATAGATGTGTTCTTCTCTTCAAGACGAATCCATAGAGCACAAGAACACAAAAATCCGTTAAGTATTGAGTGAGATATTAGGGATTTAGTGTGGACGGCTCTCGGGTGAGAACGCTTGGGGATGATGAAAGGATGCCGTTCATTTAATACACGCGCGGACGGACGGCCAGGATCGAGCCGGATCAGGAGATGGAATGACACAGCGGGGCCCCGGAGCACTGAGTCAGATGGCGGCGTCGAACCAGAACACGCCGCGTGGCCTTTCGGAGCTGTCGAGGTTGACGCGGCGCCGCTTGGATAAATAGAAAATTAGGGTATTTTTGATTTATTTAATTCCCCTAAACTTCAAAAATCCATAACTTTGTGTAGGAAAATCAGAAAAATAAAATAAAAATACCCTCTTGCTCAGTGAACAGAGGAGAATAATGTAGAAAAGAAATTATTTAATTTCATCAAATATTTTATTTTTAATGATTTATTTCCCTTCTGCATTGTTTTAATTCTCCATGCATATAGTAAATTCACCATGGCATGAGACCATAAGGCTTTTGAAGCCTCTGAATTTAGGAACATTCCCTGAATTTTCCAAAGTCAGAGGCCATCCCTATGAGAAGTTATTGATTTTTCAAATTCATGTTACTGTTTTGAGTATTTTAAATCCAATAATTAGCATGTTGTGAAATAAATTCTAGGAAAATTTGGTGATGTCTCTTATGACCAGAGGACCCTAGGAAAAATAGATTTTGGATTAGTTTATTTAAAATAACCCTAATTGTCTTAAACACCCAAAATAGGTCCCTAATTAATTAGAGCTAAGCATACATCAAATTGACTTGAAATCAATTCTCCACTGACCTTTAGGATCAGAGGAACTCACCATAAAAATTTGAAGTTAATTGGACTTGGTTAGTCCTACTAAATGGGTTGATTGAGCCATTTAGCCAATTTAAATTTCAAAAATTCATAACTTTCAAAATACTTTTCAAAAATCCACCAAATTGGTTTTGGAGCCTCTCTGATATCGGGAAGAAATTAAAATTTCAATTTTCTAAAAAAGTTGATTTTTTGGTATTATTTTAATATTTTAATAATTAAAAAAATAATAAAAATCATAAAAATAATAAAATTCACCAAAATGTCACATTTTGAATTTTAATCACTTAGGAACAAACCCCATATTTTTCTTAGGTCTATTTGATGAGATATTAAATTTTAAAGCCCTAAGGTAATTTTAAAATTAAAAAAATGTATTTTTTAGCATTTCCACTAAAATAATTCTAATAAATCAAAGAAAAATCATAAAATTGAAAAAATTGATTCTCTGATTTCCTTGATATCAGAGAGATTTTTGAAAAATATAAAATTCATTTTTCAACCTTTATTTTATTTTTAAATTAATTAATACTCCAAAACTCAAAATAATTATAATAAAAATAATATAATTTAAAAAATCATCAAAATTGGTCCAAGTGGTCCCCGGGTTATTAAAAATGTCCCATAATTTTCTTAAGGACAGAAACTTTCCCTTGGTCATGTTATTAAATTTTCCTTGGAAATTCCTATTTTCCACCAAAAATAATTATATAAATAAATTAAATACAGAAAAAATCACATTTTCTCCTCTCATGTCTTTATTGACATATGAGTGAAGTCACATAAAAATTGCAAATTCATTTAAGCTCAATTTAGTGAGTTATGAAATTATTAAGCTTGAAGGGCAAAATGGTAATTAAAAAATTTAACCCTTAATTAAAACTTTAGGTTTAATAAAATTAACAAATAAAATATTTGATCTTAATCTGATTTGGATGATTGAAGTTCAAATAATTAAAGGGTAGAAACCTACTAAATAATTTGAAGATAATTAAAATAAACCTTAATTAAATAATTGATTAAATTTGGAAGAATAATAAAATTGGAATTATTAAAATAGGGATATTATTAGGAAGAGATTTATTCTTTAATTTAAAAATCCCTAAATTAATCATCTCAATAATATTTAATTCCTAATAAAAAATGATAATTCAAATATAAGTTTTAAAATGTTAAAGGACTTAATCATTAAAATTAAATTAAAAAGTTAAATTATTAAACTCTTTTTAAATTTTCAATTAAATTGAAATTAAAAATAAAATAAAATTAAAGATTAAATTAAATTAAATCAAACAAATTAAATTAATTTAAATTAAATTAAATAAATTGATTAAATTAAATAAATTGAATAAATTAAATAAATTAAATTAAATAAATTAAATTAAATTAAATTAAATTAAATTAAATTAAACTAAATTAAACTAAATTAAAATTAAATCAAATTAAATTAAATTAAAGGAAATTAAATCAAATTAAACTAAATTAATTTAACATCAAATCAAACTAAATTGAATTAAATTAAATTAAAATTAAATTAAATTAAATTAAATTGAAATTAAATTAAATTAAATTGAAATTAAATTGAATTAAATAACATCACCTAAAACTTAAAGAAAATAAATATAAAGCAACTTGAACACTATTCCAAATTTAAATCCGATAACTGAGATTAAACTAAATCATAAACCATTTGAACACCAATTTGCCCTTGAGAGCTTTGGTTATCATAACTCCTAAACAGAACGTTAAATGAAATGCTACTTCACTTATAGGATATTCGAATGTCCTAGTTCATCGAGCGAAGATAACAAAACTTGAATTCCAGGACGATTAATTCATTTGTATGATTAAATTCATTTGGACTTAAAACAATCCTATCAATATTGAAAAGATGTTTAAGATTCTTCTTAAGCACTTCCTCGATATGATAGGATACTTACAAGAACAATTGAACTTAATTATTCTTCGATGAAGAAAATCGTCCTCGAACCAAAACACGAGGACCTAGACGTCATAGGAAATGACTAGCTATAGGATTAGGAATTTGGTAGAAAACCATAACACTTCCCTTAGCTTTACCTAGGAACTTGCTTAAATATTCTAAATTATGTTTTAAGTGCAGCTTGGGATGACGGGAAGACCGTCCAGGTACACTTTTATTTTATTGCAATTTACCTTATTGCAATTTATTTAATCGCATCGCACTCACTTTTCTTGCATGATAAACAACTGTTGCATGAAAACCCACACCTTTAGGATAGTCCCTAAAACTGAAACAAAAACTAAGTTAAAAGTCATTGCAAGATAAAATTCACCGCCACAACATTTCAAAATATAAAACAACTCAAAATTTAATCACAAACGGAACACAAAGCTGTAATTACAACTAAATTAAAATGTCTGTTGGATGATCGGGAATACCTCGGATGATGTAACCTACGTGTTGCTAACGGGATTTCCCACGGTCTAAATGAAAGTGTGGAACTCATTCGGTTGAGTTTAGCAAATTCATACGGACTAAGTGAATACGATAAAAATAACGATGCGGAAGGATGGAACCGTGGGATCTTAACCGGTGTTGTTATAATCAACTTTAAGATTTGTTTTAAATAAAACATAAAAATACTTGGAAATTAAGATTTTCTCTAAACCAAAACACTTTTCTCATCTCCTGATTTATGACTTCTAAAACTAAACCTCTGCAACAACAAGGAGCTCGGAGCATGGTGGGCAGCACGACCATCGTCATCAGCAAAACTCGGATCTACTTCAGCAAAATTTTCTTAGAATTAAAAATAACTAAGCCATAGGACTTCGAGGTAGTTTTTCTAGTGCAACATAAATCCTCAACCTTTTGTTAGGCATTTGCATTGCAAATTAAGCCCTAACCGGTCTTAGGATTCCGAGGTAGTCGTCCGATACGACATAAACCCTCACATCTTCGAGGCTATTTGTATGATCATGTCATACGAATATAAATCCTAATTAATTAAAATTGGCAAGATCAAAACATTAAATAAACATTAGGACTTCCCTAAATCCAAACCAAACAATAGGATAGTCGGGAAATTACCGAAGTTCGCTTCAAATCCGTAATTTCTCCTACCTTTCTTCCTTTAAATTCCCAAAACAAAATGTTCCAAATTTGATCCATTCCCTATTGAAATTCCAAAATTCAATCCTTTGAAAACCTTAAACTTTGAAATTCTTGAGAGCAGAATTATTGATTATTATCGAGAGTTTTCTTAGGTGATTTCCGTCACTTAAGATGTAATTAACTATATGGGCTTGCCCTTATAGGGAATTTCAAAGAACCCAGGTAATATAAACCCTGTTTAATGCTTTCATATTAAGCAGGGGAATTTGTCGTCTTATAAAATTGGTTCGCAGACCAAGCGGATGTCACAAACCTTTCTAGTTTACCTAATCGAGCCCCATTATCGAAGCGATGTGTCTATTCTTCGGGATAGATACACGGTTTGTGGTGCGGCGCTCGTTTATGTGAACTATTTGGAATGTGAAATCAGTTTGATTTCATATCTTAAAATTTTCAAATTTAAAATTATTTTCAAAAAAAATCAAATACTATTTTTCAAATTATTTATTTAAATTAAATTAAAAAATTTGCCGACAATTTCTGTTAGGCGGCCCCTTTTTTTTAAAAATACAACACTTAACCTAAAAATTAGCCGTACAATTTCTGGCGACTCCGTGCAGGACAATTCCTCTCTCATTTTAATCGAGACAATTACGCTTTCGAAAATCGGTAGTGTATCCATGTCCCTTGTGGATCGAAGCTACCCTTCTTTTCGTTGGAGTACTATGTTCATTTCTACCTTGAGCAAGTATAGCCAACATTCTCTCGAATTTAGGAGCCCTTTGTTTAGACACCCCAAACGGTGAGGTTCGAGATCCTTTACCTCATTTACGAGGTGGGGTGGACCCCAATAGGTGTTAGTTTAGGAGTGATCCCCCGAGTCGAGAAGTCTTGCATAAGACTTTCTTTTCCTTTCCAACTCTGAATCGGATTCGTTACCTTCTCTACCCCTTTGAACATTCCGTTCTAAATAAACAAACGCTCTAATGAATGAATCTTTTAACAAATAACTCCTTCTTATAAATACATGAACAAGAATGTGTTCGGACTCTTTTCGATTCCTTTCTTTTCGTCCTAATGAGAAGAAGCATAACTTGGGACTGACAATCAGGATCTACCCTGCGAAATGGAAGCCCCAAAGTGATTTTCTCCTTCACCAATGGACTGGACTTCACTTGTTTACAAGGATGAGCTGCCCGACAATGGGATCATCTGTTTGGACGAGGATTCGAGAACACAAATGTCAAGATCACCGACGCTTCCCTTTTCACATTGACAAACAAAGTATACGAAGTCGAGAAGCCGTTGATCGAGTTCGACCTTAGGTCAACCCAAGAGTTTCCTCCCTGCAAAGATCCCAGCTGAGAGAGATCTTCGCGTCCGCGGGAGGAGCTGTTGTTACTTACCTGCTGGTCTAGTTGTCTCGCACCTACCCCGGCTCACGCCGAGTTAAAGGGGAAGGAAATCCGGAAGCTATGGTGAACTCGTTGCGCGTGGAGGGTACGGACTTTCTGTGAGACCTTCGTTTTTGAATTCGGGTCTAGCTCGAGAATTCCATCACTAACACGGACCCGAAGAAGGAACGAAGTAGGAAGATTGCCGGGAAGGCCGGAGCTGCTGAAGTTGCTTTCTGGAGGAAATCCCGAAATCCATAAGTACACACCACTAGCTGAATACATACCATTGCTGAAGATACACCCTTTTTGGAAGGAAGTAGATTCCACCCCCTTTCGCCGTGGCTGATGAGGAAAATGTCCGCGAATTGTTTCTACATTACCTCGACCGGCATACTACAACGACGACGAAAGAAAAGGGCTAGGATTACACCATTTGCCCGACTACAGACTGTGATCGAGAAGCTAGCAAAGAAGGAGAAATGCCCCGTATCGGAGATTCTAAGAAGGATAGGGCGGGTGCCAGTTAAATCCCATCTTGGGCCACGAGTAGAACCTGCCATCATTACAAAAAAGCCAAATAAAAGGATGAAGGCTAGTCCGCCTATCGTTGTTTCGGGGTTGCAGATTAGGGAGGATACCACCTTCCGAGCATTTGGTGACGGACCATGCGGTCCTAGACAGCTTCGCTGCTAGAAGGATGGTATGGCGTCCCTCTCTTGGACAACTAAGATTGAAACAATAGCACGAGAAGGAAAGTCTCGTCGGGAGACTTGAATGCGAAGAAAGCGCCTACTGCGGTAAAGGGGACTCGTGAGAAGGGAACCCGGCGGCTATCACACGACAAGCTGCGAGGATGCACGAAAAGACCGCTAGAGGACGCTATGGAAAAGTTGAGGATCGATATTCGACGACTAGCAAAAGAAAGAGAAGAAATTCGGAGACGAGATTGATTCATCGGAATTCATGGATGATGAATATGCGAGAAATCAACATGGTCGAAACACGAGCTTCGTCGGCTTCACAAGGTGCTCCTGCGGCCGCGAAAGAGAGGAGCGGAAGTGATGAGAAGACGGCTTCAGAGAAAGACGATACGATCGCCCGAATGGCGAAGAGAATGGAAGAGATGGGCGTAGCCCTAGCCACTCTCCGGAGTCAAGTGCAACCCCAAGAGAGACACCCCAGGAGGTCATTCACATCGTAGACGGAGGAAAGGAGATTACGTCCGTCTACGGGGATGATCGGCTAAAGAAAGATACAACACAAAGTATGATTCCGAGAAAAGGATATCAAGAGCTTGGTGGAACGGCGAGTGCGAGAAGCCTTAGCACGATCGAAGAGCGGGACATCCATTCGGACGAGTAGACCTTACCGGAAGAATTCGACGCTGTCCAATACCCAAAGGCTTCGTACCACCTTTGTTCGAAGACCTTTGATGGAACCGGGAACCCCCGACAGCATGTTGCACACTTTCGTGCCGATTGTTGCAATGCCGGCGGAAGCGATGCATTACTCTTCCGACAATTCGTCAGCAGCCTGTCAGGGATCGCCTTTGATTAGTATGCAGAATTACCGAATGGTTCAGTGAAGACGTTCTCGGAACTAGAAAACCTCTTCATCGAGCGATTCGTCGGAGCTCGGCACCACATCACTATAGGTGATTTAGTGGTAGAGAAGCAGAAGCCGAACGAAACTTTGGTGGATTACATACTTTGATGGAGAAATCTAAGCATGAAGTGTGAACCACAACTACAAGAACAACATGCAATCGGCATCTTACTTAAAAGCATTCACGGCCCTATAGCACTTCTCCTCAAGGGATTTACTATTAAGACTTTCGAGAAGTTGTTAAGCAAGGCTGGAAGCTTGCAAGAGGAGGCGAAGCAATTAAGTTTCGCCGATAAGACAGACAAGTAAAAGCCTGTGAAGACTTTTGAAAAGAAATCTGGGATTGTTGCAGCAGTCGACAAAGGCAAGCAACCGATACAAATATTGTCAGAACGGCCGCAACAACCTCAACAGAATTACCAGCAACCTCGACCCAGCTATCAGTCATCTCCACGGTATGAACAACCGCCTCGTCCGCAGCGTACATTAAGGGAGCTTCGAGCGAGGAATATCCATTCAAAAATGAGGCGGTACCAAAAATGTTCCGTAGTCGATGAAGACTCCGGATTTCCAGCTGCCGGAGCCTAAGAGACCGAAGAAGTTAACAAGAAAGGTGATCCCGACTTTTGCCCTTACCACGGATGCTTGGGCACAAGATAGAAGATTGCATTACCTTCGAAAAGTTGGCTCGATGACAATCTTCGGAAAGGGAATATAACAATCCCGAAGGAGTACATGAAGGAACCCCGGAAAGAAGGTTCCGTCAATGTTGTCTCGACTGATCTCATTGTTCCGATAGATCCCTATGCGACTGACGATGGATGGACTGCCGCTTGGACAAGGTCTTCGAAGAAGATTTTAGACAGCATCCAGACCGCTTCGGTGCGAGCTTCAATTAAGAGTTTGAAACCTGTCAAGTCGGCACTATCAAATGGGATAGAAGAACCACCTCAACAGGAGACGATTGAAGAGAAGAAGAAAATCGACGAAGAAGAGAGGACCGAGGCTCCTAAGGCTAGACTAGGGGCTGCTTATCCTAGGATAGTTGTTTCGGATTCGGGGAGAAATCCCTCGAGCCTCGACTACGTATGATTATTTGCTCACTTCGGTGGGATCTTATAATGATAAGGGTGGTGGCATTGGCTACGTTTTGACTGTTTCTAACGATTACGTAACTAGCGACAATCCGGACATCGATTTCGATACCAATGACAATTCTCAAATCATACACAATCTCGACGATTACGATGACAAAGAAGACATCCATCAAGGAGGCTACGAGAGTTCATCTAGCAACGAATCTATTTGCGAGTTTCGAGGAGCTCCAATCACAATAGAGTTAGAGCCTTCAGACTCCGAAGCTAATCCAGAAGAACCTGTCATTCCGATTCAGGAAGAAACACCGACAAGCTCAACACTAGAGTCGGAGGAAATTACGGAAGTCAACTTAAGAAGTGGAAGAGTTTCACCTCCGAGAATGGGTCCGAAGGACAAGGAAAGCGGTGGTTGTTCGAAGAACCAACCCGGCGGAAGACATACCCATTCGAGAAGAAATCGAGACACATGGAAATAAAGTGGACTACAACGTGCTAGCCCATCTTAGGAAACTACCGGTCAAGCGAGCATCTACGACGCTCTCATCTTATCGAAAGGAGATGAGAGAAGCTCGATCAAGGCCTTACTTGATCCAGAAATTTGCTTAGCTCAAATGGTCGGAGATTCCTTAGATGAGGTTTGTTCGTTAAAGGAACAGCGAGGTGTTACCTTCACGGACAATGACCTACTACTTGGGACAGCAGATCACAACCGACCGTTGTACATTTCAGTTACAATCGGAAAGTTTACACTCTCGGAGTATTGGTGGATCCGAGGAGCATCAATCGATATAATGAGTCTTCGAACACTAGCATACTTGGAAATTGATGCTCGCGAGCTCGAAGCCGACAAAATGTTATTAAGAGGATTCGACCGAGAAAGGAGAAAGAGCCCTCGGATCAATAACACTACTAATGAAGACCGGTGACTTAGCAAAGACAACCGCAAAATTTCACATAATTGATTCGAAACGTCGTTCAACGCTCTCTTGGGCCGACCATGGATACATGAAACAGGATGATACCATCATCTCTACATCAGTGCATCAAATACTACGATGGAGGAGAACAGTGCATCAAAGGTGACTTACAACCATTCTCCGTACATGAGATTGGAATCCATGAATACGCAGCTTATTATGCACCACCAAGAAAACAATCTTCTCCGGAGATACCATAACAAATGAAGCGAAGGAAGTTCGGGACGACGAAGAACACGAAGTTCTAGTCCAACGATCACTCACCACTCCCTTACGGCGAGATGGTGAAGGTTTCTCCACGACTCGCATCCGAGGTCGAGGCCGGGGACGAGGTCGTGGCAGAGACGTTAGGACGAGTTGGACGGAGAAACCGGCCATCAATGTTGATTGGGAAGACGAGTTCGAAGAAGAAAAAGAAATCGAGCAAGAAGCGGCGACAATAAGTCGGAAGAAGCCGCAATTCGAGGATCTCTCTCGAAGATGAGAAGAACGAAGAATATAAATCGATGTACGAGAAGATTAACCACTATGTACATACTATGACCCGACCCGATCCATTCTAATAAGATCGAGGGTATGGTGGTCGAAGGTACGTAGCGGCGGTGCGAAAGCCAATCAAATTCTACCGGTGGTGCTACTTCCTCAAAGGCGAAAATAATGTACAATTTGAAGATGTCACTTCATCGAAATTAATGGAATTACCTTTTGAGTGGTACTCTCCACTGTGTTCAAAATTTAATTTAGCGTGGTTTCTTACCTCGACAATGGACAAAGGTCGATCACAACATTTTGAAAAATTATGGAATAACTCCGGTCGTCCACTCGATTCAAAGCATGGTCTCGGATTCGGCACGGTAGGATCGAGTTGACGATGCGAATTTTGCTTGGTTGTCACTTGCGAGTCTAATGAAAGCTGCATGGAAGCTACGAGAAGAACTTGAAGATTTACAAATTGGAAACGCTCCACCGAGTTCGAAGAAGAAATCAAATCTACAATAGATGAGTTAACGGAAGTTAACTTAGGTACTAGCGAAGAGCCTAGACCTACCTTTGTTAGCTCCTTACTCGATAAAGAAGACTCCGAAGAAATAATCAAGTTATTAATGGAATTTAAAAGACTATTTTGCTTGGAGCTACGATGAGATGCCGAGATTAGCTCCGGAGGTCGCGGTCCAGTAAGCTAGGAGTGGATCCTGCTTCGTCCCGGTCGGACGAGGTCCCGAGAAGAATGCGTCTAGAAATCGAACAACAAGTCATAGCGTGAAGTTAAAAAGCTAATAGACGCTAAATTTGTCCGTGAAGAACAATACCCGACTTGGTTGCTGATGTGGTGCCGGTCGAAAGAAGAATGGTCGGATCGAGATTTGTGTGGACTTCGGAGATTTAAACAAGGCATGTCAAAGGATGAATTCCCTCTACCGATCCCAGAACTAATGATCGACATTGCTTCGACACATGAAATATTCTCATTCGTGGATGGATCTTCGAGGATACAACCGGATAAAAATGGCTCCGAGAAGATGAAAAACTTACGACATTCGGAACGCCGATCGGAGTATATTGCTACACGGTGATGCCATTCGAGTGAAGAACGCGGGAGCAACATACCGAGAGAGCAATGACAATAATTTTTGATGATCTCATCCACGATCAAGTCGAATGCTACGTGGACGATGTGGTCATTAAAAGCAAAGTAAAGGAAAACCACTTGTATGATTTGAGAATTGTTTTCGAACGATTAAGACAATTTAACCTTAAGATGAATCCCTTAAAATGCGCCTTCGGCGTCACCTCGGGAAATTCTTAGGATTCGTTGTCCGACATCGTGGAATTGAAATCGATCCGGAAAAGATTAAAAGCTTATCTTAGAAATGCCGCCTCCCAAAACCTTAAAGCAACTACGATCTTTTCGAGGGAAGTTGGCATATCTTCGACGCTTTATTTCGAGCTTGTCGGGTAGGTGTCGGCCTTTCTCGACATTAGTTAAAAAGGACGCCAATTTTATTTGGGAAGAAAAATGCCGAGAAGGCCTTCGAGGACATTAAACAATATTTAATGACACCTCCTGTCTTAGCGACCCGAGTCTCGGAGTAGACTGGCGATGCTTTATACCGCGGCGTTAGACGACTCTCTCGGAGCCACGTTGGCCGGGTCGATGATGAGGGTAAGGAAAATGCTCTTTACTACCTAAGCCGTCGTTTACTTCCGACGGAAATAAGGTATCCCGCAATTGAAAAGCATTGTTTGGCCACGATCTTCGCCGCTCAAAAGCTCGGGCATTACATGCTTTCTCATAAGGTCGACTTGATCTCGAAATTTAATCCATTGCGATACTTGATGACTCGTCCGACGCTTTCCGGCGGACTTGCCGGATGGTCGATGATATTATTGCAATTCGATATAACTTTCGTGCCTCTTCGTGCCGTAAAGGGACAAGTCTTGCGGACTTCCTCGCGGCACACCCTTTGCGGCGGAATCTCCTCTCGATGACGACTTGCCGGATGAACAAATAATGAGCCTAGAAGACCACGATGATCGACGTTGGGAATTATATTTCGACGGAGCATCTTCGGCACATAAAGACGAAGAATCGCAAGTGATAGTGCCGGTAGGGCGGGAATCGGATTAATCTTTATAACACCGGAGCGAGGGATGTTAAGATACTCCTACCACTTGACGAGAACCGTGTACAAACAACGAAGCGAGAATACGAAGCCCTCATAACAGAGTCGGAATTAACTATTCGAATGGGGATAACGAGACATCAACATCTACGGGGATTCGCGGTTAATCATTCAACGAGATCGCCGGACGGTACAGAATTTTAAAGTCGAGACTCGAGCAATACTTCCGGTATGCCATACGGTTGTTGGAACAGATTCCGAATGTGAC
The DNA here is from genome assembly GCA_022702705.1 of Papilionanthe hookeriana x Papilionanthe teres. NCBI lineage: Eukaryota > Viridiplantae > Streptophyta > Magnoliopsida > Asparagales > Orchidaceae > Papilionanthe > Papilionanthe hookeriana x Papilionanthe teres. The sequence goes on along the minus strand of CM040422.1, from coordinate 163,489,806 downwards.
AATCTACAAAATTCCCGAAAGAAAACGCTTTAGCGGATGCGTTAGCTCGCCTCGCAAAAGAATTTGCTTGTTTGCAAGATGAGTCGGTAGAAGTGTCGGTTCATGGACGTCGGGTCCTATCACGGCTCGACATAGACACAATACACAAATCATGAAAAGAAAAAGAATCGGTTACCACGATGACGGAAAACACGAGAAGATTGGCGACGGCCATTAATAGACTACCGACAAACGGGAGAACTACCGGACGATAGGTCGCTAGCCCATCGGATCAAGAAAGAACTGCGTCCTACGCATTAATAAACAACACATTATACGGAAGGTCTTTCGATCGAATGTGGCTAAGGTGCCTAAGCGGGTCCGAGGCCGTGAAATTGTTAAAGAGGTGCATTCGGGACTCCGTGGCGCTCACCGGTCGGGTCAGAAGATGAAAATGAAAATTAAAAGATTAGGGTACTGCGGCCCTCGATGATGACCGACTGCATGAAAATCGCCGAGAGGCTGTCACCAATGCCGAGTGCACGGAGTGGTTCTACACCAACCTCCAAATGTGTTACATCCGAACAATTGCGTCGTGGCCATTTGAATGTTGGGGCACGGATATAGTGGGTCCGATAAAACCACCATCTTCGAAAGGACATCGCTTCATTCTTGCGGCTACGGATTACTTTTCCCGAGTGGGCGGGGCGGTTCCACTTAGAGACGTGAAAGCACACCACGTGCTACGGTTTTCGAGAACCAAGTTGTCTACCGTTTCGGAGTGCCACGCGAGATCATCTCGGATAATGGGTCGGCATTCGAAGCACACAAATCAACAATTTTGTCGGGAGACATGGAATCGGCGGCGATATTCAACAATTTACTACCCAAGAGCAAATGGCACTGGTGAGGCTTTTAATAAAACTCTCGTTCAAATCTTAAAGAAAACTTTGGACGATAATAAGAGAAATTGGCACGAGAAGTTATTAGAAGCCTTATGGGCCTACGGACAACCTTCGAACTCCTACTCGAAGCTACACCTTACGCTCGCGGTGTATGGGTCCGAGGCGAGTGTTACCTTTAGAGGTTCGGCTTCCTTCACTCGGAATTGCGGTCACAAACAAAATCACGACGGAAGAGAATGCCAAATTACGACTAGAGGAATTGGAAAGCACTGGAAGAGAAAAGACTTGCGGCGCGACGAGATTTAGAACTATACCGAAGCTAAGATGGTTCGAGCCCATGACAAGGCGGGTCCGCCCGAGAACCTTGAAAGTTGGTGACTTAGTTCTCGTTCTCGAGAGACCTATTCTTGCACACCGCAAGATAGGAGGAAAATTTGAACCCACTTGGGAAGGGCCGTTTGTGGTTGAAGCGGTATACTCGGGAGGTTCCTACCGGCTAGTGAATTGCCGGGGAGAACGACATATGCTTCCGATCAATGGACGATACTTGAAAAAGTATTACGCCACCTGATGTTTCGAAGAAATGAATTCTTCATCCCTAAGAAGCACGGGCGAAGTAATTACCTATAACTGGGTCCGAACCCAAAAATAATAAAAAAAAATGTGTTAAAACAAATAAAATCATGATAATAAAGTTTTCCTTGTTTTCTTTTCCAAATCAAAATCTCTTTCCTGATCTTATCCCACTTCATTCCTGTTAAATAAAAAAAATAAATAAATAAAATGTATTTAATAAATATTTTCTTAATGTTCTTGTTCTTAGTACAGCCCCTGATCCTTTTCCTTATCTTTTCGCAGGGAAATGTCGAACGGGCGGTTGGTCCTGAACTTTAGAAATGGCGTAAGCCTTGCACTCGATGAGAAGAGGGTGAAAGATGGAGCGATAATCGAGATTGACTCGGACTTCGCACCGGCGGGCCTACGATACGAGGAAAGTGGCTGGATCCCGAGTTGACCGAGAGGAGCTGCCGGAGCGGACGGTGATGAAAATGTGTGGCCCGAGCCACCGATCCAGCGACGAAAAGGAAAGCAAACGGCTGAAGAAGACAAGAAAATCAAGTCCGTAGTCGCTACGGCGGAGGGCGAGCTTGTCGGCGCCGCGCCCACGAGAGATTCGGGAAGTTCGAAGAGCTACTCTCACGACAACGCAACGAAGAAATAAGAATCGCCGTATCCGTAAGATGTTAACCAAACTAGCCGCGGACCGGCGCGGCGAGGCGGTTGCTGCTGCCGGTACATACACTTCGAGGACGCCGGTTCGCCGGGTACCGGAAGAAAGGAGGCCGGCTCCTAGGATAACGAAGGGACCGGGGAAATCTCGCGGAGATCGGAAGAAAGAAGGCTACCACGCCACCGAGATAGAACCACCGGTAATGCATAACCTTGTTGCGGAAGCAACCCGGAGGATGTCCAGACGGACATCATCCCGAGGAGTCGAGGTATGCGGGGAGAACGTGAAGGGATTGAGCCGTATATCCCACAATATGTCACCGAGGCCCCGCCATTTGCAAATTATTCCGGAGTACGAGCTGGAAAGAATGCGAGAATGTCGAAAAGAAAACCTTTGAATACTTGAGAGAATCGGAGGCGGAAGGATCAATATCCTAGAAGGCCTCGAGCTACATACGGACGTATTCTCGGAATATGAACAACAACAGATCGTGGATTGCATCGGGGATTTGAAAAGAATGGGCCGAGCGAGGCCGCTGAAGAAAACACCTACTCGGAACCCGGAGATGGATGCCGGGGAAAGGTAGAATTACAATACAATGCGGATGCTTTGTTACTAACTTCGCGGAAGACGGGAAGGGAAACCCACCGGGAATACTCCGACATGGCCAAGTGGATCCAATGCCATTAGTCATCGAGAGAATGGTAAAAAGATTGATAACATGGAGGGTACGCCGGCGGATTGCATACCCAATAGTTGCATTATTAACATTTACAAGCGGGGTGATTGCATACCCCCGCACATAGATCACCACGACTTTGTCGGACCTTTACGCACGGTCTCTTTCTCGAACGAGTGTAATATCATGTTCGGATCGACCTCCGGATAACGAGCCCGAGGTGAGTTCCGAGGGCCGGTGAAAATACCATTACCGGTAGCTTCCGTCATGATGCGAAGGGCAACGGAGCGAGATGTCGCTAAACATTGCATACCGGGAGTACCGGTGAAGCGGATCTCGGTTACGTTCGGAAGGATGGACGACGGGAAGACACCTTACCACTTCCGGCCGGACCGGAGCTAGAGAGCCTCCGGCCTTACGAGTCGTGAGTTGCATGGAAAATATCACACCTCCAACGTACATCCATACGGCATCCTTGCCAAGGATGGCTTGGAAGGTGATGTTATTAACCATGTACCCCACTATTCAGACTTGGATTTTTGACAGATACTTCTTTGGATGGATCGACAAAGATCATACATAGTCCGTTTTGAGTCTACATGGATTGTATGAGATGTATTCCAGATCGAGTTGTATGATGTATCTTCGACATGATTGGAATGAAAGTGACCATGTCACATTTTTGGCCTTCACCTCTTTTGTGCAAATTGACTAGGAAACGCCATTAAAGTTAAATGAACTTCGAACAAAGAACAGAAAAGAAAAAAAAAGAGAATAAACGAAAACTTTCCTTAAAAATCTAAATAAAAAAAATGATGAACACCAAATTCACATGGACATTAAATAAATAAAATAAATTTGAATCATTAAAAGACAAACAAAATGAACATAAATTTCAAATCAAATCTAAATCAAATTCAAATTCAATCTTTCCAGATCCCAAATCTCAATCAAATTTCAAATTTGATCTTCCAGATCTCAAATCAAATTCTCAATCAAATTCAAATTCAATCAAATCAAATCTCAATCAAGTTTAAACTCAATCTCCCAAATCTGAAATCCAATCCGTTCTACCCTCTCCCTTGTCTGGGATGGAAGCGGTTGATTCCATTGACACGGATCGAATCTGATGGCTAGGAATTGTATCCAATCCAAACCAGTGACTTCCTATCAACTCTTTTGAACGGGGTATGTAACATCTACATATTCCCTCCTAATCTATTTCCTTCCATGAAAGTCTTTTACAACTTTCAGAAATTCTCGAAATCACCAAAATTCCACACTCTTCGAATCAACACTACAAATCTTTGCAAAGTCGATGACTACATCAAATTCAAACTTTCGGAGTTGAGGATTTTACATCCGAGGCTGCATTGCTTTAGGATTCTTTCCCTATTGCAATGAAATACATCAAATTCAAACTTTTGGAGTTGAGGATTTTACATCCGAGGCTGCATTGCTTTAGGATCCTTTCCCTATCGCAATGAAATACATCAAATTCAAACTTTTGGAGTTGAGGATTTTACATCCGAGACTTGCATTGCTTTAGGATCCTTTCCCTATCACAATGAAATACATCAAATTCAAACTTTTGGAGTTGAGGATTTTACATCAGAGACTGCATTGCTTTAGGATCCTTCCCTATCGCAATGAAATACATCAAATTCAAACTTTTGGAGTTGAGGATTTTACATCCGAGACTGCATTGCTTTAGGATTCTTTCCCTATTGCAATGAAATACATCAACATCAAATTCAAAACTTTTGGGGTTGAGGATTTTACATCCGAGACTGCATTGCTTTAGGATTCTTTCCCTATTGCAATGAAATACATCAACATCAAATTCAAAACTTTTGGGGTTGAGGATTTTACATCCGAGACTGCATTGCTTTAGGATTCTTTCCCTATTGCAATGAAATACATCAACATCAAAATCAAACCTTTGGAGTTGAGGATTTTACATCCGAAACTGCATTGCTTTAGGATTCTTTCCCTATTGCAATGAAATACATCAACATCAAATTCAAAACTTTTGGGGTTGAGGATTTTACATCCGAGACTGCATTGCTTTAGGATCCTTGCCCTATTACAATGAAATACATCAACATCAAAATCAAATTCTTGGGGTTGAGGATTTTACATCCGAGACTGCATTGCTTTAGGATTCTTTCCCTATTGCGATGAAATACATCAAAATCAAGCTCTTGAGGTTAAGGATTTTACATCCAATACCACATTGCTCTGAGATCTCTCCTCATTGTAATGATTCAATCCAATCAATTCAATTTTCTTTCGAGGTTGAAGATGTTACATCTAAAACCTCAAAATTCCATTTTCAAGATCGGAACCCTTCAAATTAATTTTAACAAAACTTCAATTTAAATTAAACTCCAAACTAAAATCTAAACTTACACATCAAAACTTAAACTGAAATAAAATTAAATCTAAATTGAAATTCCCCCAGGTCATGTGATTTGGGATTCACCTCCTTTTCCTTTCCCCAGCGAGAGTTCAGGAATCTCCAGTCTCAGAGATATACTTGACACTCCCCAGCGGAAATTCTTATACTTCGTCCTTAGTCTGTCACTTGGACATCTGTGTTGGTTTTGTTGATCTCTTCGGTCAACGCCAATACGCGCGGTGTGCTTGGTTAGCTCACCACACCTATTGGGGGTCCATTTGTTGACCTCATTTTTGATGAGGTCTTCTCTTCTTCTCTTTAGTACTTAGGATCTAGCCTTAGGCCTTTCCTTTGACTATCCTAGAGGATTAGAATTGGGACCCACCACTTAGAAAATCAAACCACTTCTTAACTCCCTGCAAACTCCACAAACTTGATTGTAGACCCCTAATCACCTAGAGGGTTGAAATCAAATGTGGAAGTTTAAAGGATGAGTTCCTATAGGACTCTTTGGCCTTAGGACTGCCCTTGGTGGCCTGTTCTGGTGAAGGGCTAACTTACACATACACTACACTTATGCACTACACTTTCACACACCTCCTAAAACCACACCCATACCCAACTTGACGTCCTGACTCATGTAGGTGATTCACATGGATGATCCTTAACCCCTAAGCCCTTGGCTAAGAGGGTTGGGACCAACATAGTGGATGCCTCAAATGAGTCCCTTCATGGCTCATGTGGGCTTGATATGGCTTCATGGCTCAACCAAAATGATTTTATTCCACTTACATTTACCCAATCTTCAATTTTCCAAATTTTCGATTTTTGACCCCGGGACCCTACACCTGTCTAACTACCCAAAACCCTTGAAATCCTCCAAAATCACCTAAATTACCCAAAATTCCTCAAAATCATTCCTAAAAATTTCCAAATTACTCAAATTGATCATCCATAGCCAAAAATACCAAAAAATTCCAAAAATACCTCCCAATACCCTCAAAATTCCCAAAATACCCTTCTTGGCTCGAAAATCTAGAAATTCAGAAAATTCCCCGAAAATTCCAGAAAATCCCAAATATTCCCAATTTCATTTTGCTCAACTACCCCATGGCCCAATTTTGTCAATTTACCCTACTTTTGTCAAAACCCCCAATTTGACCCATTTTAACTCTAAGTGAACCCAATGTCAAACCAAACCTGCCCAATTGACCCTAATTCTGGTCCAATTCAATTCTAAACTTCAATTAAACATTGCCAATACCAATCTAGACAAAATCCAAGTCCAATTTGATTGACATTTGGATCCAATTTCACTTTTGGCCTTAAAGCCCGATTTGGACCCATGACCCAGACCTAACCCAAACTCACCCAATTCGGCTCCAATTAACCCCAAATCTTTTCTAAACCTTCCTTAACATTCCCACGAAACAAAAAACTAACATGATTTGCCCAACATTTAGACCCAAACCCCACTCAAATTCAACCCAAAGCTAAAAGGCCCAATTTGGACCCATGACCCAAACTTAATTCAAATAAGCCCAAACCCCAAAATCAAAACCCAACCAAGGCCAAAACATCTTTGAAACACTCCCATAAACATTTCCCAACACTTATTTTACATCAATTTCAACCCTAGCCCAACATTGGCCCAAGTTAGCCCAATTTGACCTATATTGGCCCATTCACCAAAGAAGCCCAAATTCAACCCAATTCAAACCCAAATCACTCCCAATTTGCTTCAAATCACTCATGACACATCTATGAACTAAACACAACATTTGTTTGGCCCAATCCTTCACAAAATTCCCATCCATAAATTTATTTTCAAACCAAAAGGCCCACTTTCCTAAACCATTCTAAAAGCCCATTTCCACCAAATACAAAAGCCTAAAATTGGCCCTAAAGCCCACATGGCAATTTCTTTTCATCATACCTTTAATTGATATCACCCCTAAGTTTCAAAATCATCATTAAACCATTCCAAATCAAGCTTCATACAAATTCCCATCAAATTACCAAAATTTCTAAAATCCATCTGCATGAAATTGACCAAGCTTTTCCCCAAGCCAAAGACAAGCCATGCAAGCCATGGACAAGCTACATGAAGCCATGGAAGGTTTGGCATGTGATCAAGCTATTAATGGCAAAAGGAGGAGCCTCTTTTAAGCCCCCTTAAAAAGGTTTTAACCCTTTTAATGCTTCACCTTAATCCATGATTAATCAAAATATTCATGGATGGTGACTTCTCTACCCTTTTCTAGCTGATTCACCTGACCCTCCCTCAGCCCAAATCAACCATGGAAGGGTGCACCAAACCCAAAATGGTGGGTTGACCCATTTGGACCCAAAAATGAGCCTCTCCCCATAACCTTTTGATTCAAACCCTTTACACATGTCCATGGCCGATTGACTGCACAAACCTCCATCACGACCCACCTGGACCTGAGGGTGACCCATGCCTGCCGGCCAGCCGCCTAGGTCGCCAGAAAACACCATGGCCGAGGCCTTGGGAGGAGCCAAACTTTGGAATTCCACCTTGCTGAGCTGCCCCATGCCCAATGGCCACATGGCTGTTCTTCCCATGCCCAGAGCAGCTGATCCTAACCCTTGGCTATCCCTGTGAGGCCCTCCAGCCACCTCTATTTAAACCCGACCCCCTCACGGTCATGGAGGAGAGTTGCACAAACCTTGCCGAAACTCTGCCAAAATTGTTCCAAACCCTTCTCCATCCTTAGAGCAGTTGATCCCCAGTGTCAATTTGCCCTAATCCCCACCGACAAAATCCGATTTCTCAGCCGACATTTTACCCAAAACCGGGACACTTCTCCACATTGAGCCAATCCCAAATTGATTGGTCCTACACCTTCACCGGACCAAGAGAAGAGGTTTCCCCTAAAAGCCCCCTCTCCGGGCCAGCCATTGCTTCCAGCCTCCAAGCTTAGTGATCGGGCTTGGTCGAAATCATACCTAGACAATTCACCAGACTAGGAGACTTCATCTGGAGCTTGTTGGGATCCAATCGAAGGTGACACAACCCTCAGATTGAAGCCACACTTCTCTGAGCAAAGGTATGAGCTAATTCTTCATCCCGAGCTTCTGGAGATTCTCCATTTTAAATGCTTTAATTTCAATGCATGATAACCGCATAGATGTGTTCGTCTCTTCAAGACGAATCCATAGAGCACAAGAACACGAAAATCCGTTAAGTATTGAGTGAGAAATTAGGGATTTAGTGTGGACGGCTCTCGGGTGAGAACGCTTGGGGACGATGAACGGATGCCGTTCATTTAATACACGCGCGGACGGACGGCCAGGATCGTTCCGGATCAGGAGATGGAACGACACAGCGGGGCCCCGGAGCGCTGAGTCAGATGGCGGCGTCGAACCGGAACACGCCGCGTGGCCTTTCGGAGGCTGCCGAGGTTGACGCGGCGCCGCGTGGATAAATAGAAAATTAGGGTATTTTTGATTTATTTAATTCCCCTAAACTTCAAAAATCCATAACTTTGTGTAGGAAAATCAGAAAAATAAAATAAAAATACCAACTTGCTCAGTGAACAGAGGAGAATAATGTGGAGAAGAAATTATTTAATTTCATCAAGTATTTTATTTTTAATGATTTATTTCCCTTCTGCATTGTTTTAATTCTCCATGCATATAGGAAATTCACCATGGCATGAGACCATAGGGCTTTTGAAGCCACTGAATTTAGGAACATTCCCTGAATTTTCCAAAGTCAAAGGCCATCCCTATGAGAAGTTATTGATTTTTCAAATTCATGTTACTGTTTTGAGTATTTTAAATCTAATAATTAGCATGTTGTGAAATAAATTCTAGGAAAATTTGGTGATGTCTCTTATGACCAGAGGACCCTAGGAAAAATAGATTTTGGATTAGTTTATTTAAAATAACCCTAAATGGTTTAAACACCCAAAATAGGTCCCTAATTAATTAGAGCTAACCATACATCAAATTGACTTGAAATCAATTCTCCACTGACCTTTAGGATCAGAGGAACTCACCATAAAAATTTGAAGTCAATTGGACTTGGTTAGCCCTATTAAATGGGTTTATTGAGCCATTTAGCCAATTTAAATTTCAAAAATTCATAACTTTCAAAATACTTTTAAAAAATCCACCAAATTGGTTTTGAAGCCTCTCTGATATCAGGAAAAAAATTAAAATTTTAATTTTCTAAAAAAGTTGATTTTTTGGTATTATTTTAATATTTTAATAATAAAAAAATAATAAAAATCATAAAAATAATAAAATTCACCAAAATGTCACATTTTGAATTTTAATCACTTAGGAACAAACCCTATATTTTTCTTAGGTCTATTTGATGAGATATTAAATTTTAAAGCCATAAGGTAATTTTAAAATTAAAAAAATGTATTTTTTAGCATTTCCACTAAAATAATTCTAATAAATCAAAGAAAAATCAGAAAATTGCAAAAATTGATTCTCTGATTTCCTTGATACAAGAGAGATTTTTGAAAAATATAAAATTTATTTTTCAACCTTTATTTTATTTTTAAATTAATTAATACTCCAAAACTCAAAATAATTATAATAAAAATAATATAATTTAAAAAATCACCAAAATTGGTCCAAGTGGTCCTCTGGTCGTTAGGAATGTCCCATAATTTTCTTAAGGACAGAAACTTTCCCTTGGTCATGTTATTAAATTTTCCTTAGAAATTCCTATTTTCCACCAAAAATAATTATATAAATAAATTAAATGCAGAAAAAATCACATTTTCTCCTCTCATGTCTTTATTGACATATGAGTGAAGTCACATAAAAATTTCAAATTCATTTAAGCTTAATTTAGTTTGTTATGAAATTATTAAGCTTGAAGGGCAAAATGGTAATTAAAAAATTTAACCCTTAATTAAAACTTTAGGTTTAATAAAATTAACAAATAAAATATTTGATCTTAATCTGATTTGGATGATTGAAATTCAAATAATTAAAGGGTAGAAACCTACTAAATAATTTGAAGATAATTAAAATAAACCTTAATTAAATAATTGATTAAATTTGGAAGAATAATAAAATTGGAATTATTAAAATAGGGATATTATTAGGAAGAGATTTATTCTTTAATTTAAAAATCCCTAACTTAATCATCTCAATAATATTTAATTCCTAATTAAAAATGATAATTCAAATTTAAGTTTTAAAATGTTAAAGGACTTAATCATTAAAATTAAATTAAAAAGTTAAATCATTAAACTCTTTTTAAATTTTCAATTAAATTAAAATTAAAAATAAAATTAAATTAAAGATTAAATTAAATTAAATCAAACAAATTAAATTAATTTAAATTAAATTAAATAAATTGATTAAATTAAATAAATTGAATAAATTAAATAAATTAATTAAATTAAATAAATTAAATAAATTAAATTAAATTAAATTAAATTAAATTAAATTAAATTAAATTAAATTAAAATTAAATCAAATTAAATTAAATTAAAGGAAATTAAATCAAATTAAACTAAATTAATTTAACATCAAATCAAACTAAATTGAATTAAATTAAATTAAAATTAAATTAAATTAAATTAAATTGAAATTAAATTGAATTAAATAACATCACCTAAGACATAAAGAAAATAAATATAAGGCAACTTGAACACTATTCCAAATTTAAATCCGATAACTGAGATTAAACTAAATCATAAACCATTTGAACACCAATTTGCCCTCGAGAGCTTTGGTTATCATAACTCCTAAACAGAACGTTAAATGAAATGCTACTTCACTTATAGGATATTCAAATGTCCTAGTTCATTTGAGCAAGATAACAAAACTTGAATTCCCGGACGATTAATTCATTTGTATGATTAAATTCATTTGGACTTAAAACAATCCTATCAATATTGAAAAGATGTTTAAGATTCTTCTTAAGCACTTCCTCAATATGATAGGATACTTACAAGAACAATTGAACTTAATTATTCTTTGATGAAGAAAATCGTCCTCGAAACTAAAACACAAGGACCTAGACGTCATAGGAAATGACTAGCTATAGGATTAGGAATTTGGTAGAAAACCATAACACTTCCCTTAGCTTTACCTAGGAACTTGCTTAAATATTCTAAATTATGTTTTAAGTGCAGCTTGGGATGACGGGAAGACCCTCCAGGTACGCTTTTATTTTATTGCAATTTACCTTATTGCAATTTATTTAATCGCATCGCACTCACTTTTCTTGCATGATAAACAACTGTTGCATGAAAACCCACACCTTTATGATAGTCCCTAAAACTGAAACCAAAACTAAGTTAAAAGTCATTGCAAGATAAAATTCACCGCCACAACATTTCAAAATATAAAAAAACTCAAAATTTAATCACAAACGGAACACAAAACTGCAATTACAACTAAATTAAAACGTCTCGTTGGATGATCGGGAATACCTCGGATGATGTAACCTACGTGTTGCTAACGGGATTTCCCACGGTCTAAATGAAAGTTTGGAACTCATTCGGTTGAGTTTAGCAAATTCATACGGACTAAGTGAATCCGATAAAAATAACGATGCCGGAAGGATGGAACCGTGGGATCTTAACCGGTGTTGTTATAATCAACTTTAAGATTTGTTTTAAATAAAACATAAAAATACTTGGAAATTAAGATTTTCTCTAAACCAAAACACTTTTCTCATCTCCTGATTTATGACTTCTAAAACTAAACCTCTGCAACAACAAGGAGCTCGGAGCATGGTGGGCAGCACGACCATCGTCATCAGCAAAACTCGGATCTACTTCAGCAAAACTTTCTTAGAATTAAAAATAACTAAGCCATAGGACTTCGAGGTAGTTTGCCTAGTGCAACATAAATCCTCAACCTTTTGTTAGGCATTTGCATTGCAAATTAAGCCCTGACCGGTCTTAGGATTCCGAGGTAATCGTCCGATACGACATAAACCCTCACATCTTTGAGGCTATTTGTATGATCATGTCATACGAATATAAATCCTAATTAATTAAATTTGGCAAGATCAAAACATTAAATAAACTTTAGGACTTCCCTAAATCCAAGCCAAACAATAGGATAGTCGGGAAATTACCGAAGTTCCCTTCGAATCCGTAATTTCTCCTACCTTTCTTCCTTTAAATTCCCAAAACAAAATGTTCCAAATTTGATCCATTCCCTATTGAAATTCCAAAATTCAATCCTTTGAAAACCTTAAACTTTGAAATTCTTGAGAGCAGAATTATCGATTATTATCGAGAGTTTTCTTAGGTGATTCCCGTCACTTAAGATGTAATTAACTATAGGGGCTTGCCCTTATAGGGAATTTCGAAAGAACCTGAGTAATATAAACCCCGTTTAATGCTTTCATATTAAGCAGAGGAATTTGTCAGCTTATAAAATTGGTTCGCAGACCAAGCGGATGTCACAAACCTTTCTAGTTTACCTAATCGAGCCCCATTATCAAACAGTGTGTCTATTCTTCGGGATAGATACACGGTTTGTGGTGCGGCGCTCGTTTATGTGAACTATTTGGAATGTGAAATCAGTTTGATTTCATATCTTAAAATTTTCAAATTTAAAATTATTTTAAAAAAAAATCAAATACTATTTTTCAAATTATTTATTTAAATTAAATTAAAAAATTCGCCGACAATTTCTGTTAGGCGACCCCTTTTTTTAAAAAATACAACACTTAACCTAAAAATAAGCCGTACAGTCTATAATTGGAATTACCCTGATTGTTTACATTTCCCACTGGGTTTACAGAATTGTTCCCCTATTGAGAAATAACAGGATTAGCATTACCTTGGTTATTCCAATTAAAGTTTGGATGATTCTTTCAACCTGGATTATAGTAATTTGAATAACGGTTATTTTGTCTATTATTTATTATGTTTAAAGTTTCATATAAGATTGAGCATCTACAATTTGTCCCAATGAATTTTCTTTTAACACTGGAGGTGTTTGAGAATAATTCATTCCGTATTGATTTATTTTCTTTAAAAAAGCAGCAATTTAAGAAATATCATAGTTAACACATCTGAATCATGAACACTGGCTACTTTCTTAGGATTTACCCTTTCAGTTGGCCATTGAAAATTATTGGTAGCCATTTCTTCGATTAAAGCATAAGCTTCTTCAAAAGGTTTAGCCATTAGTGATCCATCAGCAGCAGCATCAATGATGGATCTAAGAGACCTACTATTCCATTATGAAACGTTTGAATAATTAACCAATCTGGTAAAGCATGATGTGGACATCTCCTACGAAGATCTTTAAATCTTTCCCAAGATTCATATATCGATTCTTCCTCATACTGACTGAGAGATGTGATATCGTTTCTAAGCTTAATAGTCTTAGATGGTGGAAAATATTTTGATAAGAATTTAACTAAGCCTTAGCCTTGTTCCTTAGTGAAAAAGGAAAAAGTATGTCTGACAGCATAATTAGACACTCTGTCGTATTTAAAAGTATCACAAAGTTCTAGAAAACTCGCAAGATGTAAATTAGGATCTTCGTTAGAAGTTCCACCAAATTGATTGTTTTGTACTATTTGGATAATTGCAAAATTAAGCTCAAATGAATTAGCAGCTACATCTGGATTTTGAGTAACTAAGTGAATTTCATCAAATGTAAGATTAGCGTAATCTCTTAGTGGTCTAGATTGATGTTCATTTTCTATTCCTTGGTTGTTTACACTGTTGACCCAAGGAAAAAATTTTAAGCTTTTCATGCCTATTTTATATTTATTTTGATGATATTGCACTTTAAAGAAGGGTATTTTTGGTGTTTTTGTGCAGGTATGAAGATTTAAGGACAACGGAGCGAAAATATATAAAAAAGAGAGAATTTAGAGAAAAAAGACCAAATTATGAAAATTTGATCTAGGGCGCCGACGGCGAGGTCGATGGTGCTGACGACAAGATTTTCTCGAGAGTTAAGCATATATTACAATGGAGCCCATTGACGGCGACGATCGAGGCTGCCAACAGTGGGGCTTATTCAGAAGGGGTCCAAGGCAAGTATTCTAGATGGTCACCGATGACAAGCTCGAGGTCGCTGACGGCGGGATCGACGGTTGTTTCACGAAATACATCGAATGTTGACAATTTTTGAAGGGATGCTTGGAAAACTCTTGGAAACTCTTTAATTACTTAAAAGGAACAATTTGGGGCCGAAAAATGGGCCTACTAAAGTTCATTAGCATCCATTTTGTGTCCACCACATGTCATTCTAATCCATTAGAGAGTCAAGTGTGTGAGTCTAGTGAGTCCATATAGTGTTTCTAGTTTTAAATTATTGAGTTCAAATAGTGAAATTTGTGAGGAATTCTTCGAGAGATTGTAAGAGTGGAAGGGAAGTGAGAGATCTCTTATTCATTACTGTTTCAAAGGAGAATTCCACTTACTCTAAAGAAAGGAAGAGATTCAGAGGAACTTCGAGGAGTTTGATTTGAGAGGAATTTAAGATAAGTTGTGTTTATTTACTTTAGTTTGTAGAACTTTGCTTTTATATATGAAATCCAAGTTTTATTGTAACTTCTCCATGAATTCTTAGTTTTTTTGTCTTTCTCCTTGTTTTGATATTTTTGTGAAATGGTAAATAGAATTAGTGTGCCATAAAAGTTTAAAAAATTTGTGATAATCATTTACTTAAATCTTAATTTACTTTCAATCTGGCCAATTGATTAGTTAAAATATGTTGAGTTTAGCATCTATAGTAAAGATTACATCCGAGATTCAGGGAGGTCAAAGTCCTTGGAAGTAGGGTTCAAATAAATAGGGAAATAATATTCATCGGGTGTAGGATTGGAGATTTTAGAGTGACAGGCAAAAATCCTCAATTCGGTCCTATCGTTTGGGTGCTGAAGTGTAGATGTTAACTCTCAAGCGAGGGGAACGTGGGAGCTCCGAAGTGAGAGCCGGTATCCTCCCAGCATAGCCGCAGATTCAGTAACCAAGCATAAGATTAGTCATTGTTCGTTATGCCTGGACCAAAGCGTAAAGAATAGGTATGCTCCTATTTAGCACAACACCATTTTAAACTAATTCTAATTTTCCAATCACTTAAATATCTTAACAAAGGAGAAATATTCTTGCTTATATATTTGAACTTCACTTTAGTAGAATCAGTTATCTGTTAGTAGAACTAGTTTATTAAAAATTTATATTATTGTCGGTTGCATATTAGTGACAGATAGGCAATTTTGATTTAATTGTGATTCTAAATTGATTTCTATAATCCTAGTCTGTAGCCTATAAAATATTTCATGTGGGATCGATATCCAGGACTCCACTAGAGCCTTGTATTACTTGAGGGATACGTATACTTGCGTTAATAGTAAGTCTGCGATTAAAGAATATATTATATACTTGTTAGAAAAAGAATTAAAATTACGCTAAGAGTGTGCGGAGACGCCCCAAGTCAATTGGCGCCGTTGCCAGGGAATATAACATAATTAGAGTAACGGACGATTTAGGACTGTTAGAAAACCTTTTTATAGAATTACAACTTATTTAGTTAACTGTTTTACTGTGTACTGATTTGATTATATGCGTAATTTTGGTTCTAAAAATCTTATACCCTACGATTCAGAATTAGAACGCACTGTTAGGAGAATTAGAAAACTAAGAAAAGAACCTATAAATTCTAAAACAATGGAAAACAACGTAAACAACCAAAGAATAGAAATGAACATCAATCTAGACCATTAAGAGATTACGCTAACCTTACATTAGATGAAATTCACTTAACTATCCAAAAATCCTGATGTAGTTGCTAATTCATTTGAGCTTAAACCTGCAATTATCCAAATGGTATGAAACAATCAATTTCGTGGGAATTCAAATGAAGATCCTAATTTACATCTTGCAAGTTTCTTAGAACTTTGTGCTACTTTTAAATACGACAGAGTGTCTAATGATGCTGTCAGACTTAGACTTTTTCCTTTTTCACTAAGGGATAAGGCTAAGGCTTGGTTAAATTTGTTAGCACCTGGATCTATTAGAACTTGGGGAGAAATTTCACAAAAATTCTTATCAAAATATTTTCCACCATCTAATACTGCTAAGCTTAGAAATGATATCACATCTTTCTGTCAGTATGAGGAAGAATTGATATATGAAGCTTGGGAAAGATTTAAAGAACTTCTTAGAAAATGTTCACATCATGCTTTACCAGATTTGTTAATTATTCAAACATTTTATAATGGATAGTAGGATTTCTTAGATTTATCATTGACGTGCTGCTGGTGGATCACTAATGTCTAAACATTTTGAAGAAGCTTATGCCTTAATAGAAGAAATGACTACTAATAATTTTCAATGGCCTGCTGAAAGGATAAGTCCTAAGAGTGTAGCCAGTATTCATGATTTAGATGCTTTAACTATGATAGTTTCTCAAATTGCTGCTCTTTCAAAGAAAATAGATCAATACAAAATTAATCGTTCTCAAAGACCTCCAGTGTTAGAAGAAAATTCATTAAGACAAATTATAGATGCTCAATCTTCATACGAAACTATAAATTTAATAAATAATAGGCAAAATAACCCTTATTCAAACTATTATCATCCAAGTTGAAAAATCATCTAAACTTTAATTGGAATAACCAAGGTAAATCAAATCCTGCTAATCCTTAGTGGGGGAACAATCCTGTAAAACCATTAGAAAATATAAACAACTAGGGTAATTCTAATTATAGACCTTCTAATCAGCCAAGTTTTTATAAAAATTCACAATTTAAGGAGAAGAAGTTATTTATGGAAGAATTAGTTTTGAATATCAATTACAAAATCAAGGAGCTATTATTAAAAACATAGAAAACCAATTAGGGCAAATTGCTACTGTACTGAGCAATAGACCCGTTGGAACTTTACCTAGAAATGTTGATGTAAATCCTAAAGATCAAGGAAAAGAACAGATCAAGGCTATTTAATTAAGAAGTGGAAAAGATTTGGAAAAAAGAGTTCAAAAAGAAACTGCAGTTGAAAAGGAAAAAGAAGAAACTAAAGGAGAAAACGAAAGTTTATATCCTGATTTTCCTCTGAAACCTATGAAAATTACTGTTGAAAGACCACTACCACGATTTCCTCAAAGACTAAAGCAACAAGATAAAGGAAAATGATTTGCTAAATTCTTAGACATTTTTAAAAATTTGTCAATTAATATTCCTTTTGTTGAAGCTTTGGAACAAATGCCTGATTATGTAAAATTTATGAAGGATAAACTCAACAAAAAAGAGGAAGTTATTAGATCATGAGACCGTTGCACTCAGTGAAGAGTGTAGTGCTATAATTCAGAGAAAGCTTCATGAAAAACTTAAAGATCCTGGTAGTTTCACTATCCCGTGAGCTATTGGTGAAACATTTTATGGGCAAGCATTATGTGATTTAGGAGCTAGCATAAGTTTGATGCCTTTATCAACTTTTAAAAGGTTAGGAATAGAAGAGATTGCACTAACTTCATTAACTCTATAGTTAGCTGATCGATCTATTACACATCCTAAATGAGTTGTAGAAGATGTTCTGGTCAAGGTTGATAAATTTATCTTACCTGTGGACTTTATCATTTTAGATATGGAAGAAGATAAGGAAATTCCAATCATTTTAGGAAGACCATTCCTAGCTATAGCAAGAGCCATGATAGATGTTCAAAAAGGAGAATTAACTATGAGAGTAAATGATTAAGAAGTAACCTTTAACATCTCAAAGTCAATGAAATATCCTTCAATAGAAAACGATGATGAATGTTTCAGAATGGATATATGTGATTATCTAAGAAAAGAATATTTTAAAGAAAATTTTGAAGAAAAAGAAGATATAGAAAAAGATAAATATGATGAAATTGATAGCGAAAATGTTGATTATATTCAAGAAAAATTTGAAACGCTCGATTCAATAGCACCAAAAAATGAAATATTAATTCCATCTGCTGTAAAACCCACTAAACTTGAATTAAAGAATCTTCCAAATCATTTGAAGTATGTATTTTTAGGAGAGTTTTAAGCATTATCAGTAATTTTATCCTCAGACTTAAATGAAATTCAAGAACAAAAATTAATGGATACATTAAAAAAATATAAAAAAGATTTTGGTTGGACTCTATCTGATATTAAAGGAATTAGTCCTTCAATTTGTATGCACGGAATTTTGTTAAACAATGAACATAAACAAAAAATTGAACTACAAAGGAGATTGAACCCTATTATGAAAGATGTAGTTAAAAAAGAGATTTTAAAATGGTTAGATGCTAGAATTATATATCCTATTTCGGATAGTACTTGGGTAAGCTTAATTCATTGTGTTCCTAAGAAACGAAGAGTAATCATTGAGGCAAATGAAAATAATGAATTAATACCTATCAGACAAGTTTCTAGATGGCATATTTGTATTGATTATAGAAAATTAAATACCGCCACCCAAAAAGATCACTTTCCTCTTACTTTTATAGACCATATGTTGGATAGACTTGCTGGACACAAACACTACTGCTTTCTGGATGGATATACTGGTTACCATCAAATGCCTATTGCTTCTGAGGATCAAGAGAAAACAATATTTACTAGTCCTTATGGAACTTTTGCTTTTCGAAGAATGCCTTTCGGACTACGTAATACACGTGCAACATTCCAAAGATGTATGATGTCTTTAGTAAGTTAATTGATAATGAAATAGAAGTATTTATGGATGATTTCTCTGTGTTTGGAACATCATTTGACGCATGCTTAAATCATCTTGAAAAATTTTTGGAGTTATGCGAAAGAACTAATTTAGTTCTAAATTGGGAGAAATGTCAATTTAAGGTTGCAGAAGGAATTGTATTAGGGCATACAATTTCAAAAAATGGCATGGAAGTAGACCCTGCAAAAATTCAAGTAATAGCTAAATTACCACCTCCTACTATAGTGAGAGAGGTAAGAAGTTTTCTTGGACATGCTGGTTTCTATAGACGCTATATTAAAGATTTTTCAAAAATTATCAAACCTCTATGCCAACTTCTAGAAAAAGACAAGAAATTTGAATTTACTGAAGACTGCTTGAATGCCTTTGAGTTATTAAAGGAAAAACTAATCACATCACCTGTAATAGTTTCACCTGAGTGGAAGAAACCATTTGAATTAATGTTCGATGCTAGTGATTATGCTATTGGAGCTGTTCTTGGTCAAAGATATGATAAAATTTTTAGAGTTATATACTATGCTAGTAGAACTCTTAATGATGTTCAAATTAACTATACGATTACTGAAAAAGAGTTACTGGCTATTATGTAGGCTTTTGATAAATTCAGATCTTATTTAACTGGAACTAAATGTATTGTGCATACCGATCACTCTTCAATTAAATATCTAATGCAAAAGAAGGTTACTAAACCAAGATTAATTAGATGGGTACTTTTAATGCAAGAATTCGATTTTGTGGTGATTGATAGAAAAGGAGCTGACAATCAAATTGCTGATCATTTGTCTATACTAGAATATCAAAAATCATCTGATACTGACATTGAAATAATAGACAGTTTCCCTGATGAACAACTTTATAATATTAATGAGTGGAAAATACCTTGGTATGCTGATATAGTTAATTATAAAGTAAGCAATATTTTGCCACCAATGTTAATAACAGAAAAAATTGATGATGCAAAAGCATATTTTTGGGAAGAACCATATTTATAGAAGTAATGTATTGATCTTATTATTAGGAGATTTGTGCCTTATGAAGAAACTGAACTGATTATTCAGAAATGTCATGATTCTGAATTTGGAGGACATTTTGGGATTGACAAAACTGCGCATAAAATTTTGAAAGCTGGATTTTATTGACCCACTCTTTTTAGAGATATTTACAGATATATCAAAACTTGTGATAGATGCCAACAAGTAGGTAATATATCTAGAAGAAATGAAATACCTCTGAATTTGATGTTATAAGTTGAGATTTTTGATGTTTGGGGATGAGATTTCATGAGACCATTTATTCCTTCATTTGGGAACTTATGTATTTTAATTGCAGTTGATTATGTATCAAAGTGGATTGAAGCACAAGCTTTACCTCGTTGTGATGCTAAAAGTGTATCAAGATTCTTAATGAAAAACATTTTCACAAGATACAAAATTTTGAGAGTGATTATCACTGACGAAGGATACCATTTTAGGAATAAATACATTCAAAGATTAGCAGAAAAATTTAATATTGTTCATAGATTCTCTACTGCCTATCATCCTCAAACTAGTGGTTTAGCTGAAGTTTCTAATCGTGGGATTAAACAAATTTTAGAAAAAAAACTGTAAATCCTAGTAGAGTAGATTGGTCTACGAGACTGGATACTACATTATAGGCATACAGGACTGCTTATAAAAATCCTATTGGTATGACTCCTTACAAACTTATTTATGGAAAAACTTGTCACTTACCAGTAAAATTGGAGCATAAAGTATATTAGGCGATTAATGAATTCAATTATAATTTGAAAAATGCTGGTGAGAAGAGATTGTTGCAATTGAATGAATTAGAAGAATTAAGAAATGAATCTTATGATAACGACAGAATTTATAAAGAAAATATGAAGTTAATGCATGATCGGAAGATTAACCAGAAGAACTTTGAACGAGGACAAGAAGTTTTGCTTTACAATACACGGGTGAAATTATTTCCTGGGAAATTGAAGTCTCATTGGTTAGGAACCTTTACTTTGACTCAGGTTTACACTTATGGAGCTATTGAAATTGAAGATCAGAAGACTGGAAATAGAGTTAAAGTAAATGGACATAGATTAAAACCATATTTTGAGGGTAAAAGACCAAATTTTAAAGAGGTTTTAATGCCCAGTCAACCTGAATAACACTTGAATAGGTCGGGCTGACGACGTTAAACCAAGCTTTTTATGGGAGACAACCCATAGTTATCTTTTTTTTTGAGTGTTTGTTTGAGTTTGGCGTTATTTTGTAGTAATTTTGAATTCTACTACGTGTATTTGCCCTTATATTATCAATAATTTGGATCTATAGAGAAAATGTGGAATGTATTTGATGACGGCGTAAATGTGCAAATTTTTTCCTAGGGCGCTGACGGCGCACTCGATGCCGTCGATGGTGAGTTTTTCCCGAGAGCCCTAAAATTTAATTGCACAAGGCTCGTCGAAGGCGCCATCGAGGCTGCCGACAGCGGGATCAGCGAGTGGGCAGTTTTTCAAGTTTGAAATGATGGTTTTTGGCAGTTTTTAGCGAATTTGTCCTTTCTTCCATGGACTGTTACTAAACACTCCAATTCATAAAAATAAATGGAAACTTCCTTCAATTTCTCTCTAATGGCTTCCAATTCAGTAGATTATCCTAGATTTCAAGTGTATAACCGGAGAAAGTTCGTTAGTGTTGAGGCATAATGACTTTTCAACAAGTTGATGTCAAAGAGAAGGCTAATCAAGGAAAGAGGATTTGTCGATCAAGGATTAAGTAATTCTTAGTCTGCAATTGAAGAAATGATTGTGCGACGAAGATGGGAAGTATTTTGCTATACTACTGCCGCAGTAGTCGTTCCAGTGGTGAAGGAATTCTATGCCAATTTACATGGAATCAACCAAGGAAGTGTCTATGTGTGAGGTAGGTGGATAACACTTAATTCTGGAAGGATTAATGAATTATATATGCTTGAGAATGTTTCTGTCTGCCATTATTCAAATTTCGTGCCAACAAGAGACAAGATGAATGAAATTTACCAATATTTGACGGACGAAACTGAAGACTGGGAAGTTAGAGAAAACATACGTTATTTTTCTGCAACACTTTTAAATCCCATTTAAAAAAATTGGCACTTTTTTATATCTGCGAAGTTATTGCCGACAATGAAAATCGGTAAAGTCACCAAAGAAAGTGATATACTGAACTACTGCATTCAAATGGGATGGCTCATTGATATTGGATCAATTATTGTGAAGTCTGTGTTTGACCTGATCGTTCAAGGATCATCTCAAGGTCTTGGACATCCTTCAACAGTTTTCTCAATATGCAGTCTGTTTCAAGTACCGTACGAGATTTGGGAAAATTTAGTGCTACCTTGGAAACCTTTAGACCCAACTCGTATGTTCCCAGCCAATGATGAGGAGAATGACATGGACATAATTATGGATCAAGAATCACAAAATATTGTTCCTATTCAACCTCTAGTAGCTGACAAGACACTGATGATCTTACATCGAATCAAGAATCTGAAGAAGTAGGTACAAAATTTAACGAGTACAGTTAACAATATGTCTGATTTCTTTGATCATATCGATTGGAGGATGAAAGAACATTTTGATCATACTGGGCAATTTGAAGTGAGTTTGATTCGCTTAATGAAGAAGATGACATGGATTGAAAAAGATTGAATTGAAGAATTCCCATTCTGACCTTTTTATAACCTGTTTATCCATGTTCAAGCAATGGGTGATATCAGAGGAGAAACCAGTACTGATTCGGAAGAGTAGTAGAATTGCTTTATTTTATTTGTTTCTTTATGTTGTGTTTGATTTGAACTATGTTTGTGTGTTTTCTTTCTTAGTTTGCTTTCTTAGTTTGCTTTTTAATCTCAGTATAGTTGAGATTATGATTGAAATAATTTTTTTCAGCGTTTTGAGTGTTGTGGTTTGGATTGCGACGCTGAATAGATGAATTTAGGTTGAGAAAATACTTGCTTATGCGTGTTATGTAACATGTATTTTAAACACTTGGATTTAATATGTAATTGTGGAGTTTTTGTTGTGTGTATGTTTATTTGCGTCAATACATCACTTAATCACTTAAAATATATGATTAATATGATCGAATGGATGACGATGAGGCTTAAAATTGATCGAAATAGCAAAAAAAAGAAAAATGATCAATATTTGAGAATCTCGCCAATGGCGCGCTCGAGGCCACCGATGGTGTGATTTTCCTAAGGCTATTGGAATTTAATTCAATTGAGCCCGCTGATGGCACGAACAACCCCGTTGACGGCGAGATCCCAAAATTTACCTTTTAACCACGATTTTGACCGGTCAACTGCCACTATTCATCGTCTTTTTCCCTGATTTACCAAAAATTAGACCTAGGGCTCGATAGATCTCAGATTTGGAACGATTTCAACACATTCTAACACCGAATTTCATCTTCAGGTTGTAAGAGCTTCACTCATATGTAAAAAAGTTTGATTTTCACTCTCTAAAACAATTAGGGAAACCAAGACACTAATAGACACTCTAGAAACTCCTGAACACCACTTGGACTCTCTTGAACCCCCCATTTTCGGCCTCAAATTATTTCATTTAAAGTAGTTAAAGAGTTTCCAAGAGTTACCCAAGCATCCCTTCAAAAATCGTCCACATTCAATGCACCTCATGAGAGAACTGACATACTCGCCGTCGCGGCCTTCTAGAATACTTGTCTATGGACCTTCTCTCTTAAAGCTCGCTGTCGGCGGCTCAATCTCGCTGTCGGCGAACTTCTTTGTAATTTATTTTCTGAACTCTCAGGAAAAGTGCACCATTGGTGCTGTTGATCTCGTCGTCAGTGCTGTTGATCTTGCCATCAGCGCCTTAGGTCAAATCTTCATATTTTGGTCATTTTTGCTCAAAATTCTCTCCTTTTTGCATCTTTTTGCTCCAATGTCCATAAATGAACATACCTGCAACAAAACATCAAAAATACCTTTCTTTAAAGTGCAATATCATTAAATTCAATATAAAATAGGCATGAAAATGTCAACATATTTTCAGTTGGTCAATGAACCATCTATGAACAAGAAAATTTCATGTGTCGATACAATGTTCACCATTAGTTACGGTATTGGCAATAGGAATTCATCCTATGGACATGCTTTATTTAAGTCCATGAAGTTGACACATACTCTTATCTGTCCATTCTTCTTCTTTAATAAAATGAACTTAGCTAACCACGTGGGGTACTGTTCTTCTCACACAAACATAGTGTCTATCAATTTCTTTATCTTAGCTGTCACTTACAGTTCGATATTGAGAAACATTCTTCTGAGAGGTTGCTTAATTGGTATTGTATTTTGATCGACTTTGAGGTGGTGAACTGCAACCTCTGGAGATAACTCTGACATTTTATCATAGCTCCAGGTGAAGCAATCTCTGAATTCTGCTAGTAACTTGACCAAATCTATAGATTTTCCTTTGATAAGTAGCGAACTTATGAAAGTTGGTTGAAGCTGCCCCTTGATCCTGAGATTGATCTCTTTTAATTCGTCCATTGTATTCCAGATTTCTTCTTCAAATTATGGTGGAGCCTTGTCTATTGTAGTATCTTCAAAGTCATCATGGATATTCAGGCAACCTTCATTCGACTTGCTAGTAACAACCATGCAAAACTGTGAGTCATTGACAGGTTGTTCCAAACCCGAGACCCTTTTTTGAATTCGGACTTTTCGCATTCCATAATTTTTCAAACATTTGTAACTTATCATTTGGCATTTGTTTTGGTACATATCCTTGTTGAATTAATTATTGTACACAAGGCAAAAAGTAATCAAAAGATAATTCCATTAATTCCTTAGAACTATTTTCTTCTAGAATTACACAGGGTTCAGAAGTAGAAGGAAAAGCTCGGTAAAACTTGATCAGTTTAACACCTACATTATTGACTTCCTTAACCTCCATACTCTCGATTTTTTAGGATGGTTTGGGGTCAAGGTCATGGCTTGCACAAAATGGTTAATCCGATCGTACATTAATTCATATTCATTCTTTTTCGTGTCTTCCAAAGAGATTTCAAACTGAGGCTTCTTCTAGCTTATCATCATTGTTTCTTCCCTGAATTCATCTTCCTCGGAGCCTCCTTCTATTTTGATGTTGATCGCTGGCTTCGTCTGTTCAACAATCTAGTGAGGCTCCTTCTAGATATCGTTCTGATTTTATACTTATCTCTTCAATTAAAATCCGCTGGGTACTTCTGCATACTATCCCTGACAAGCTCCTGATGAACTGTTTAAACAATAGAGCTTCACTTCCTTTTGTGTTACAACAACTGGCTCTTAAAAGTGCTTTATGCTAACGTGGGTTACCGGTACCATCGAAGGTCTTGAAAGTTGGGGGCACGAAACCTGTGGGATAAGGCACAACATTGAATTCCTCTAGGTAAGGTCTACCCTTTGAAACTGATGGCTTGCCCTTGGACTAAGCCAAGGCCTCCCAAACTTGCTGTTCAACCATTTATTTAATGTCCTTCTTCGATAAACTTGGCGTTGTATCTTCTCTAGTGGTTCATTTTCATCGGCAGAAGCGACCTCCCTTCTTTCATCTGTGATATGTATAACTTTGAGTTAGTTAACTTTTAGAGATGCTACTGGTTGTGACTGTGACTGTCCTTGTACTGTGGCCATGTGTATGGCTTATTTTTGGGTTGAGTGTTGTATTTTTGAAAAAAGGTCGCCTACAGAAATTGTCGGTGAATTTTTAATTTAATTTAAATAAATAATTTGAAAAGTAGTATTTGATTTTGAAAATAATTTTTTTTTTTAATTTGAAAATTTTAAGATATGAAATCAAACCGATCTCACATCCCAAATAGTTTATATAAATGAGCACCACATCACAAACCGTGTATCTATCTCGAAGGACAAACACACTGCTTGACGATGGGGCTCGATTAAATAAACTAGAAGATTTGTGACATCCGTTTGGTCTGCGAACCAATTTTATAAGACGACAAATTCCCCTGCTTAATATGAAAGCATTAAACAGGGTTTATATTACTCAGGTTCTTAAAATTCCCTATAAGGGCAAGCCCCTATAGTTAATTACATCTTAAATGACGGGAATCACTTAAGAAAACTCTCGATAATAATCAGTAATTCTGCTCTCAAGAATTTCGAAGTTTAAGTTTTCAAGGAATTGAATTTTGGAATTTCAATAGGGAATGGATCAAATTCGGAACATTTTATTTTGGGAATTCAAAGGAAGAAAGGTAGGAGAAATCACAGATTCGAAGCGAACTTCGGTAATTTTCCGACTATCATATTGTTTGGCTTGAATTTAGAAAGGTCCTAATGTTTATCTAATGTTTTGATCTTGCCAATTTTAATTAATTAGGACTTATATTCGTATGACACAATCATACAAATAGCCTTGAAGATATGAGGGTTTATGTCGTACCAAACAACTACCTCGGAATCCTAAGACCGGTTAGGGCTTAATTTGCGATGCAAATGCCTAACAAAAGGTTGATGATTTATGTTGCACTAGGCAAACTACCTCGAAGTCCTATGGCTTGGTTATTTAATTCTAAGGAAATTTTTGCTGATGTAGATTTCAGTTTTGCTGATGACGATGGCCGTGCTGCCCACCATGCTCCGAGCTCCTCGTTATTGCAGAGGTTTAGTTTTAGAAGTCATAAATCGAGAGATGAGAGAAGTGTTTTGGTTTAGAGAAAATCTTAATTTCCAAGTGTTTTTTTTATGTTTTAATTGAAACAAATCTTAAAGTTGACTATAACAACACCGGTTAAGATCCCACGGTTCCATTCTTCCGGCATCGTTATTTTTATCGGATTCACTTAGTCCAGATGAATTTGCTAAACTCAACTAAATGAGTTCCACACTTTCATTTAGACCGTGGGAAATCCCGTTAGCAACACGTAGGTTACATCATCCGAGGTATTCCCGATCATCCAACAAGATGTTTTAATTTAGTTGTAGTTGTAGTTTTGTGTTCTGTTTGTGATTAAATTTTGAGTTGTTTTATATTTTGAAATGTTGTGGCGGTGAATTTTATCTTATAATGACTTTTAATTTAGTTTTGGTTTCAGTTTTAGGGACTACCCTAAAGGTGTGGGTTTTCATGCAACAGTTGTTTATCATGCAAGAAAAGTAAGTGTGATGCGATTAAATAAATTGCAATAAAGTAAATTGCAACAAAATAAAAGCGTACCTGGAGGGTCTTCCCATCATCCTAAGCTACACTTAAACACAATTTAAAATATTTAAGCAAGTTCCTAGGTAAAGCTAAGGGAAGGGTTATGGTTTTCTACCAAGTTCCTAATCCTATAGCTAGTCATTTCCTATGACGTCTAGTGTTCTTGTGTTTTGGTTTGAGGACGATTTTCTTCATCAAAGAACAATTAAATTCAATCGTTCTTATAAACATCCTATCATATCGAGGAAGTGCTTAAGACGAGTCTTAAACATCTTTTCAATACTGCTAGGATTGTTTTTAGTCCAAATGGATTTAATCAATCAGGTGAAGTGATCATCCGAGGTTCAGTTAAGTTTTGTTGTTATCTTACTCAGTGAACTAGGATATTTGAATATCCTATAAGTGAAGTAACATCTCATTTAACGTTCTGTTTAGGAGTTATGACAACGGAAGATTTCGAGGGCAAATTGATTTTCAAATGGTTTGTGATTTAATTTCAGTTATCGGGTTTAAATTTGGAATAGTGTTCAAGTTGCTTTATTTTTATTTTTGAATTTCTTCATGTCTTAGGTGATGTTATTTTTAATTCAATTTAATTTAACTTTAATTTGGTTTAATGTAGTTTAGTTTTGATTTTGATTCAATTTAACTTGATTTTAATTTTTAACTTGATTTTATTATTTAATTTAATTTAATTCAATTTGATTTGACATAATTTAATTTAATTTAATTTAATTTGGTTTAGTTTTAATTTTAATTTAATTTATTTAATTTAAAATAATTTAAATTTAATTTAATTTAATTTAATTCAATTTAATTAAATGTAATTTAGTTTAATTTAATTTGATTTAATTTAATTTAATCTAATATGTTTTAATATGTTTTATTTAATATGTTTTAATTTAATTTTATTTAATTAATTTAATTTAATTTTAATTTAATTTAATTCAATTTAATTTAATTTGTTTAATTTAATTCATTTGATTTAATTTAATTTATTTAATTTAATTTAATTTAATTTAATTTAATTTAATCTTTAATTTTATTTTTAATTTTTAATTTATTTGAAAATTTGAAAAGAGTTTAACAATTTGACTTTAATTTAATTTTAATGATTAGGTCCTTTAACATTTTAAAACTTAAATTTGAATTATCATTTTAATTAGGAATTAAATATTATTGAGATGATTAATTTAGGGATCTTTAGATTAAAGAACAAATCTCTTCCTAATAATATCCCTATTTAATAATTCCAATTTTATTATTCTTCCAAATTTAATCAATTATTTAATTAAAGTTTGTTTTAATTATCTTCAAATTGTTTAATAGGTTTCTACCCTTTAAATTTCAATCATCCAAATCAGATTAGGATCAAATATTTTACTCTTCAATTTTATTAAGCCTAAAGTTTTAATTAAAGGTTAAAATTTTAATTACCATTTTGCTCCTTCAAGCTTAATAATTTCATAACTCACTAAATTGAGCTTAAATGAACTTAAAATTTTTATGTGACTTCACTCATATGCTAATAAAGACATGAGAGGAGAAAATGTGATTTTTCTGTATTTAATTTATTTATGTAATTATTTTTGGTGGAAAATAGAGATTTCCAAGGAAAATTTAATAATATGACCAAGGGAAAGTTTCTGTCCTTAAGAAAATTATGGGACATTCCTAATGACCAAAGGACCACTTGGATCAATTTTGGTGATTTTTTTAATTATATTATTTTTATTAGAATTATTTTAAGTTTTGGAGTATTAATTAATTATATATTATAAAGGTTGAAAAATGAATTTTATATTTTTCAAAAATCTCCCTGATATCAAGGAAATCAGAGAACCAATTTTTATAATTTTCTTATTTTTCTTTGATTTATTAGAATTATTTTAGTGGAAATGCTAGAAAATAAATTTTTTTTAATTTTAAAATTACCTTAGGGCTTTAAAATTTAATATCTCATCACAGAGACTTAAGCAAAATATGGGGTTTGTTCCTAAGTGATTAGAATTCAAAATGTGACATTTTGGTGAATTTTATTAATTTTATGATTTTTATTATTTTTTTAATTATTAAAATATTAAAATAATACCAAAAATCAACTATTTTAGAAAATTGAAATTTTAATTTTCTTAAATTCCTCTGATATCAGAGAGGCTCCAAAATTAATTTGGTGAATTTTTGAAAAGTATTTTGAAAGTTATAATTTTTTAAAGTTTAAAATGGCTAAATGGCTTAATCAACCCATTTAGTAGGGCTAACCAAGTCCAATTGACTTCAAATTTTTCTGGTGGGTTCCTCTAATCCTAAAGGTCAATGGAGAATTGATTTCAAGTCAATTTGATGTATGATTAGCTCTAATTAATTAAGGACCTATTTTGGGTGTTTAAGCCAATTAGGGTTATTTTAAATAAATTAATTCAAAACCTATTTTTCCTAGGGTCCTCTGGTCATAAGAGACATTACCAAATTTTCCTAGAATTTATTTCACAACATGCTAATTAATGGATTTAAAATACTCAAAACAGCAACATGAATTTGAAAAATCAATAACTTCTCATAGGGATGGCCTATGACTTTGGAAAATTCAGGGAATGTTCCCAAATTCAGAGGCTTCAAAAGCCTTATGGTCTCATGCCATGGTGAATTTCCTATATGCATAGAGAATTAAAACAATGCAGAGAGTAAATAAATTATTAAAAATAAAATATTTGATGAAATTAAATGATTTCTTTTCCACATTATTCTCCTCTGTTCACTGAGCAAGGGGATATTTTTATTTTATTTTTCTGATTTTTCTACACAAAGTTATGGATTTTTGAAGTTTAGGGAATTAAATAAATAAGAAAATACCCTAATTTTCTATTTATCCACGCGGCGCCGCGTCGACCTCGGCAGCTCCGAAACGCCGCGTGGCGCTCTCTGATTCGACGCCGCCATCCGACTCAGTGCTCCGGGGGCCCGTTGTGTCGTTCCGTCTCCTCATCCAGCGTGATCCTGGCCGTACGTCCGCGCGTGTATTAAATGAACGGCATCCGTTCATCGTCCCCAAGCGTCCTAGCCCGAGAACCGTCCACACTAAATCCCTAATATCTCACTCAATACTTAACAGATTTTGGTGTTCTTGTACTCTATGGATTCGTCTTGAAGAGACGAACACATCTATACGGTGATCATGCATTGAAATTAAAGCATTTGAAATGGAGAATCTCCAGAAGCTCGAGATGAAGAATTAGCTCATACCTTTGCTCAGAGAAGTGTGGCTTCAATCTGAGGGTTGTGTCACCTTCGATTTGATCCCAACAAGCTCCAGATGAAGTCTTCTGGTCTGGTGAATTGCCTAGCTATGAAAGTGACCACAACCGATCACAAAGTTTGGAGTCTGGAATAGGTGAGTGGCTTGGAGAGGGGGCTTTTGCTGGTGGACTTCTTCCCTTGGTCTGGTGAAGGTGTAGGACCAATCAATTTGAGGATTGATCCACTGTGGAGAAGTGTCCTGGTTTTGGGTGGAATTTCAGTTGGAAAATCGGGTTCGTTGGTGGGGATTAGGGCAAATCGACACCTGGGATCAACCGCTCTAAGTATGGAGTAGGGTTTGGAACAATTTTGGCGAGTTTCGGCAAGGTTTGTGCAACTCTCCTCCATGGCCGTGAGGGGTCAGGTTTAAATAAAGGTGGCCGGAGAGCCTCGCGAGGATGGCCATGGGTTGGGATCGACTGCTCCGGCATGAGAAGAACGACCATGGTAGCCATTGGGCATGGGGCAGCTCAGCAAGGTGGAATTCCAAAGTTTGGCTCCTCCCAAGGTCTCGGCTATGGTGTTTTCCGGCGACCTGGTGGCTGGCCGGCTAGGCACTGGTCACCATCTTGGCCAGGTGGGTCTGGGCTGGGGTTTAGTGTAGGCAATTAGCAAATGCCATGTGTAAAAGGCTTGGATTAGAATGGTATGAGAGAAGGCTCATTTTGGCTCAAATTGGTCAACCCATCCCTTTGGGCTAGGTGCACCACCCAAGTCTTGGTTTAGGCTGAAGAGAAAGTGATTTAGCTCAGCATAATCAGTAGGGTCAAGTCACCATCCAAGCACAATTAGGCATAAGCATGGTTAAGGGGAATCATGGGAGTGGTTAATCACCTTTAGGAATTAAGGAAAGAGTCTCCTCCTTTTGCTCAAAATAGTATGGTGACATGTAAAGAGGCTCTCATGGCTTCCATGTGGCTCATGCATGGCTTCATGGCTCATCTTTGGCTTGGGAAAAGTTAAGTCAATTTCATGGAAATGGATTTAAGAAAATTTTGGTATTTTGATGCGAATTTGTATGGGGCTTAATTTGGAATGGCTTCATGATGAGTTTTTAAACTTATGGATTGATTATTGAAAATATGGTGTAGAGCAATTGTCATATGGGTTTTGGATTGATTTTGGCCCTTTGGATTTTGGTGGAGATGGGCTTTAGGAAGGTTTCATGTAAGTGGGCTTTTAAGTTTAAGAATGAATTCATGAATGGGAATTTTGTATAAGTTTGGGCCAAATAATTGTTGGGTTTGGTTTAGGGATATGTCATGAGTGATTTGAAATGAGTTTGGAGTGATTTGGGTTTGAATTGGGTTGGATTTGGGCCTCTTTGGTAAATGGGCCAATGTTGGTCAAATTGGGCTAACTTGGGCCAATGTTGGGCTAAGGTTGAAATTGATGTAAAATAAATGTTGGGAAATGTTTATGGGAGTGTTTCAAAGAGGTTTTGGCTTTGGTTGGGTTTTGATTTGGGGTTTGGGCTTATTTGGGTTAGGTTTGAGTTTAGGTCAAAATTGGGCTTTTTAGCTTTGGGTTGAATTTGAGTGGGGTTTGGGTCTAAATTTTGGGCAAATCATGTTAATGTTTTGTTTGTAGGGATGTTAAGGGAGGTTTGGAAAAGATTTGGGGTTAATTGGAGTTGAATTGGGTGAGTTTGGGTTAGGTTCGGGTCATGGGTCCAAATTGGGCTTTAAGGCCAAAAGCGAAATTGGATCCAAATGTCAATCAAATTGGACTTGGATTTGGTCTAGATTGGTGTTGGGAATGTTGAATTGAAGTTTAGAATTGAATTGGACCAGAATTTGGGTCAATTGGGTAGGTTTGGTTCGACATCGGGTTCACTTTAGAGTTAAAATGGAGTCAAATTGGGGGTTTTGACAAAAGTAGGGTAAATTGACAAAATTGGCCCATGGTGTAGTTGAACAAAATGAAATTGGGAATATTTGATATTTTTTAGAATTTTCTGGGAATTTTCTGAATTTTTGGATTTTTGGGTAAGAGGGGTATTTTGGGTATTTGGAGGGTATTGGGAGGAATTTTTGGATTTTTTGATATTTTTGGTCATGAATGATCAATTTGAGTAATGTGGAAATGTTTGGGATTGGTTTTGAGTAATTTTGGGTGATTTAGGATTTTTGAAAAATTTGGGTGATTTCAAGGGTTTTGGGTAGGCTAGGCGGGTGTAGGGTCTCGGGGGTCAAAAATTGAAAATTTGGAAAATTGAAGATTGGGTGAATATAAGTGGAATAAAATCATTTTTGTTGAGCCATGAAGCCATATCAAGCCCACATGAGCCATGAAGGGACTCATTTGAGGCATCCACTATGTTGTTCCTAACCCTCTTAACCAAGGGCTTAGGGGTTAAGGACCATCCATGTGAATCACCTACATGAGTCAGGAGATCAAGTTGGGTATAGGTGTGTGAAAGTGTAGTGTATAAATGTAGTGTATGTGTAAGTCAGCCCTCACCAGACCAGGCCACCCAGGGTAGTCCTAAGGCCAAAGAGTCCTATAGGAACTCATCCTTTAAACTTCCACATTTGGTTTCAACCCTCTAGGTGATTAGGGGTCTACAATCAAGTTTGTGGAGTTTGCAGGGAGTTAAGAAGTGGTTTGAAATTCTAGGTGGTGGGTCCCAGTTCTAATCCTCTAGGATAGTCAAAGGAAAAGCCTAAGGCTAGATCCTAAGTACTAAAGAGAAGAAGAGAAGACCTCATCAAAAATGAGGTCAACAAATGGACCCCCAATAGGTGTGGTGAGCTGACGGAGCACTCTGCGCGTATTGGTGTTGACCGAAGCGATCAACAAAACCAACACCGATGTCCAAGTGACAAACTTAGGACGAAGTAGAAGAATTTCCGCTGGGGAGTGTCAAGTATATCTTTGAGACTGAAGATTCCTGAACTCTCACCGGGGAAAGGAAAAGGAGGTGAATCCCAAATCACATGACCTGGGGGAATTTTAATTTAGATTTGATTTTGTTTCAATTTAAGTTTTGATGTGTGAATTTAGATTTTAGCTTGAGTTTTAATTTAGATTGAAGTTTTGTTAAAATTAATTTGAAGGGATTTGATTTGAAATGAGAATTGGAATTTTGTGGTTTTAGATGTAACATCTTCAACCTCAAAAGAAAATTGAATTGATTGGATTGAATCATTACAATGAGGAGAGATCTTAGAGCAATGCGGTATTGGATGTAAAATCCTTAACTTCAAGAGTTTGATTTTGATGTATTTCATTGCAGTAGGGAAGGAACCTAAAGCAATGCAATATCGGATGTAAAATCATTGCGATAGGGAAAGAATCCTAAATCAATGCAGTCTCGGATGTAAAATCCTTAACCCCAAGAATTTGATTTTGATGTATTTCATTGCGATAGGGAAAGAATCCTAAAGCAATGCAGTCTCGGATGTAAAATCCTCAACCTCAAGAATTTAATTTTGATGTATTTCATTGCGATAGGGAAAGAATCCTAAAGCAATGCAGTCTCGGATGTAAAATCCTCAACCCCAAGAATTTGATTTTGATGTATTTCATTGCGATAGGGAAAGAATCCTAAGCAATGCGAGTCTCGATGTAAAATCCTCAACTCCAAGAATTTGATTTTGATGTATTTCATTGCGATAGGGATAGAATCCTAAAGCAATGCAGTCTCGGATGTAAAATCCTCAACCCCAAGAATTTGATTATGATGTATTTCATTGCGATAGGGAAAGAATCCTAAAGCAATGCAGTCTTGGATGTAAAATCCTCAACCCCAAGAATTTGATTTTGATGTATTTCATTGCGATAGGGAAAGAATCCTAAAGCAATGCAGTCTCGGATGTAAAATCCTCAACCCCACGAATTTGATTTTGATGTATTTCATTGCGATAGGAAAGAATCCTAAAGCAATGCAGTCTCGGATGTAAAATCCTCAACCCCAAGAATTTGATTTTGATGTATTTCATTGCGATAGGAAAGAATCCTAAAGCAATGCAGTCTCGTACGTAAAATCCTCAACTCCAAGAATTTGATTTTGATGTATTTCATTGCGATAGGGAAAGAATCCTAAAGCAATGCGAGTCTCGGATGTAAAATCCTCAACCCCAAGAATTTGATTTTGATGTATTTCATTGCGATAGGGAAAGAATCCTAAAGCAATGCAGTCTCGGATGTAAAATCCTCAACCCCAAGAATTTGATTTTGATGTATTTCATTGCGATAAGGAAAGAATCCTAAAGCAATGCGATCTCGGATGTAAAATCCTTAACCCCAAGAATTTGATTTTGATGTATTTCATTGCGATAGGGAAAGAATCCTAAAGCAATGCAGTCTCGGATGTAAAATCCTCAACCCCAAGAATTTGATTTTGATGTATTTCATTGACTTTGCAAAGATTTGTAATGTTGATTTGAAAAGTGTGGAATTTTGGTGTTTCGAGAATTTTATGAAAGTTGTAAAAGACTTTCATGGAAGGAAATAGATTAGGAGGGAATATGTTGATGTTACATATCCCATTCAAAAGAGTTGATCGGAAGTTGCTGGTTTGGATTGGATATAATTCCTCGCCATCAGATTCGATCCGTGTCAATGGAATCAACCGCTTCCTTCCCAGACAAGGGAGAGAGTAGAACAGATTGAATTTCAGATTTGGAAGGTTGAGTTTGAAATTGATTGAGGTTTGATTTGAAATTTGGAAAGATTGAATTTGAATTTGATTCAGATTTGATTTGAAATTTGGAAAGATTGAATTTGAATTTTGATTTAAAATTTGTGGTCATTTTGTTTGTCCTTTAACGATTCAAATTTTATTTTATCATGAATTTGGAGTTCATCTCTTTTTTTTTTAGATTTTTTTTTAGGAAAGTTTTCTTTTATTATATTTTTTTTCTTTTCTGTTCTTTGTTCGAAGTTCATTTAACTTTAATGGCGTTTCTCAGTCAACTTGCACAAAAGAGGTGAAGGCCAAAAATGTGACATGGTCACTTTCATTCCAATCATGTTGAAGATACATCATACAACTCGATCTGGAATACATCTCATACAATTCATGTAGACTCAAAATGGACTATGTATGATCTTTGTCGATCCATCCAAAAAGGTATCTGTCAAAAATCCATGTCTGAATAGTGAGGTACATGGTCAATAACATCACCTTCCAAGCCATCCTTGGCAAGGATGCCGTATGGATGTACGTTGGAGGTGTGATATTTTCCATGTAACTCACGGCTCGTAAGGCCGGAGGCTCTCTAGCTCCGGGTCCGGCTGGAAGTGGTAAGGTGTCTTCCCGTCGTCCATCCTTCCGAAAGTAATCGAGATCCGCTTCACCTGGTACTCCGGTATGCAATGTTTAGCGACATCCGCTCCGTTGCCCTTCGCATCATGACGGAACCTACCGGTAATGGTATCTTTACTGGCCCTCGGAACTCACCTGGGCCTGCTATCCGGAGGTTAGATCCGAACATGATATTACACTCATTCAGAAAAGAAACTGTGCAGAAAGGTCTGACAAAGTCATGGTGATCTATGTGCGGGGGTATGCAGTCACCCTTCTTGTAAATGTTAATAATGCAGCTGTTGGGTATGCAATTTGCTGGCAGTACCCTCCATGTTATCATTCTTTTTACCATCCTTTTGATGACTAATGACATTGGATCCACCTGGCCATGACGGAGTATCCCCTGTGGGTTTCCTTTCCTGTCTTCTGCGAAGTTGTAGCAGCATCCACATTGTATTGTAATTCTACCTTTCCCTGGCATCCATCTCCGGGGTTCCGAGTAAGTGTTTTCTCTTAGGCGGCCCGCTCGGCCCATTCTTTTCAAATCCCGGATGCGATCCACGATTTTTTGTTGTTCGTACTCCGAGAACACGTCGGCATGTAGCTCGAGGCCTTCTAGTATATTGATCCTCCTGCCTCTGATTCTCTCGAAGTACTCAAAAGTTTTCTTCTCGACATTCTGCATTCTTTCTAGCTCGTATTCTGGAATAATCTGCAAATGGCGATGCCTGGTGACGTACTATGGGATATATGGCTCAATCCCTTCACGTTCTCCCCGCATACCTCGGCTCCTCGGGGATGGTGTCCGTCGGGACATCCTCCGGGGTTGCTTCCGCAACAAGGTTATGCATTATCGGTGGCTTTATCCGGTGGCGTGGTAGCCTTCCTTCTTCTGTTCTTCTTGAGATTTCCCTGGTCTCTTCTGTTATCCTCGGAGTTGGCCTCCTTTCTTCAGGTCCTTGGCGAACCGGTATCCTTGAAGTATATGCACTGGCAGTAGCAACCGCCTCGTCGTGCTGGTCCGCTGCTAATTTAGTTAACATCTTGCGGATACGACGATTTTTATTTCTTCGCTGGGTTGCTGTGAGAGTAGCTCTTCGTACTTCCTAAATTTCTGTGGGTGCCGTGTCCGATAAGCTCGCCCTCCGCCGTAGCGACTACGGACTTGATTCTCTTGTCTTCTTCGGTGCTTGTTTTCCTTTTCTTCGTCGTCTGGAGTGGTGGCTTGGCCACCCATTTTCATTACTCGTCCGATCGGGCAGTTCCTCTCGGTCAACCGGGACCCATTCACTTTCCTCGTATTGCGAGCTCGCCGGTGCGAAGTCCGAGTCAATCTCGATTATCGCTCCATCTTTCACCCTCTTTTCGTCGAGTGTAAGGCTTACACCATTTCTAAAGTTCGGGACCAACCGCCCGTTCGACATTTCCCCGCGAAAAGACAAGGAAAAGGATCGGGGGTCGTATTAAGAACAAGAACATTAAGAAAATGTTTATTAAAGACAGTTTTTTTTATTACTTCTTGTATTTTTAAATTTAACAGGAGTGAAGTGGGATAAGATCAGGAAAGAGATTTTGATTTTGGAAAAGAAAACAAGGAAAACTTTATTATCATGATTTTATTTATTTTAGCACATTTTTATTATTTTTGGGTTCGGACTCAGTCATAAGTAACTACTTCACCCGTGCTTCTAGGGATGAAGAATTCATTCCTTCGAAACATCAGGTAGCATAATACTTCTTCAAGTATCGTCCGTTAATCGGAAGCATATGTCGTTCTCCTTGGCAGTTCACTAGCTGGTAGGAGCCTCCTGAGTAGATCGCCTCAACCACAAACGGCCCTTCCCAAGTGGGTTCAAATTTTCCTCCTATCTTGCGGTGTGCAAGGATAGGTCTCTTGAGAACGAGAACTAAGTCACCAACTTTAAAGGTTCTTGGGCGGACCGATCCGTCATGGGCTCGAACCATCTTAGCTTGGTATAATTCTAAATTCCGCTACGCCGCAAGTCTTTTCCCTTCCAGGCTTTCCAATTCCTCTAGTCGTAATTTGGCATTCTCTTCTCGTCGTGATTTTGTTTGCAATCTGCAATTCCGAGTGAAGGAAGTCTGGACCTCTAAGGGTAACACTCGCCTCGGACCCGTACACCGGAGCATAAGGTGTAGCTTCGAGTAGGAGTTCGAAGGTTGTCCGGTAGGCCCATAAGGCTTCTAATAACTTCTCATGCCAATTTCTCTTATTATCATCCAAGGTTTTCTTTAAGATTTGAACGAGAGTTTTATTAAAAGCCTCAGCCAGGTTGTTTGCTCTTGGGTAGTAAATTGTTGAATATCGCTAGTCGATTCTGTGTCTCCTGACAAAATTGTTGATTTGTGTACTTTTGAATGCTGACCCATTATCTGAGATGATCCTGTGCGGCACTCCGAAATGGTAGACAACTTGGTTCTTGAAAACCGTAGCACGTGGTGTGCTCTCACTTCTCCGAGTGGAACCGCCTCTGCCCACTTGGAAAAGTAATCTGTAGCCGCAAGAATGAAGCGATGACCTTTTGAAGATGGTGGTTCTATTGAACCCACTATATCCGTGCCCCAACATTCAAATGGCCACGATGCAATTGTCGGATGTAGCACATTTGGAGGTTGGTGTAGAACCACTCCGTGCACTTGGCATTGGTGACAGCTCTTGGCGATTTTCATGCGATCGGTCATCATCGAGGGTCGGTAGTACCCTAGTCTTTTAATTTTCATTTTCATCTTCGGACCCGACCGGTGAGCGCCACGGAGTCCCGAATGCACCTCTTTAACAATTTCACGGGCCTCGGACCCGCTTAGGCACCTTAGCCACATTTGATCGAAAGACCTTCGTATAACGTATCGTTTATTAATGCGTAGGACGCAGTTCTTTTCTTGATCCGATGGGCTAGCGACCTATCGTCCGGTAGTTTTCTTGTTTGCGGGTAGTTTATTAATGGCCGTCGCCAATCTTCCGTGTTTTCCGTCACTTTTGCAACCGATTCTTCTTCTTTTTCGATTTGTGTATTATGCTATGTCGAGCTGTGATAGGACCTGGCGTCCATGAACTGACACTTCCACTGATTCATCTTGCAAGCATGCAAATTCTTTTGCGAGACGGGCTAGCGCATCTGCTAAAGCGTTTTCTTTTCTGGGAATTTTTTAGATCGTCACATTCGGAATCTGTTCCAACAACTGTATGGCATACTGGAAGTATTGCTCGAGTCTTGGCTTTAAAATTTTGTACTGTTCGGCGATCTGTTGAATGATTAACTGCGAATCCCCGTAGATGTTGATGTCCGTTATCCCCATTTAAATAGTTAATTCCAGATCTCGTTATGAGGGCTTCGTATTCTCGCTTCGTTGTTTGTACATGGCTCGTCAAGTGGTAGGAGTATCTTAACATCCCCCGCTCCGGTGTTATAAAGATTAATCCGATCCCTGCCTTACCGGGCACTATCACTTGCTATTCTTCGTCTTTGTGTGCTGAAGATGCTCCATCGAAATATAATTCCCAACGTCGATCATCGGGGTCTTTTAGGCTCATTATTTGTTCGTCTGGCAAGTCGTCATTAAGAGGAGATTCTGCCGGCAAAGGGTGTGCTGCGAGGAAGTCTGCTAGGAGTTGTCCCTTTACGGTACGAAGAGGCACGAAAGTTATATCGAATTGTAATAATATCATTGACCATCTGGCAAGTCTGCCGAAAGCGTTGGACGGGTCATCAAGTATTGCAATGGATTAAATTTCGAGATCAGGTTGACTTTATGAGAAAGCATGTAGTTCCTGAGCTTTTGAGCGGCGAAGATCAGGGCCAAACAATGCTTTTCAATTACGGGATACCTTATTTCCGTCGGAAGTAAACGACAGCTTAGGTAGTAAAGAGCATTTTCTTTACCCTCATCATTGACCTGGGCTAACAGGGCTCCGAGAGAGTCATCTAAAGCCGCGGTATAAAGTATCAACGATCTACCCGAGACTCGGAGCTGCTAAGACAGGAGGTGTCATTAAATATTGCTTAATGTCCTCAATGGCCTTCTGGCATTTTTCTTCCCAAATAAATTTGGCGTCCTTTTTAACTAATGCTGAGAAAGGCTGACACCTACCTGACAAGTTTGAGATAAAGCGTCGAAGATATGCCGACTTCCCTTGAAAAGATCGTAGTTGCTTTAAGGTTTTGGGAGGCGGCATTTCTAAGATAGCTTTAATCTTTTCCGGGTCGATTTCAATTCCACGATGTCGGACAACGAATCCTAAGAATTTCCCGGAGGTGACGCCGAAGGCGCATTTTAAGGGATTCATCTTAAGGTTAAATTGTCTTAATCATTCAAAAACAATTCTCAAATCATATAGGTGGTTGTCCTTTACTTTGCTTTTGATGAACACATCGTCCACGTAGCATTCGACTTGATTGTGGATGAGATCGTCAAAAATTCTTGTCATCGCTCTCTGGTATGTTGCTCCTGCGTTCTTCAGTCCGAATGGCATCACTGTGTAGCAATATAATCCGATCGGCGTTCTGAATGCTGTAAGCTTTTCATCTTCTGGAGTCATTTTTATCCGGTTGTATCCCGAAGATCCATCCATGAATGAAAATATTTCATGTGTCGAAGCAATGTCAATCATTAATTCCGGGATCGGTAGAGGGAATTCATCTTTTGGACATGCCTTGTTTAAATCTCTCGAAATCCACATAAATTCCGATCCGACCATTCTTCTTCCCGATCGTTACCACATTGGCTAGCCAAGTCGGGTATTGTTCTTCACGGACAAATTTGGCATCTATTAGCTTTTTAACTTCGAGTATGACTTGTCGTTCGATTTCTAGACGCATTCTTCCGGGACCTTGTCCGATCGGGACGAAGTAGGATCCACTCCTAGCTTATGGATCTGCGACCTCCGGAGCTAATCCCGGCATCTCATCGTAGCTCCAAGAAAAACAGTCTTTAAATTCCATTAATAACTTGATTATTTCTTCAGAGTCTTCTTTATTGAGTAAGGAGCTAACAAAGGTAGGTCTAGGTTCTTCGCTAGTACCTAAGTTAACTTCCGTTAACTTGTCTATTGTAGATTTGATCTCTTCTTCGAACTCTGGTGGAGCGTCTCCAATTTGTAAATCTTCAAATTCTTCTGTAGTTTCCATGCAGTTTTCATTAGACTCGAAAGTGACAACCAAGAAAAATTCAGTATCGTCAACTGATCCTACTTTGCCGAATCCGAGACCATGCTTCGAATTGGGTGGACGACCGGAGTTATTCCATAATTTTTCAAAATGTTGTGATTGACCTTTTGTCCATTGTCGATGTAAGAAACCACGCTGAATTAAATTTTGAACACAGGGAGAGTACCACTCAAAAGGTAATTCCATTAATTCTGATGAAGTGACATCTTCAAATTGTACATTATTTTCAGTTTTGGAGGAAGGAGCACCACGGTAGAATTTGATTGGCTTTGCACCGCCGCTATGTACTGTTTGACCACCATACCCTCAATCTTATTAGAATGGATCGGGGTCGGGGTCATAGTATGTACATAGTGGTTAATCTTCTCGTACATCGATTTATATTCTTCATTCTTTTCATCTTCGAGCGGGATCCTCGAATTGCGGCTTCTTCCGAGCTTATTGTCGCTGCTTCTTGCTTGATCTCTTTTTCTTCTTCAGAACTATCTTCCCAATCAACATTGATGGCTGGTTTCCTCTGTCCAACTGTCCTAACATCTCTGCCCCGACCTCGTCCCCGGCCTCGACCTCGGATGCGAGTTGTGGAGAAACCTTCACCATCTCGCCGAAAGGGAGTGGTGAGTGACTGTTGGACTAGAACTTCAGGTTCTTCGTTTTCCCGAACTTCCTTTGCTTCATTTGTAATGGTATCTCTAGAGAAGATTGTTTTCTTCGGGGGTGCATAATAAGCTGCATCTTCATGGATTCCAATTTCATGTACGGAGAATGGTTGTAAGTCACCTTTGATGCACTGTTCCCCTCCATCGTAGTATTTAATGCACTGATGTAGAGATGATGGTACCATCCTATTTTCATGTATCCATGGTCGGCCCAGTAGAGCATTGAATGACGTTTCTGAATCAATTATGTGAAATTTTGCGGTTGTCTTTGCCAAGTCACCGGTCTTCATTAGCAGTGTTATCAATCTGAGGGCTCTTTCTCCTTTCAGGTTGAATCCTCTTAATAGCATTTTGTCCGCTTCGAGCTCGCGAGCATCAATTTCCAAGTATGCTAGCGTTCGAAGAT
Organism: Papilionanthe hookeriana x Papilionanthe teres; assembly: GCA_022702705.1. Taxonomy (NCBI): domain Eukaryota; kingdom Viridiplantae; phylum Streptophyta; class Magnoliopsida; order Asparagales; family Orchidaceae; genus Papilionanthe; species Papilionanthe hookeriana x Papilionanthe teres. Next base: position 163,447,933 of record CM040422.1, on the reverse strand, counting down.
TCATTATATTGATTGATGCTCCTGGATCCACCAATACTGCGAGAGTGTAAACTTCCCTATTGTAACTGAAATGTACAACGGTCGGTTGTGGTCTGCTGTCCCAAGTAGTAGGTCATTGTCCGTGAAGGTGACACCTCGCTGTTCTTTTAACAAGCAAACCTCATCTAAGGAATCTTCGGTCATTTGAGCTAAGCAAATTTCTGGATCAAGTAAGGCCTTGATCAAAGCTTCTCTCATCTCCTTTGATAAGATGAGAGCGTCGTAGATGCTCAGTTTGGCCGGTAGTTTCCTAAGATGGGCTAGCACGTTGTAGTCCACTTTGTTTTCATGTGTTTCAATTTCTTCCCGAATGGGTATCTCTTCTGCTGGGGTTGGTTCTTCCTGAACAACCACCTGCTTTCCTTTGTCCTTTGGACCCATTCTCGGAGGTAGAACTCTTCCACTTCTTAAGTTAACTTCTGTAATTTCTTCTGATTCTAGCATATAATTTGCTGATGTCTCCTCCTGAATAGGAATGACAGGTTCTTCTGGATTAGCTTCAGAGTCTGAAGGCTCTAACTCTATTGTGACTAGAGCTCCTCGAAACTCGCAAATAGATTCGTTGCTTGTTGAACTCTCGTAGCCTCCTTGATGGATGTCTTCTTTGTCATCGTGATCGTCGAGATTGTGTATGATTTGAGAATTATCATATGTATCGAAAATGATGTCCGGATTAGGTTGGTCGTCGCTAGTTACGTAATCGTTAGAAACAGTCAAAACGTAGCCAACGCCATAACTCTTATCATTATAAGATCCCACCGGAGTGAGCAGATAATCATACAGAGTCAGAGGTTCAAGGGATTTCTCCCCCGAATCGGAAACAACTATCCTAGGATAAGCAGCCCCTAGTCTAGCCTTAAGAGCCTCAGTCTTCTCTTCTTCGTCAATTTTCTTCTTCTCTTCAATTGTCTCTTGTTGAGGTGGTTCTTCTATCGCAAGTGATAATGCCGACTTGACAGATTTTGAACTCTGAATTGAGGCTCGCACCGAAGCGGTTTGGATGTGATCCAAAATCTTTTTCGAAGACCTTGTCCAAGCGGTAGTCCACCCATCATCAGTCGCATAGGGCTCTATCAGAACAATGAGATCAGTCGAGACAACATTGACGGAACCTCCTTTCTGGGGTTCCTTCATGTATTCCTTCGGAATAGTTATATTCCTTTTCCGAAGATTGTCGTTGAGCCAACTTTTGAAGGTAATACAATCTTCTATCTTATGCCCAAGCATTCGGTGGTAAGGGCAAAAGTTGGGATCACCTTTCTTGTCGACTTCTTCTGGTCTCTTAGGTTCTGGTAGTTGGAAATCTGGAGTCTTCATCAGACTACGAAACATTTTAAGCACTGCCTCATTCTTGAACGGATACTCCCTGCTCAGAAGCTCCCTTAACGTACATTGCGGACGAGGCGGTTGTTCATACTGTTGAGATGACTGATAGCTGGGTCGGGGTTGCTGGTAATTTTGTTGAGGTTGCTGCGGCCGTTCTGACGATATTTGTATCGGTTGCTTGCCTTTATCGACAGCTGCGACGATCCCGGACTTCTTTTCAAAAGTTTTCACGGGCTTCTGTTTGTCTATTTTATCGGTGAAACTTAATTGCTTCGCCTCCTCTTGTAAGCTTCCGGCCTTGCTTAACAACTTCTCGAAAGTCTTAATAGTAAATCCCTTGAGGAGAAGTGCTATCGGGCCGTGAATGCTCTTAAGTAAAATGCCGATCGCATGCTTGTTCTTGTAGTTGTGGTTCACACTTCATACTTAGGTTCCTCCATCGAAGTATGTAATCCACCAAGGTTTCGTTGGGTTTCTGCTTCTCTACCACTAAATCACCTATTGTGATGTGGTGCTGAGCTCCGGCAAATCGCTTGATGAAGAGGTTCTCTAATTCTGAAAATGTCTTCACCGAACCGTTCGGTAATTCCGCATACCAATCAAAGGTGATCCCTGACAGGCTGCTGACAAATTGTTTGAAGAGTAATGCATCACTTCCGCCGGCGTTGCAACAACTGGCACGAAAATGTGCAACATGCTGCCGAGGGTTTCCGGTTCCATCAAAGGTCTTGAAAAGAGGTGGTATGAAGCCTTTCAGATATTGGACAACGTCGAATTCTTCAGGGTAAGGTCTACCCGTCCGAATGAATGTCCCGCTCTTTGATTGTGCCAAAGCTTCTCGCACCTGCTGTTCTACCAAGCTCTTGATATCCTTTTCCGGAATGATGCTTTGTGTTGCATCCTTCTTTAACTGATCATCCCCGTTAACAGACGTAATCTCCTTTCCTCCGTCTACAATGTGAATGACCTCTGGGGGTGTCTCTCTTGGGGTTGTATTTGACTCTGGAGAGTGGCTAGGGCTACAGTCATCTCTTCCATCCTCTTTGCCATTTGGGCGATTGTATCATCTTTCTCTTGAAGCTGCCTCCTCATTACTTCCGGCTCCTCTCTTTTTGTGGCTGCAGGAGCACCTTGTGAAGCTGACGAAGCTCGTGTTTCAACCATGTTAATTTCGCATATTCATCATCCATGAACTCGACGAGTCAATCTCATCTCCGAATTTCTCTTCTCTTTCCCTCGCTAATCGTCGAATATCGGTTCTTAGCTTTTCCATAGCATCTTCTAGTGGTCTCTTCGTACATCCTTGCGGTTGTCATGTGATAACCGTCGGGTTTCCTTCTCATGAGTCCCCTTTATCGCAAGTAGCACTTTCTTCGGATTCAAGTCTCCCGACGAGTTTTTCCTTCTCAGCTCGTTGTTTCAATCTTAATTGTCCAGGTAGTGGGACGCTATACCATCCTTCTAACGACGAAGTTCTAGGACCGGATGGTCCGTCGGCCAAATGCTCGGAAGGTGGTATCCTCCCTAATCCGTAACCCCGAAACAACGACAGGGCGGACTAGCCTTCATCCTTTTATTTGGCTTTTCCGTAACGATGGCAGGTTCTACTCGCGGCCCAAGACGGGATTTCGACCGGCACCCGCCCGTCCTTCTTAAAATTTCGATACATGGCACTTTTCCTTCTTTGCTAACTTCTCTATCAAAGTTTGCAGTCGAGCAAATGACGTAGTTCTGGCCCTTTTCTTACGGCTATCGTTGTAATATACGGGTTGAGGCAATGCAGCAGCAATTTTGCGAACATTTTCTTCATCCTCCGCGGCGGAGAGGAGATGGAACCTGCTTCCTCCCAAAAGTGGTATGTATTCGAGCAGCGGTGTATATTCGGGCGATTCGGGATTTCCTCCGGAAAGCAACTTCGGCGGCCACCGGCTTCTCTAGCGATCTTTCTACTTCTATTCCTTCTTTGGGTCCGTGTTAGTGATGGAATTCTTGAGCTGGACCCGATTTCAAAAACAGAAGGTCTCACAGGAAGGTCTGTACCCTCCACGGTAACAAGTTCACCGTAGTTCTGGATTTCCTTCCCCTTCAATTTGGCAGGAGCTAGGGTAGGTGCAGAGACAACTAGACCAGTGGGGGTAGCAACAACAGATCCTTCCGTGGATAGCGAGTACTCCTCTCGACTGGAATCTTTTGCAGAGGAGGGAATTCGTGAGTTGACTTGAGGTTGAACTCAATCAACGGCTTCTCAGTTTCTGGTACTTTGCTTGTGAGTGAAAAGAGAGTGACGTCGGGGATTTTGATGTCGGTGTCCCCGAATCCTTGTCCGAATCGAATAATTCCATTGTCAGGCAGTTCGTCCTTGAATACGGCCAGGTCGAGTCCGTTGACGAAGGAGAAGATCAGTTTTGGGGCTTCCATTTCTACAGGGCAGATTCCAAGTGTTAGTCCCCGAATCGTGCTTCTTCTTGTCGTAAAACTTATGACGAAAAAGAAAGAGTCCGAACACATTTCTGTTTATCTTAGTGTATTTGTGGTATTAAAAGGAAATTATCTTTTTTCGAAAAGATTTGTTCGTTAGGAAGGAGAATTATTAAAAGAAGGAGAGTTGCCGGAAGGGTAAAAGGAATTGATTAGGAACTGGAAAAGGAAGAGAAAGTCTTGCAGAAACTTCTCGACCCGCAAGACCGCTTCTAAACTAATACCTTTTGGGGGTCCACCCCACCTCAGAAATGAGGTAAAAGGATCTCGGAACCTCTGCGCTAGGGGTGTCTAAACGAGTGGCTCCTAAATCCGAGAGAATGTTGGCTATACTTGTTCAAGGTAGAAATGAACATAGTATTCCAACGGAAAGAAGGGTAGTTTGATCCACAAGGGACATGGATACACTACCGATTTTTGAAAGCAGAATTATCTGATTAAAAATGGAGAGAGGAATTCTCCCCAGCGGAGTCGCCAGAAATTGTACGGCTTATTTTTGGGTTGAGTGTTGTATTTTTGAAAAGAGGTCGCCTACAGAAATTGTCGGCGAATTTTTAATTTAATTTAAATAAATAATTTGAAAAGTAGTATTTGATTTTGAAAATAATTTTTTTTTAAATTTGAAAATTTTAAGATATGAAATCAAATCGATCTCACATCCCAAATAGTTTATATAAATGAGCACCACATCACAAACCGTGTATCTATCTCGAAGGACAAACACACTGCTTGACGATGGGGCTCGATTAAATAAACTAAAAGATTTGTGACATCCGTTTGGTCTGCGAACCAATTTTATAAGCCGACAAATTCCCCTGCTTAATATGAAAGCATTAAACAGGGTTTATATTACCTGGGTTCTTAAAATTCCCTATAAGGGCAAGCCCCTATAGTTAATTACATCTTAAATGACGGGAATCACTTAAGAAAACTCTCGATAATAATCAGTAATTCTGCTCTCAAGAATTTCAAAGTTTAAGTTTTCAAGGAATTGAATTTTGGAATTTTAATAGGGAATGGATCAAATTCGGAACATTTTATTTTGGGAATTTAAAGGAAGAAAGGTAGGAGAAATCACATATTCAAAGTGAACTTCGGTAATTTCCTGACTATCCTATTGTTTGGCTTGAATTTAGAAAGGTCCTAATGTTTATGTTTTGATCTTGCCAATTTTAATTAATAAGGACTTATATTCGTATGACACAATCATATAAATAGCCTTGAAGATATGAGGGTTTATGTCGTACCAAACAACTACCTCGGAATCCTAAGACCGGTTAGGGCTTAATTTGAGATGCAAATGCCTAACAAAAGGTTGACGATTTATGTTGCACTAAGCAAACTACCTCGAAGTCCTATGGCTTGGTTATTTAATTCTAAGGAAAGTTTTGCTGATGTAGATTTCAGTTTTGTTGATGACGATGGCCGTGCTGCCCACCATGCTCCGAGCTCCTCGTTATTGCAGAGGTTTAGTTTTAGAAGTCATAAATCGAGAGATGAGAGAAGTGTTTTGGTTTAGAGAAAAGGTGTTTTTTTATGTTTTAATTGAAACAAATCTTAAAGTTGATTATAACAACACCGGTTAAGATCCCACGGTTCCATCATTCTGGCATCGTTATTTTTATCGGATTCACTTAGTCCAGATGAATTTTCTAAACTAAACTAAATGAGTTCCACACTTTCATTTAGACCGTGGGAAATCCCGTTAGCAACACGTAGGTTACATCATCCGAGGTATTCCCGATCATCCAACAAGACGTTTTAATTTAGTTGTAGTTGTAGTTTTGTGTTCTGTTTGTGATTAAATTTTGAGTTGTTTTATATTTTGAAATGTTGTGGCGGTGAATTTTTTCTTATAATGACTTTTAATTTTGTTTTGGTTTCAGTTTTAGGGACTATCCTAAAGGTGTGGGTTTTCATGCAACAGTTGTTTATCATGCAAGAAAAGTAAGTGCGATGCGATTAAATAAATTGCAATAAAGTAAATTGAAACAAAATAAAAGCGTACCTAGAGGGTCTTCCCATCATCCCAAGCTACACTTAAACACAATTTAGAATATTTAAGCAAGTTCCTAGTTAAAGCTAAGGGAAGGGTTATGGTTTTCTACCAAGTTCCTAATCCTATAGCTAGTCATTTCCTATGACGTCTAGGTTCTTGTGTTTTGGTTTGAGGACGATTTTCTTCATCAAAAAACAATTAAATTCAATCGTTCTTATAAACATCCTATCATATTGAGGAAGTGCTTAAGACGAGTCTTAAACATCTTTTCAATCTGCTAGGATTGTTTTAAGTCCAAATGGATTTAATCAATCGAGTGAAGTGATCGTCCGAGGTTCAGTTAAGTTTTGTTGTTATCTTACTCAGTGAACTAGGATATTTGAATATCCTATAAGTGAAGTAACATTTCATTTAACGTTCTGTTTAGGAGTTATGACAACGAAAGCTTTCGAGGGCAAATTGATGTTCAAATGGTTTGTGATTTAATTTCAGTTATCGGGTTTAAATTTGGAATAGTGTTCAAGTTGCTTTATTTTTATTTTTGAATTTCTTCATGTCTTAGGTGATGTTATTTTTAATTCAATTTAATTTAACTTTAATTTGGTTTAATGTAGTTTAGTTTCGATTTTGATTCAATTTAACTTGATTTTAATTTTTAACTTGATTTTATTATTTAATTTAATTTAATTCAATTTGATTCGACATAATTTAATTTAATTTGGTTTAGTTTTAATTTTAATTTAATTTTTTTAATTTAAATTAATTTAAATTTAATTTAATTTAATTTAATTTAATTTAATTCAATTTAATTTAATTTAATTTAGTTTAATTTAATTTAATCTAATATGTTTTAATATGTTTTATTTAATATGTTTTAATTTAATTTTATTTAATTAATTTAATTTAATTTTAATTTAATTTAATTCAATTTAATTCATTTGATTTAATTTAATTTATTTAATTTTATTTAATTTAAATTAATTTAATTTGTTTGATTTAATTTGATTTAATCTTTAATTTTATTTTTAATTTTTAATTTATTTGAAAATTTGAAAAGAGTTTAACAATTTGACTTTAATTTAATTTTAATGATTAGGTCCTTTAACATTTTAAAACTTAAATTTGAATTATCATTTTAATTAGGAATTAAATATTATTGAGATGATTAATTTAGGGATCTTTAGATTAAAGAACAAATCTCTTCCTAATAATATCCCTATTTAATAATTCCAATTTTATTATTTTTCCAAATTTAATCAATTATTTAATTAAAGTTTGTTTTAATTATCTTCAAATTATTTAATAGGTTTCTACCCTTTAAATTTCAATCATCCAAATCAGATTAGGATCAAATATTTTACTCTTCAATTTTATTAAGCCTAAAGTTTTAATTAAAGGTTAAAATTTTAATTACCATTTTGCCCTTCAAGCTTAATAATTTCATAACTCACTAAATTGAGCTTAAATGAACTTAAAATTTTTATGTGACTTCACTCATATGCCAATAAAGACATGAGAGGAGAAAATGTGATTTTTCTGTTTTTAATTTATTTATGTAATTATTTTTGGTGGAAAATAGAGATTTCCAAGGAAAATTTAATAATATGACCAAGGGAAAGTTTCTGTCCTTAAGAAAATTATGGAACATTTCTAATGACAAAAGGACCACTTGGACCAATATTGGTGATTTTTTGAATTATATTATTTTTATTAGAATTATTTTAATTTTTGGAGTATTAATTAATTTAAAAATAAAATAAAGGTTGAAAAATGAATTTTATATTTTTCAAAAATCTCTCTGATATCAAGGAAATCAGAGAACCAATTTTTACAATTTTCTGATTTTTTTTTGACTTATTAGAATTATTTTAGTGGAAATGCTAGAAAATACATTTTTTTTAATTTTAAAATTACCTTAGGGCTTTAAAATTTAATATCTCATCATAGAGACTTAAGAAAAATATGGAGTTTGTTCCTAAGTGATTAGAATTCAAAATGTGACATTTTGGTGAATTTTATTATTTTTATGATTTTTATTATTTTTTTAATTATTAAAATATTAAAATAATACCAAAAATCAACTTTTTTAGAAAATTGAAATTTTAATTTTCTTAAATTCCTTTGATATCAGAGAGGCTCCAAAATCAATTTGGTGAATTTTTGAAAATTATTTTAAAAGTTATAAATTTTTAAAGTTTAAAATGGCTAAATGGCTTAATCAACCTATTTAGTAGGGCTAACCAAGTCCAATTGACTTCAAATTTTTATGGTGGGTTCCTCTGATCCTAAGGGTCAATGGAGATTTGATTTCAAGTAAATTTGATGTATGATTAGCTCTAATTAATTAAGGCCCTATTTTGGGTGTTTAAGCCAATTAGGGTTATTTTAAATAAATTAATTCAAAACCTATTTTTCCTAGGGTCCTCTAGTCATAAGAGACATCACCAAATTTTCCTAGAATTTATTTCACAACATGCTAATTATTGGATTTAAAATACTCAAAACAGCAACATGAATTTGAAAAATCAATAACTTCTCATAGGGATGGCCTCTGACTTTGGAAAATTCACGGAATGTTCCCAAATTCAGAGGCTTCAAAAGCCTTATGGTCTCATGCCATGGTGAATTTCCTATATGCATGGAGAATTAAAACAATGCAGAGAGTAAATAAATTATTAAAAATAAATTACTTGATGAAATTAAATGATTTCTTTTCCACATTTTTCTCATCTGTTCACTGAGCAATAGGGTATTTTTATTTTATTTTTCTGATTTTTCTACACAAAGTTATGGATTTTTGAAGTTTAGGGAATTAAATAAATAAGAAAATACCCTAATTTTCTATTTATCCACGCGGCGCCGCGTCAACCTCGGCAGCTCCGAAACGCCGCGTGGCGCTCTCTGATTCGACGCCGCCATCCGACTCAGCGCTCCGGGGGCCCGCTGTGTCGTTCCGTCTCCTCATCCGGCGCGATCCTGGCGGTCCGTCCGCGTGTGTATTAAATGAACGACATCCGTTCATCGTCCCCAAGCGTCCTAGCCCGAGAACCGTCCACACTAAATCCTTAATATCTCACTCAATACTTAACGAATTTTGGTGTTCTTGTGCTCTATGGATTCATCTTAAAGAGACGAACACATCTATATGGTGATCATGCATTGAAATTAAAGTATTTGAAATGGAGAATCTTCAGAAGCTCGGGATGAAGAATTAGCTCATACCTTTGCTCAGAGAAGTGTGGCTTCAATCTGAGGGTTGTGTCACCTTCGATTGGATCCCAGCAAGCTCCAGATGAAGTCTCCTGGTCGGTGAATTGCCTAGCTATGAAAGTGACCACAACCGATCACAAAGCTTGGAGTCTGGAACAGGTGGGTGGCCTGGAGAGGGGGGCTTTTGCTGGTGGACTTCTTCCCTTGGTCTGGTGAAGGTGTAGGACCAATCAATTTGAGGATTGATCCACTGTGGAGAGGTGTCCTGGTTTTGGGTGGAATTTCAGTTGGGAAATCGGGTTCGTTGGTGGGGATTAGGGAAAATTGACATCTGGGGATCAACTCGCTCTAAGTATGGAGTAGGGTTTGGAACAATTTTGGCGAGTTTCGGCAAGGTTTGTGCAACTCTCCTCCATGGCCGTGAGGGGTCGGGTTTAAATAGAGGTGGCCGGAGAGCCTCACGGGGATGGCCAAGGGTTGGGATCAACTCCTTCGGGCATGAGAAGAACGGCCATGGTGGCCATTTGGCATGGGGCGGCTCGACGAAGGTGGAATTCCAAAGTTTGGCTCCTCCCAATGTCTCGGCCATGGTGTTTTCCGGTTACACCGTGGCTGGCCGGCCGTGCACCGGTCACCATCTTGGCCGAGTGGGTCGTGGCTGGGGTTTAGTGTAGGCAATTGGCAAATGCCATGTGTAAAAGGCTTGGATTAGAATGGTATGAGAGAAGGCTCATTTTGGCTCAAATTGGTCAACCCATCCCTTTGGGCTAGGTGCACCACCCAAGTCTTGGTTTAGGCTGAAGAGAAAGTGATTTGGCTCAGCATAATCAGTAGGGTCAAGTCACCATCCAAGCACAATTAGGCATAAGCATGGTTAAGGGGAATCATGAGAGTGGTTAATCACCTTTAGGAATTAAGGAAAGAGTCTCCTCCTTTTGCCCAAAATGGCATGGTGACATGTAAAGAGGCTCTCATGGCTTCCATGTGGCTCATGCATGGCTTCATGGCTCATCTTTGGCTTGGGAAAAGTTAAGTCAATTTCATGGAAATGGATTTAAGAAAATTTTGGTATTTTGATGGGAATTTGTATGGGGCTTAATTTGGAATGGCTTCATGATGAGTTTTGAAACTTAGGGATTAATTATTGAAAATATGGTGTACAACAATTGTCATATGGGTTTTGGATTGATTTTGGCCCTTTGGATTTTGGTGGAGATGGGCTTTAGGAAGGTTTCATGTAAGTGGGCTTTTAAGTTTAAGAATGAATTCATGAATGGGAATTTTGTAGAAGTTTGGGCCAAATAATTGTTGGGTTTGGTTTAGGGATATGTCATGAGTGATTTGAAATGAGTTTGGAGTGATTTGGGTTTGAATTGGGTTGGATTTGGGCCTCTTTGGTAAATGGGCCAATGTAGGTCAAATTGGGCTAACTTGGGCCAATGTTGGGCTAGGGTTGAAATTAATGTAAAATAAATGTTGGGAAATGTTTATGGGAGTGTTTCAAAGAGGTTTTGGCTTTGGTTGGGTTTTGAATTGGGGTTTGGGCTTATTTGGGTTAGGTTTGGGTTTAGGTCAAAATTAGGGTTTTTAGCTTTGGGTTGAATTTGAGTGGGGTTTGGGTCTAAATTTTGGGCAAATCATGTTAAGGTTTTGTTTTTAGGGATGTTAAGGGAGGTTTTGGAAAAGATTTGGGGTTAATTGGAGTTGAATTGGGTGAGTTTGGGTTAGGTTTGGGTCATGGGTCCAAATTGGGCTTTAAGGCCAAAAGTGAAATTGGATCCAAATGTCAATCAAATTGGACTTGGATTTGGTCTAGATTGGTGTTGGGAATATTGAATTGAAGTTTAGAATTGAATTGGACCAGAATTTGGGTCAATTGGGTAGGTTTGGTTTGACATTGGGTTCACTTAGAGTTAAAATGAGTCAAATTGGGGGTTTTGACAAAAGTAGGGTAAATTGACAAAATTAACCCATGGTGTAGTTGAACAAAATGAAATTGGGAATATTTTAGATTTTCTGGAATTTTCTGAATTTTTGGATTTTTGGGTCAAGAGGGGTATTTTGGGTATTTGGAGGGTATTGGGAGGTATTTTTGGAATTTTTGATATTTTTGGTCATGAATGATCAATTTGAGTAATGTGGAAATGTTTGGGATTGGTTTTGAGGAATTTTGGGTGATTTGGGATTTTTGAAAAATTTGGGTGATTTCAAGGGTTTTGGGTAAGCTAGGCGGGCGTGGGTCCCGGGGGTCAATAATTGAAAATTTGGAAAATTGAAGATTGGGTGAATATAAGTGGAATAAAATCATTTTGGTTGAGCCATGAAGCCATATCAAGCCCACATGAGCCATGAAGAGACTCATTTGAGGCATCCACTATGTTGTTCCTAACCCTCTTAACCAAGGGCTTAGGGGTTAAGGACCATCCATGTGAATCACCTACATGAGTCAGGAGATCAAGTTGGGTATAGGTGTGTGAAAGTGTAGTGTATAAATGTAGTGTATGTGTAAGTCGGCCCTCACCGGACCGGGCCGCCCGGGGTAGTCCTAAGGCCAAAGAGTCCTATAGGAACTCATCCTTTAAACTTCCACATTTGGTTTCAACCCACTAGGTGATTAGGGGTCTACAATCAAGTTTATGGAGTTTGCAGGGAGTTAAGAAGTGGTTTGAAATTCTAGGTGGTGGGTCCCAGTTCTAATCCTCTAGGATAGTCAAAGGAAAAGCCTAAGGCTAGATCCTAAGTACTAAAGAGAAGAAGAGAAGACCTCATCAAAAATGAGGTCAACACCATGGCGTTCATAGCTGTGGCCATCTCCTCAATCTTCTTCTCCATCCAACTTATCTATTCATCCCTTAACAAAATGGCCCTTTGGAATTCTTCTATGGCGTTCTCCTCATACAAAGGAGCATCGTGCACAAACAATGTTGCCCTCATCTCAACAACATTAATTTCCATGAATTGTTCCTCTATATAATATGGCTAGTAGTAGTCCTCATTATCAACAACCAAACCTCATTGTCTAGCTAGCTCAAAAATCTTTGCTTGGAGCTTTTGGACTTTATCTTCGACTATCTTTCCTTTTATTAATCTGAGATTTGTAGGCCACTCCTGACTGTCACATTTCTCTTCAACAGGTTCGGAGGCAATGACAGTAGTGGCAATAGGAGTGTCGGGATCATGATCCATTTCTCGATCCACAGATTTTTTGGAATGTACTGGTACAATAGCCTTTGGTACTCACACCTTTCTGTTAGAAGTTGGTACCTTAAGGCGAGGTGTCTTGGCGGGGGCATTGGATTTATGAGGAGAGGTATGCTTCCTAGGGTGCAGAACATGTATAGAGAAAGTTAATCTTCTCTGAATATCCTTCTGCGGAAACCATTCTTGTCTGGTGACAGGTAGTACTTTCAGATCCAGCTGAGACTTGACCGATATGCACTTCACTGGTGTCAATGTGAAGGTGGTAGCAAATATGATGGTGGCATTGACACACTTCCCCAAACGGTGTCTGGCAGGAACATAAACTAATGGTGTATCAGAAGATCTCTAGACTGACTTTTTTTCTTCAAAATTTCTCGCTTCATTCTTGGGGATATGGCGGATCCCATCCTTCTAAGTAGCTCGGCAACAGAACATCCTTCTTTCTTAGTTAATTTTTAGAAAAATGTGCAAATTTGGGTGAAGGATGTGGGCTCTTCCCTCACCTCGTCACAACTGTGTGGTGACGGTAATGTGGTAGCAATCCTGTGGAGTCTTTCATCTCCAGTAGTTTCAACCAAGGGGTGGAAAAGAATCCTTCTAAGAAGTAGAGTGGTCTTCAGTAAACTAAGTTCCTCCTGTTGAGGAATCTCATCAATAACTGGCAGGCTTCCAACATGTGCCTTAGCAACTCTGAGAATCTTGTGGTTGCGGTTCCTCCATTGAGATCTAGTCAATGGAGTGACTTTAGAGCTGAAACCAATCTCAAATACTGACAGCTGGGTGAGAAAAACATGATTAGAACTTTATTCATGCAGAACCTCCATCCCATTGGCGTACTGGAAAGCAGGTGCGGTAATGACAAATTCGGTAGCAGTGGGGGTGACAATCCTCTGAGGCACGGAAATGACTGACTTTACAGGGGCGGGAGCAACCTTCACCTTATGAGAAGAAGGGAAGTCTTGGTGGGAGTTGAAATTAAACTCGGTGGATGGCTCTTGAACTTCAGGGGTAGTAACTTTCGCAATGACGAACAGAGCTTTCTCAAACAGACATAAACTCATTGAAGCCTTTCCTAAACTGGATCATTGGAGCGGCCAAACGAGCCTCGAAGGTAGTGGGCAAGTTGCAGGAGAAAGTAAGAGTGGGGGTCGACATTGTCACTTTTGAAAGGAAAAATTCTGAAGGTTAGTGAAGGCTAATACCTTTGAATCATAGTGCAAACACTAGAAATAAAAGGTCTTTTTGTGAACTAGGCACATTCTCTATTTTATGCTCATTATATTTTATTTCAAGTATTTGTTTTGTTTAAAAATTTCATATTACTTTATTATTGGTTTAATAAACTTAGATTTTATTTCAAGATTAAGAAAATTTTAAGATTCAAAGGGGTTGGCTCAATTATGAAAATAGCAAAATCCTGCTCGGAAGGCATAAAGAAAAGTAAAGTGCAGGGCCTTGTTCGAGACCCTCTTCACAATGCAAATTGCCTTGGCGGAACTTATTCACCGACACACCTATTGGGATTCCGACCCCACATAATCAAAAGAAAACCATAATGACTCATGAACCCCTCTGTTTAAGAGTGGATAAACAGACGGTCCTGGAATCGAGCAGAGTTAACTATGCTTTTCGAAGAAAGAAATGGGTAAGACATGTCAATGGAAGAATGGTAATCTAGTTTAAGAGGGACATAGACACATTACCGATGTATGAAATTATATATCCCGATCTTAAGGGCGAGAGAAACTTTTTCCTTGCGGAGTCGCCAGAAATTGTCATCCGTTTTAAGAAGTGTCTCGATTTGATATAGATGTAAACGTAAATATAATTTTAAAAATTAAATATTATTTTAATTTGAAAATAAGAAATCAAATTGATCTCATATATGAAATATTTTAAATAATCAAGCACTACACCACAAGTCATGTATCTATCCTAAAGAATTAATACACTGCTTGGTGGTGTGGCTTGATTAAATAAACTAAATAATGCGATCCATTTTTTTACCAACAAATTCCTATATCTAATACAAAAGATTTTGATAAAGTTTATATTAATTTGTGTTTTTTAAGTTTCCTATAATGGCAAGCCCCTATAGTTAAATACATCTTAGATAACCAAAGTCACCTAAAAAAACTCTCTGTTTAGATCATAAAATAATATTTTTCATGACTTCTAAAAGATAGGATTTTTTAAAGGAGTGTGTGGTAGTAGGAATTCAAATAGATGAGTGGCTCAAGTTTCAGAACAACGTAGGAATCTAAAGGAATGAAAGCTAGGGGAAGTCATGGATCTATGAAGGATCTTGGTGGCTTCCCAACTACCCTATGGTTTGGCTTCAATTCAAGGCAAATATTTGATACTTCATCCTGCCAATTTTAATTAATTAGGACTTACATTCACTTGATATCGATCATGTTAATAGCCTGAAAAATGGGAGGATTTGTGTCATATTAGATTATAATCTCGGAGTCCTAAGACAAGTTTATGGCTTATATTTTGTATGAGGTGCAAAGGCCTAAAAGATAAAGTGAGAGTTTATATTTTCACTAGGCAAAATACCTCGATGTCTTATGGCTTATTGTTAATTTCAAAAAAATTTTACTATTGAAGATGGCCATGCTGCCTGCAATGTTTGCTCCAAGCTACTCATTGTAGCTGGTTTAATTTTAGAAGTGTCAAATTAAAGAGATAAGAGAAGTTTCATGTTTTAGAAATGTTTAAATTGAAGTATCTTAGTGTCTTATTAGATGAATAATTAAGTTGATTATAGTGACACCGGTTAGGATCCCATGGTGCCCACTTTCTGGCACTACTATTTTCTTCAGATTCACTTAATCCAAATGAATTTACTAAATTCAACTAAATGAGGTCAGTAATTTCTTTTAGACCGTACGAAATCTTGTTAGCAATCGTAAGTTGCCTTCTTCAAGGGATTCCCGATCATCCAATAGAGACGTTTTAATTTAATTACAATTATGGTTTTGTTTAGTTTGTGATTAAAATTTGATTTATCTTATATTTTGAATGTTATGGCGGTGGATTTTATCTTTTTTTTGTTTTGATTTTTTAATTTTTTTTGGTTTTGGTTATGTGGCTATCCTAAAATTTTTAGTTTTTACATGCAATGTGACCTTCTTGTTTATCATACAAATTTATAAGTAGGAAGTACAACAATGTAAATGGGGGAAAAGAAAATACGGATAAAACTGTAAAAACATACCAGTCCTCTTCTCGCACTCCATCTAAAAGATAACTATTTGCAGCACATATGTATGTATAATCCGCAAGAAATTGAGATTGCATGCCAGAAAACAAGAAAGAAAAAATAGAGCTAAAGTGCACCTACCAAATCCTATGTCATAGCTTGGTGGGTTTTTATCTGTTCAGTTGTGAGGATGATTTCATTAAGCTAACCATAATAAACTCAAGTGTCCTCCAAGGTATCCAAAGGATTATGAAAAGGTATGTGGTAATACCGTAGACATTTCACGATTCCTCGAATCATCTTGATTTCATTTAAACTTATTATGTTGCTAAGTGAATCGTCCAATCCATACCTCATGCTCAATGGGCCTTTGATGTTTTAATTATCCCTTTAAGTGGTGTGATCATCACTCGATATTTCATTCATGAATTATATGAGTGGGGCCCTTTGGGGCAAATTGACTTAATTAAACAATTTAGCCAATTTGAATCTTTTTTTTAGTTGGTCTTGTAGTGTTTTAAATGTTTTCAACATTTACTACTTTTCATTTTCTAATCCTCATTACTCAAATCTGGATTAAGCCTATCTCACTACTAAGCCCTTGAAACTTAATGGGTAAATCTGCAATTTTAAGAATGTTAAATATTATGATCAAAATCTATATCAACATGTTGAATCATCATTTAAACAGCAACTAGGGGAATTATATAGTGAATTATTAACTTCCATAGTCAAACCCATAACCTTGGGGTCATTTAGTTTCGGTTATCTTCTAAATTAACATATTTATAGGAATTAAAAATTTATCCCTTTGTGACAAAGGTGAGATTAGTTTCTACCACTTACCCCTTTATGTTTCAATTATTTAGACTATCAATTTATGATTATTAATTGCCCATTCACCCCTTTGACAGGTCTAAATATTAATTAAGGCTTAAATTCTTTAATTACTATTTCCCTTTAAAACCTTATCACTTCATAATTCATTAAATTAAACTCAAATGACTTTGAAATTTTAATGCTACCCCACTCATGGGTTAATTAAAAAATTAGAGGAGAAAATGTGATTGTTTTTATTTTTATTTAATTTATATAATTATTTTAAGGCAAAAATAAGTATTTTCAAAGTAAATTTAATAACTTAATTTAAACAAAGCTTCTGTCCTTAGAAAAATTATTGGAGGTTCACCTGGGTCAAAGGAACACTGATCACAGAAAAATATGTTAAGAAATTTATACCTATTTTTTTATGAAATTGCACTTTAAGGAAAGGTATTTGATTTATTTTATTGCAGGAACGAAGATTTATAAGTGATGAAAGCAAAAAGCATGAAATAGAGCAAATTTGGATCAAAAAGGAAGAAATTCATGCAAAATGAACTATGTCGCTGATGGCGAGATCGAGCCCGCCGACGGTGAGATTATTAAGAAAATTTCTGAAGGATTTATAACTACCTCGCCGATAACGAGCCCGAGTCCGCCGACAGCAAGATCGCGCGGTTTGGAGACCTTCTAGAAGCCCCGCCGAAGGCGAGGTCGTTTCTCGCCGATGGCGAGATTGTTCAAAATATCAGATACATTGAACCTGAAGGCTTTTTTGAAGAGGTGCTTAAGTACCCCTTGGACCTTTGTCTACCTCTATAAATAGAGGACGAATTTGTGTGTCTAGGGTGTCTCTTTTTAGTGTCTATCTATGTGTGTGTTTATTTAGAGAGTATTAGTGTCTACTTGGTGTTTATTTTAAAAGTTTTTAGAGTGTAATTAGTGAGTTTAGAATTGTGTTGTACTGGAAGGAAAAGTCAAAGGAACTTCAAGGAGTCTGCTTGGGGAGGAAATTAAGATAAGTATCTTTGTTCATTGTTGTTAACTTTAAATGAAATCCATGCTTTGTTTAATTCCCATGCATTATGAGTAGTTTTCTTAGTCTTTCTCCTTGTTTATGAAATTATGTGAATTGATGAAATTAAATAGATGTGCCTAAAATATTAAAATAAATTGTGATAATTTTTACTTAAAAATTAATTTACTTTCAATTTGGCCCATTGAATTGTTAAAATATGTTGAATTATCAACTATAGTAAATATTACATCCAATATTCAGGGAAGTCAAAAGCCTTGGAAGGAGGATGCAAATAAATAGGGAAATATTATTTATCGGACGTAGAATTGGACATTTTAGTGTGACAGACTAAAATATTCAATTTGGTCCTATTGTTTTAGAGCTGAAGTATAGATGTTAGCCCTCAGGTGAGGGGAACGTGGGAGCTCTGATGTGGCAGCCAGTATCCTCCCGGATCTAGCCACGGATTCGGTAATCAAACATAGGATTAGTCAATGTTCTTTGCACTGGACCAAAGGGTAAAGAATAGGAATGCTCCTATTTGTCACAATACAATAAAAGAAATTCTATTTAAATTCATCATTCACTTAATTTTCTAAAAACAAGGAGAATGATACTTTTTCTGAAATCTTTTAAATCAACTTTATTTTAAAGCATTAGTTTACTTTAATTTGCTTTAGTTAATTATTCTAAATTTCCGTATATTATATTAGTAAGTAATTCCTTTAAATTTAGCGGATACAAATCTGTTAAAAACTTCCCTGTAGGATCGATAACCAGTACTCCAGTAGAGCCCTGTATTATTTGATACGATACGTATACTTTCGTAGAATCCACATTATACATTCATAAAATTAAATATATATATTAAAACGGGATCAAGTTTTTGGTGTCGTTACTATTAACATAAATTGCAAACATACAAAAAGTGGGTCAAGTTTTTGGCGCCGTTGCCAGGAAAGTAAAGAAATTATTTACTAGAGTAATGGACTATTTTAAAATTTATTTTATAAAATTGTATGTGAAAATTTGGAAACGAAAATTTAATACCTTATGATTCAGAATTAGAGCATACAATTAAAAGAATTAGAAAGCAAAAAAGAAAAATTATAAATTTAACATAAATGGCGAATATTCCTGAAAATGAAAATATCAATCAACAGAGACCATTAAAAGATTATGCCAACCCTACATTAGATGAAATTCATTTAACTATTCAAAACCATGATGTAGCTGCTAACTCATTTGAACTTAAACCTGCAATTATACAAATAGTACAAAACAATCAATTTAGTGGTTCACCTACTGAAGATCCTAATTTACATCTTGCTAGTTTTTTAGAACTATGTGCTACTTTCAAATATGAAGGCGTATCTAACGATGCTATTAGACTTAAACTTTTTCCTTTTTCTTTAAGGGATAAGGCTAAAATGTGGTTACATTCGTTAGCACCTGGATCTATTAAAACTTGGGGAGAGTTATCACAAAAATTTCTATCCAAATATTTTCCACCATCTAAACTGCTAAGCTTAGAAATGATATAACTTCTTTTAGTTAGTTTGATGGAGAATCAATATATGAAGCCTGGGAGAGATTTAAAGAACTTCTTAGGAAATGCCCACATCATGCATTACTAGATTGGTTATTTATTCAAACTTTCTATAAGGATTAGTAGGATCTTTAAGATCAATCATCGATGTTGCTACTAGAGGATCATTAATGTCAAAACCATTTAATGAAGCCTATGCATTAATTGAAGAAATGGCTACCAATAATTTTCAATGGCCTGCTGATAGAATGAATCCGAAAAAGATAGCTAGTATTCATGAAAATGATGCAATATCTATGTTAGCTTCGCAAATCGCTGCTATATCTAAAAAAATAGATCATTTTAGAATGAATTACTCTCCAACTATATTAGAAGAAAACTCATCTGGACAACTTATAGAATCCCAATCTCATTATGAAATTATAAATGCTATTAATAACAGACCCAATAATCCTTATGCAAATTACTATAATCCTGGATGAAAAAATCATCCTAATTTTAATTGGAATAATAATACAACTAATCAACCATGGATGAACAATATAACACAACCAATAGGAAATCCCTCTAATCAAGGAAATTCTAATTATAAACCTGGATTTAATAATAATAACCCACAATTTAAAGATAAGAAATTATCTATAGAAGAATTAATATTAAATATGGGTTAACATTTACAAAATCAAGGATATCAATTAAAAAATCAAGGAAATCAATTACAAATACAAGGAAATCAATTACAAAATCAAGGAACAGCTATTAAAAATATTGAAACTCAACTTGGACCTATCGCTACCGTGCTTAATAATCACCACTATACTACAACGACTAATTCAACATAAAAAAGATAAATAGTTTGCTAAATTCCTTGAAATTCTAAAGAAATTAACAATAAATATTCCTTTCGTAGAAGCTTTAGAACAGATGCCAAACTATGTAAAATTCATGAAAGATATTCTAAATAAAAAAAGAAAATTTACTGATAATGAAACGGTCGCACTTAGTGAAGAGTGTAGTGCTATTATTCAGAAAAAGCTTCCTGAAAAATTAAAAGATCCTGGTAGTTTCACTATAACCTGCGCTATTGGAGAAAAATTCTATGGAAAAGCTTTGTGTGGCTTAGGAGCAAGCATCAATCTAATGCCTCTATCAATTTTTAAGAGATTAGGATTGGGAGAAATTTCACCTACTTCAATAACCCTTCAGTTAGCTGATCGTTCTGTTACATATCCTAAGGGAGTTATTGAAGATGTTTTAGTAAAAGTGGATAAATTTATCTTCCCTGTAGATTTTATTATTTTAGATATGAAAGAAGATAAAGAAATTCCTATCATTTTAGGAAGACCATTTTTAGTCACTGGGAAAGCTATGATTGATGTTCAGAAAGGAGAATTAACTATGAGAATAAATGACCAAAAAGTTACTTTTAATATTGCTAAATCAATGAAATATCCTGCACTAGAAAAAGATGATGAGTATTTTCGAATGGAAGTACTCGATCATTTACAAAAAGAACATTTTAAGGAATATTATGAAGAAAAATTAGAAAAAAAAATACTGAATTAATTGAAAAAGCTGATATAAATAAAGAACTAGATTATATTCAACAGAAATTTGAATTTTTGGATAATACTGGAAACTCTGAAAAAAATATAGTTCCATCGAATATTAAACCTCCTGAACTTGAGTTAAAAATGTTACCTAATCTTTTAAAATATGCTTACTTAGGTAATTCTTCAACTCTACCAGTTATTATTTCATCTGAATTAAATGAATCTCAAGAACAAAAACTTTTAGATACCTTAAAAAATATAAGAAAATTTTTTGTTGGACTTTAGCAGATATTAAAGGAATTAGTCCTTCAATCTGTATGCACAGAATTATTTTAAATAATGAACATAAGCCTAAAGTAGATCCCCACAGGAGATTAAACCCGATAATGAAAGAAATAGTCAAGAAAGAATTTTTAAAATGGTTAGATAATGGTATTATATATCCTATTTCTGACAGTGCTTGGGTAAGCCCAATTCACTATGTGCCTAAGAAAGGAGGAGTGACCCTAAAAGCCAATGAAAATAATGATCTTATCCCTATAAGACAAGTTACTGGATGGCGAATATGTATTGATTATAGAAAATTAAACACAGCCACCAGGAAAGATCACTTCCCTTTACCATTTCTAGACCAGATGTTAGATAGATTAGCCGGACATAAGTATTTTTGTTTCTTAGATGGATACACAGGTTATCATCAAATACAAATTGCTCCTAAGGATCAAGAGAAAACTACATTTACTAGTCCTTATAGAACTTTCGCTTTTCGAAGGATGTCTTTTGGATTATGTAATGCACCTGCAACATTCCAGAGATGTATGATGTCTATATTTAGTAAGTTAATTGATAATGGAATAAAATTATTTATGGATAATTTCTCTATATTTGGAACAACATTTTACACATGCTTAAATCATCTTGAAAAAGTATTTGAAGTATGTAAGAAAACTAATTTAGTTCTTAATTTGGAGAAATGTCAATTTATGGTTACAGGCGACATTGTATTAGGGCATAAAATTTTTGAAAAGGGCATGGAAGTAGAACCTGTAAAAATTCAAGTTATAGCTAAATTACCACCTCCAACTACGGTGAAAGGGGTAAGAAGTTTTCTTGGACATGCTGGATTCTACAGACGTTATATAAAAGATTTTTCAAAAATTACTAAACCTCTATGCCAACTTCTTGAAAAGGACAAGAAATTTGAATTTACAACCGAATGCCTGAATGCTTTCGAATTATTAAAAGATAAATTAATTACAGCACCTATAATAGTTTCACCTAATTGGGAGAAACCATTTGAGCTTATGTGTGATGCTAGTGATTATGCTATAGGAGCAGTTCTTGGGCAAAGATATGATAAGATTTTCAAAGTTATATATTATGCCAGTAAAACTCTAAATGATGCCTGAAATAAATTATACGAGCTATCGAAAGAGAATTATTAGCAGTTGTATATGCTTTTAATAAATTTCAGCATTATCTAATAGGAACGAAATATATTGTGCATACTGATCACTCTGCTATTAAGTATTTAATGCAAAAGAAAGATTCTAAACCAAGATTAATTAGATGGATATTATTAATGCAAGAATTTGATTTTGAGATCGTTAACAAGAAGGAACTCGATAATCAAATTACTGATCATTTATCAAGATTAGAAAATCATGAATTATCTGATACTGATAATGAAATTTTAGACAGTTTTCCTGATGAACAAATTTATAATATAAATGAGTGGAAAATATCTTGGTATGCTGATATAGTAAATTATATTGTAAGTGACATTTTACCACCTATGTTAACTTTGCAACAACAGAAAAAATTTATTCATAATACTAAAACTTACTTTTGGGATGAACCATACTTATATAAGCAATGTAAGGATCTAATTATTAGAAGATGCGTGCCTTATGAAGAAATTGAAGCAATTATTCAAAAATGTCATGATTCTAATTTTGGAGGACATTTTGGGACTGATAAAACTGCGTATAAAATTCTACAATCAGGATTCTACTGGCCTACTCTATTTAGAGATGTATACATATATATATAAACCTGTAATAAATGCCAAAGAGTAGGAAATATATCAAGAAGAAATGAAATGCCTCTGAATTTTTTATTAGAAGTTGAAATTTTTTATGTTTGGGGATTAGATTCCATGGGACCTTTTATTCCTTCATTTGGAAACTCATATATGTTAGTAGCTGTTGATTATGTTTCCAAATGGATCGAAGCGCAAGCTTTACCTAGGTGTGATGCTAAAAGTGTTTCAAAATTTTTAATGAAAAATATTTTTACTAGATTTGGAATGCCGAGAGTGATTATCACTGACAGAGGAACTCATTTTAGAAATAAATATATTCACAAACTAGTAGAAAAATATAATATTATTCATAAGATATCAATCGCTTATCATCCACAAACTAGTGGATTAGCTGAAGTTTCTAATCGAGAGATTAAGCGTATTTTAGAAAAGTCTATAAACGCTAATAGATTGGACTGCTCTATAAGACTAGACACTGCATTATGGGCATATAGGACTGCTTATAAAACTCCGATTGGAATGACTCCTTACAGGCTTATATATAGAAAAACTTGTCATTTACTAATTGAATTAGAACATAAAGCATATTGGGCGATTAAAGAATTTAATTATAATATGAAAGAAGCTGGTGAGAAGAGATTGTTACAATTAAATGAATTGGAAGAATTAAAGAATGAATCATATGATAATGATAGGATTTATAAAGAAAAGATGAAATTATGGCATGATCAGAAGATTAATCAGAGAAATTTTGAACCAGGACAAGAGGTTTTGCTATATAATATTAGATTGAAATTATTTCCTGGGAAATTAAAATCTCGATGGTTAGGACCTTTCACCATAACTCAAATATTTTCATATAGAACTATAGAAATTGAAGATCAAAAAACAGGACATAGATTTAAGGTAAACAGACATAGATTAAAACCGTATTTCGAAGGTAGAAGACAAAATTTTAAAGAGGTTTTAATGCTTAGTCAACCTGATTACTAACAGAAATTAGGTCGGGCTGACGACATTAAACCAAGCGCTTTATGGGAGGCAACCCATAGTAGTCTTTCATTTTAATTATATACAAATTAGTGAGTCTGTATTATTAAAACAAATCTTACTACTCAAATTTTTTTTTTAATTAAAATCATCACAACTTTGAACCTATATAATGAGATCAGAAAATATTTGAATTAAAGAGAAATTGGGCAATTTTACGAAATCTCGCCAACGGCGAGGTCGATTCTCACCGACAGCGAGATTGGCGCCTTATAACATATCAGTTTTACAACTAGCTCGCCGACGGCGAGAAACTTCCCGCTGACGGCGAGGCAGTTGAAAATTTGGTTTCTTAAGAATTTTCGTGCGGTTTTGGACGGTTCTAAGCCATTTCTTTGTAGGAAACCATCCCAAATTCATTTTTCACTGTTTTCTTCCTTAGAAAAGACTGGAGACCATTCCTTTCAATCCAAAATGGCCACCAAAATCTTAGAAACCACAAAAACTGGATTTTTTAACCGAAGAAAATTCATCAATTCGGAGGCACAACATATCTTCAACAAAGTCTTGATGAAGAAACAACTTATTAAAGAAAGGGTATTTTTCAACAGAGGAGTAGAGAATTCCACCACAAAAATTGAAGAAATGATCGCGCAGCGGCATTGGGAGATATTTTGCTATACGACATCCGTTGTAGTTATTCCTGTAGTAAAAGAGTTTTACTCTAATCTACATGCGATCAACAATGGAAATGTCTACGTCAGAGGAAGATGGGTAACATTTACTCCTTCAAGGGTAAATGAATTATTTTCTATAGAGAATACCCCTGTCTGTCATTAGTCAAACTTTATACCTTCAAGATACAATATGAACGAGATTTATAGATACCTGACCGATGAACCTGATGATTGGGAGTTGCGTGAAGACGGGTATGTCAGTTTTTCTGCATCACTTCTTAACCCTGTCTCGAAGCATTGGCATTTCTTCATCTCATTAAAATTATTACCCTCTATGAGGGTAAATAAGGTTTCAATGGAATGCTCTATATTAAATTACTGTATTCAAATTGGACTACCTATCGATGTTGGATCAATTATACTAAAGTCTGCATTAGGATTGATTACGCATGGGTCAGTTCATGGACTTGGACACCCATCGACTATATTTGCTTTATGCAGTCAGTACCAAGTTTCTTATGAGGCTTGGGAAAAGGTACTTTTGCCATGGAAACCACTCGATCCTACGGATATGTTCCCAACTTTGGATAACAATGATGAGATTACCATTATTTCTGATAGAGAATCACAGAACAATCCTTTAGCAAGGCCCCTTACAGATAAAACAAATTTCATTCTGAAGAAGATTAAAGGATTAGAGAAAGAGTTGTAGAACGTGATGAATTCCATCGATAATACCTCTGATATGTTTGATCACATTGACTGGAGGATGAAGGAGCACTTTGATCATACTGAACATCTGGAGGCCATTTTTATTCATTTACTGAGAAAGAAAGGATGGATTGATGAAGAATCTACTACAGAATTCCCTTTCAGGCCTTTCTACAATTTATTTGTGCACCTGCGTCGCATCGGGAATATCAAAGAGGATGATAGTTCAGACACTGAGGAGTAGGAAAGATTTCTATTTTTATGTCATATATTTGTGTATATATATGTTGATTTGGATTTAGGTTTTATTATGAGTCGAACTTTGATTTGATCAACTCAAATTTGAAGAGATTATATGTAATTATTATGTCTCAGCATTTAGAGTATTGTGGAGTGGATTGCGATGCTGAGTATTATGGATTCCGACATTTAAGTTAAGTATGTTGTTAGTTGTTAGTGTGAAGTTTGTAAGTCTCATGGATTTCATATATATAATTATGTTGTTTGTGTTGTGTGAACTTTTTGTGAGTATAAGTATCTAATCTTCATACTAAATTATTAAATTAAGTGATCAGAAGATTGATTAAGGGCAAATAGAGGTTGAAAATAATTGACGAATTTAAAATATTTAAAATTTTGGGATCTCGCCGACGGTGAGAATTATCCCACCGACAGCGAGGGAAATCCCGCTGACAACGAGAACGAGCTCGCCGACGGCGGATTTTTCCCGAAACTTTTGCCTTTGTCAAATTAATTAGCTCGCCGACGGCGAGAAAAATCTTGCCGACAGCGAGATCGCTAAAAGACCTATATTTGACCAGTCAACCGACACTATTCATCATCCTCTTCCTCAAAACTTCAAAAAAACTGACCTAGGGCTTGTGAGATCTTGGATTTGGGTGATTTCAACACTTTTTGACACCTGATTTCATCTTCCCTTAGTAAGAGCTTCACTCCTATGCAAAAATTTTTGATTTTCACCATGGATTTCTTCTACATTGGGAAATTTTGAAAAAATTCGAAATGTGGAGAAAATATTTAGAAGAAATTCATGGAAATTGATTTAAATGGATTTTAGATGTTGTAGGAAGCCTTCTTAGTAATATTTGGAAGTTTAGTTAGTTTTTTGCAAATTTCACAGATTGAAAATGGCTCCACGACAAAAGCGACAGTTGGATTACAACGAAACCCGATTTGTGAATTCAAGGGCACAATCAAGAGATTTACACAATATTCAATCAAGAACATGCTGTTGACCTCATTTTTGATGAGGTCTTCTCTTCTTCTTTTTAAGTACTTAGGATCTAGCCTTAGGCTTTTCCTTTGACTATCTTAGAGGATTAGACTTGGGACCCACCATTTAGAAATTCAAAACACTTCTTAACTCCCTGCAAACTCCATAAACTTTATTGTAAACCCCTAATCACCTAGAGGGTTGAGATCAAATGTGGAAGTTTAAAGGATGAGTTCCTATAGGACTCTTTGGCCTTAGGACTGCCCTGGGTGGCCTGGTCTGGTGAGGGCTGACTTACACACACCTTACACTTATACACTACACTTTCACACACCTCCTAAAACCACACCCATACCCAACTTGACTTCCCGACTCATAAAGTTGATTCACATGGATGGTCCTTAACCCCTAAGCCCTTGGCTAAGAGGGTTAGGAACAACATAGTGAATACCTCAAATGAGTCCCTTCATGGCTCATGTGAGCTTGATATGGTTTCATGGCTCAACCAAAATGATTTCATGGCTCAACCAAAATGATTTCATGGCTCAACCAAAATGATTTCATTCCACTTACATTTACCCAATCTTCAATTTTCTAAATTTTCAATTTTTGACCCCCGGGGCTCCGGACCCGCCTAACCTACCAAATGCCCTTGAAACTTCCCAAAATTTGCAAAATCACCTAAATTACCCAAAATTCCCCAAAATCATTCCTAAACATTTCCCTCCACTCAAATTGATCATCCATAGCCAAAAATACAAAAATTCCAAAAATACCCCCCAATACCCTCCAAATACCCAAAATGCCCCTCTTGACCCAAAAATCCAAAAATTCAAAAAATTCCCAGAAAATTTCTGAAAATCCCAAATATTCCCAATTTCATTTTGTTCAACTACACCGTGGGCCAATTTTGTCAATTTACCCCACTTTTGTCAAAATCCATAATTTGACCCATTTTAACCCAAAGTGAACCCAATGTCAAACCAAACCTACCCAATTGACCCAAAT
Organism: Papilionanthe hookeriana x Papilionanthe teres; assembly: GCA_022702705.1. Lineage (NCBI taxonomy): Eukaryota > Viridiplantae > Streptophyta > Magnoliopsida > Asparagales > Orchidaceae > Papilionanthe > Papilionanthe hookeriana x Papilionanthe teres. Next base: position 163,420,866 of record CM040422.1, on the reverse strand, counting down.
TCTGGTCCAATTCAATTCTAAACTTCAATTCAACATTCCCAACACTAATATAGACCAAATCCAAGTCCAATTTTATTGACATTTGAATCCAATTTCACTTTTGGCCTTAAAGCCCAATTTGGACCCACGACCCAAACCTAGCCCAAACCAAACCAATTTAACTCCAATTAACCCCAAATCTTTTCTAAACCTTCCCTAACATCCCCACAAACAAAATGCTAACATGATTTGCCCAAAATTTGGATCCAAACCCCACTCAAATTCAACCTAAAACCAAAAGGCCCAATTTTGACCTAAATCCAACCCTAACCCAAATAAGCCCAAATTCCAAAATCAAAATCCAACCAAAGTTGGAACCCCTTTCAAACACTCCCATAAACATTTCCCAACATCAATTTAACATCAATTTCAACCTTAGCCCAAAATTGGCCCAAATTAGCCCAATTTGACCTACATAGGCCCATTTATCAAATCAACCCAAATTCAACCCAATTCAAACCCAAGTCACTCCAAACTTGTTTCAAATCAATCATGACACATCCTTAAGCCAAACCCAACAATTATTTGGCCCAATCCTTTGACAAACTTTCATCCTAAAATCCATTTTAATATCCAAAAGCCCACTTCCCTAAACCATTTTAAAAGCCCATCTTCATTAAATTTTAAAAGCCCAAACTCATCCTAAAGCCCACATTACAATCTCATCCCATCACCACTCAATTAATATCATCCCTTAAGTCCTAAATCAATAATCAAATGGTTCCAAATTAAGCCATATGCCAAGTCACCTCTAAATGCCAAAAATCCCAAAATCCCTTTCTCATGTAAGTGAGCCAAGCCATGAGCAAGCCTTGAAGCCATGCACAAGCAACATGAAGCCATGGGATCCACTTTACACATCATCATACTATTAATTACAAAAGGAGGAGCTTCTTTTAAGCCCCCTTAAAAAGGTTTTAACCCTTTTAATGCTTCACCTTAATCCATGATTAATCAAAATATTCATGGATGGTGACTTCTCTACCCTTTCCTAGCTGATTCATCTAATCCTCCCTCAGCCCAAATCAGCCATGGGGAGGTGAACCAAGCCCATTTCCATGGGCTGACCAAACCAAGTGCAAAAGAAGCCACCTCCCTATGCCATTTTGATCCAACCACTTTACACATGGCAAAGCTCAATTGCCTACACTAAACCCTAGCCCTGACTCACCTGAACCTGAGGGTGACCCTTGCCTGCCGGCCAGCCACCTGGGCCGCCGGAAAACACCATGATCGAAACCTTGGGAGGAGCCAAATTTTAAAATTCCACCTTGCTGAGCTGCCCCACTCCAAATGGCCATTGCAGCTGTTCTTCTCCTCACCAGAGCAGCTGATCCCAACCCCTAACTCCCCCTGGGAGGCCCTCCAGCCTCTCTTATTTAAACCCCACCTCTCTCGGCCATGAAGAGGTGCTGAATCAATGTTAAGGAAACTCTGCCAAAATCACTCCAGACTCTCCCCACACCTAGAGCAATTGATCCCCACTGTCCTCTTGCCCTAATCCCCACTAATTGAGCTCAATTTTGGAGCTCAATTCTCAGGCCAGAGTAGGACATTCCCAAATCCTCCACCAAATTCAAAATAAACTCACCTACACCTGCACAAGGTCAAGAGGAGAAGTTCCCCAGTGAAAGCCCCCTCTCCAGGCCACTCATCTGTTCCAGACTCCAAAGGTTGAAATCGGGCTTGGTCAAAATCATACTTGGACAATTCACCAGGCCATGAGACTTCATCTGGATCTTACTTGGTCCCAATCGAGGGTGACACGACCCTCAGATCGAAGCCACACTTCTCTGAGCAAAGGTATGGTCTCACTCTTCTTCCCAAGCTTCTGAACATTCTTCATTTTTATTGAGTCAATTTCATGCCACATAAACCGTATGCATGTGTTCGTCTTCTTGAGACGAATCCATAGAGCATAAGAACGTTTAATTTGGTCAAGTATCGAGCGAGATCTTAAGCCTAGAAGATGGACGGTTCTCGGGCTAGGAGGTTTGGGGACGATGAATGGATGCTGTCCATTCAATACACGCGAGGATGGACGGCTCAGATCAAGTCGGATCAGTGGATGATACGCGGAAGGCGGGACCTGGGCTTCTGACTCAAGTGGCGGCGTCAAATGGGAGCGCGCCGCGTGGTCGTTCGGACATGTCAAGGATGACAGGGCGCCGCGCTGGATAAGTAGGAAAATAGGCATTTTCTTATTTATTTAATTCCCTAAACTTCAAAAATATATAACTTTGTGTAGAAAAATCAGAAAAATAAAATAAAAATTCCCTCTTGCTTAGTGAACAGAGGAGAATAATGTGGAAAAGAAATCATTTAATTTCATTAATTATTTTATTTTTAATGATTTATTTACTCTCTGCATTGTTTTAATTCTTCATGCATATAGGAAATTCACCATGACATGAGACCATAGGGCTTTTGAAGCCTCTGAACTTGAGAACATTCTCTGAATTTTCCAAGGTCAGAGGCCATCCCAATGAGAAGTTATTGATTTTTTAAATTTATGTTGCTGTTTTGAGTATTTTAATTCCAATAATTAGCATGTTGTGAAATAAATCCTAGGAAAATTTGGTGATGTTTCTTGTGACCAGAAAACTCTAGGAAAAATAGGTTTTGAATTAATCCACTTGGAATAACCCTAATTGGCTTAAACACCCAAAATAGAACCTTAATTAATTAGAGCTAATCACACATCAAATTAACTTGAAATCAATTCTCCACTGACCTTTAGGATCAGGGGAACCTACCATTAAAGTTTGAAGTCAATTGGACTTGGTTAGCCCTACCAAATGGGTTGATTAAGCCATTTAGCCAACTTAAACTTTAAAAATTCATAACTTTCAAAATACTTTTCAAAAATTCACCAAATTGGTTTTGGAGCCTCTCTGATATCAGGGGAATTTAAGAAAATTAAAATTGCAATTTTCTAAAAAAGTTGATTTTTTGCATTATTTTAATATTTTTAATAATTAAAAAATAATAAAAATCACAAAAATAATAAAATTCATCAAAATGTTAAATTTTGAATTTTAATCACTTAGGAACAAACCCCATATTTTTCTTAGGTCTCTATGATGTGATATTAAATTTTAAAACCCTAGGGTAATTTAAAAAATTAAAAAGATGTATTTTCTAGCATTTCCTCTAAAATAATTCTAATAAATAAAAAAAAATCAGAAAATTATAAAAAGTGGTTCTCTGGTTTCCTTGATATCAGAGAGATTTTTGAAAAATATAAAATTCATTTTTCAATCTTTATTGTATTTTTAAATTAATTAATACTCCAAAACTCAAAATAATTATAATAAAAATAATATAATTAAAAAAATCACCAAAATTGGTCCAAGTGGTCCTTTGGTCATTAGGAATGTCCCATAATTTTCTTAAAGACAGAAACTTTCCCTTGGTCATGTTGTTGAATTTTCCTTAAAAATCCTTATTTTCCACAAAAAATAATTATATAAATAAATTAAATACAGAAAAATCACATTTTCTCCTCTAATTTCTTGTTTGACATATGAGTGAAGCCAAATAAAAATTTCAAATTCATTCAAGCTTAATTTAGTAAGTTATGAAATTAGTAAGTTAAAGGGCAAAATAGAAATTAAAATTTTAACCTATAATTAAAAATTTTAGGTTTAATTAAAAGGGTGGGTAAAATATTTGATACTAAGTTGATTTTGGATGTTTGAAACTTAGGTATTTAAAGGGTAGAAACCTACCAAATAATTTGAAAGTAATCAAAATAAACCTTAATTAAATAATTAATTAAATTTGGAAGAATAATAAAAAAATTTAGAATTATTAAAATACAGATATTATTAGGAAGAAATTTATTCTTTAATCTAAGAATCCCTAAATTATTCACCTCAATAATATTCAATTTCTAATTAAAATGATAATCCAAATTCAAAACTTAAAATGCTTAATCATTAAATTAAATTAAAATTAAAACATTTAAATTAAATCCTTTTAAAAGTTCAATTAAATTAATACTTTAACAATTAAAATTAAATCATCCCAAAAGCATAAAAAAATAAAATATTAAATTAAAATTATAAGAAAATTAATAAAATTAAATTAAAATTAAAAATAAAACCAAATTAAAATTAAAATTTAAATTAAATTAAATTAAATTAAATTAAATTAAATCACATTAAATTAAATTAAATTAAAACATATTAAGTTAAATTAAATTAAATAAAAAAATAATAAAATCAAGTTAAAATAAAATTAAAATAAAATTAAATAAATAAAATTAAATTAGAATTAAAACTAAACCAAATTAAATTAAATTAAAATTAAATTAAATTAAATTGAATTAAATATAACATTACTTAAGACATAAAGAATTCAAAAATAAGTCTAAAACAACTTGAACACTATTCCAAACTTAAACCCATTAATTGAAATTAAATTAAATCACAAATCACTTGAACGTTAATTTGCCCTCAAAAGCTTATGATGTCATAACTCTTAAACGGAGTGTTAAGTGAAGTGTTATTTCACTCATATGATATTCAAATGTCCTAGTTCACTGGGCAAGATAACGAAACTTGAACTCCTGGATAATTGATTCATTATATAATTAAAATCTCTTGGACTTAAAACATTCCTAAAAGTATTGAAAAGATGTTTAAGATTCGTCTTAAGCACTTCCTCAGTACGATAGGATGTTTATAAGAACAACTGAACTTAATTATTCTTTGATGAAGAAAATCGTCCTCAAACTAAAACTCAAGAACCTAGACGTCATAGGAGATGACTAGCTATAGGATTAGGAACTTGGTAGAAAACCATAACCCTTCCCTTAGCTTTACCTAGGAACTTGCTTTAAATACTTAAATATTCTAAATTGTGTTTAAGTACAGCCTGGGATGACGGGAAGACCCTCCAGGTACGCTTTTATTGTAATTTACCTTCTTGCAAATTACTTTATTGCAAATGCACTTTACTTTTCTTGCATGATAAACAACTGTTGCATGAAAACCCACACCTTTAGGATAGTCCCCAAAACTGAAACCAAAACTAAATTAAAAGTCATTACAAGATAAAATTCACCGCCACAACATTTCAAAATATAAAACAACTCAAAATTTAATCACAAACAGAACACAAAACTACAATTATAACTAAATTAAAACGTCTTGTTGGATGATCGGGAATACCTCGGATGATGTAACCTACGTGTTGCTAACTGGATTTCCCACGGTCTAAATGAAAGTGTGGAACTCATTTAGTTGAGTTTAGCAAATTCATCTGGACTAAGTGAATCCGATAAAAATAACGATGCCAGAAGGATGAAACCGTGGGATCTTAACCGGTGTTGTTATAATCAACTTTAAGATTTGTTTTAATTAAAACATAAAAAACACTTGGAAATTAAAACTTTCTCTAAACCAGAACACTTCTCTCATCCTTTGATTTATGACTTCTAAAACTAAACCTCTGCAACAACAAGGAGCTTGGAGCATGGTGGGCAGCACGACCATTGTCATCAGCAAAACTTGAATCTACTTCAGCAAAACCATTCCTTAGTTTAAATAACAAGCCATATGACTTCGAGGTAGTCCGCCTAGCGCGACATAAATCCTCACTTGTTCTTTTTGGCCTTTGCATAGCCTTGTTGTGCAATATAAGCCCTAACTCGCTTAGGATTCCGAGGTCGTCGTCCGATACGGTGTAAATCCTCTTATCTTTCAGGTTATTTGCATAATCAGGTGATTATGTAAATGTAATTCCTATAGTTAATTGGCAGGACTGAAATACTAAATAATTCTCCCTAAATTGAAGCCAAACAATAGGATAGTCGGGAAGTTGCCAAGATTCCTCTTGGATCCTCAGCTTCTCCTACTTCTCATCCTTTGAACTCCTAAAATAAACTGTTCCAAATTTGATCCATTCCCAATTGAAATTTCCAAAATCCAATTGTTTGAAAACCTTAAACTTTGAAATTCTTGAGAGAAAACCCACTGATCATTATCGAGAGTTTTCTTAAATGATTCACTTCATTTAAGATGTAATTAACTATAGGGGCTTGCCCTTATAGGGAAATTTAAGAACCCAGGTAATATAAACCCTGCTTAATTCATTTATATTAAGCAGGGGAACTTGTCGGCTTATAAAATTGGTTCGTAGACCAAACGGATGTCACAAATCTTCTAGTTTATTTAACCGAGCCCCATCATCAAGCAGTGTGTCTACTCTCCGGGATAGATATACAGTTTGTGGTGCGGTGCTCGTTTATATAAACTATTCGGGATGTGAGATCAGTTTGATTTCATATCTTAAAATTTTCAAATTTAAAATTATTTTCAAAATCAAATACTACTTTTCCAATTATTTATTTAAATTAAATTAAAAATTTGTCGACAATTTCTGTAGGCGACCTCTTTTCAAAAATACAACACTCAACCTAAAAATATGCCGACAATTTTTGGCAACTCCGCTGGGGAACAATTCCTCTCTCCATTTTAATCAAATAGTTTTGCTTTCAAAAATCGGTAGTGTATCCATGTCCCTAGTGGATCAAACTACCCTTCTTTCCGTTGGAATACTATGTTCATTTCTACCTTGAACGAGTATAGTCGACATTCTCTCGGATTTAGGAGCCACTGTTTAGACATCCCAAAACAGAGAGGTTCCGAGATCCTTTTACCTCATTTCTGAGGTGGGGTGGGCCCCCAATAGGTATTAGTTTAGGAGCGATCTTGCGGGTCGAGAAGTTTCTACAAGACTTTCTCTTCCTTTTCCAGTTCCGAATCAATTCCTTTTACCCTTCCTACAACTCTCCTTCTTTTAATAATTCTCTGTCTTAATGAACAAATCTTTTAGAAAAACAATTATCTAAATAAATTTTCTTTTAATACCACAAATACACTAAGATAAACGAAAATGTGTTCGGACTCTTTCTTTTGTGTCATAAGTTTTACGACAAGAAGAAGCACGATTCGGGGACTAACACTTGGAATCTGCCCAAGCCCCAAAACTGATCTTCTCCTTCGTCAACGGACTGGACCTGGCTGTGTTCAAGGTTGAACTGCCTAATAATGGAATCATTCAATTCGGACAAGGATTCGGGGACACCGACATCAGAATCCCCGTCGTCACTCTCTTTTCACTCACAAGCAAAGTACCGGAAACTGAGAAGCCGTTGATTGAGTTTAACCTCAAGTCAACTCATGAATTCCCTCCTCTACAAAAGATTCCAACTGAGAGGAGTACTGTTGTTCGCAAAAGGACTGTTGTTGCTACCCCCACTGGTCTAGTTGTCTCTGCACCTACCCCGGCTTCTGCCAGACTAAAGGGGATGGAAATTCAGAACTGTGATGAACCTGTTACTGTAGAGGGTATAGATCTTCCTGTGAGACCTTCCGTTTTTGAAATCGGGTCCAGCTCGAGAATTCCACCACTGACACAGACTCAAAGAAGGAACATAAGAAGAAGGATTGCTAGAGAAACCAGAGCTGCTGAAGTTGCTTTCCTAGAGGAAATCCCAGAACTGCCCGAGTATACACCGCTGCCAGAATACATACCACTCTTTGGAGGAAGTAGGTTCCATCCCCTCTCCACCGCAGAGGATGAGGAAAATGTCCGCAAGATTGCTGCTGCATTGCCCCAGCCCGCATATTACAACGATGGCTGCAAGAACAGGGCTAGAATTACGCTGTTTGCTCGACTGCAAACCCTAATAAAAAAGTTAGCAAAGAAAGAAAAAATGCCCTGTGTCAGAGATTTTAAGAAGGATAGGGCGGGTGCCAGCCAAGTCCCGTCTTTGGCCACGAGTAGAACCTGCTATCTCTGCGGAAAAGCCGAATAAGAGAATGTAAGCTAGTCCACTCGTCGTTGTTTTAGGACTACAAATTGGGGAGGATACCACCTTCCAAGCATTTGGCCGACGGACCATCCGGTCCTGGACCTTCCGTCGCTAGAAGGATGATATGGCGTCCCACTACCGGACAATTAAGATTAAAACAACAGACTCGAGAAGGAAAGTCTCGTCAGGAGACTTGAGTCTGAAGAAAGTGCTACCGCAGTAAAGGGGACTCATGAGAAGGAAACCCGACAGCTATCGCATGACAACTACAAAGATGTACAAAAAAGACCACTAGAAGATGCTATGGAAAAGCTAAGAACCGATATTCGGCGATTAGCGAGAGAAAGAGAAGGGAAATTCGGAGATGAAGTTGACTCGTCAGAGTTCATGGATGATGAATATGCAGAATTTAATATGGTTGAAACACGAGCTTCGTTAGCTTCACAAGGTGCTCCTGCAGCCGCAGAAAGAGAGGAGCCGGAAGTAATGAGGATGCAGCTTCAAGAGAAAGATGATACGATCGCCCAAATGGCAAAAAGGATGGAAGAGATGGCTGCTGCCCTAGCCATTCTCCAGAGTCAGGTTCAACCCCAAAGATAAACACCCCCAGAAGTTATTCACATTGTAGACGGAGGAAAGGAAATTACATCCGTTAACGGGGATGATCAATTAAAAAAGGACAAAACACAAAACATGATTCCGGAAAAGGATATCAAGAGCATGGTGGAACAGCAGGTGCGAGAAGCCTTGGCACAATCAAAGAGTGGGACATCCATTCGGACGGGTAGGCCTTACCCCGAAGAATTTGACGCTGTCCAATACCCGAAAGGCTTCGTACCACCTCTGTTCAAGACCTTTGATGGAACCGGAAACCCCTGACGACATGTTGCACATTTTCGTGCCGATTGTTGCAATGCCGGCGAAGTGATGCTTTACTCTTCCGACAATTTGTCCGCGACTCGTCGGGGATCGCCTTTGATTGGTATGCGGAATTACCGAACGGTTCGGTGAAGACATTTTCGGAATTAGAGAACCTCTTCATCAAACGATTTGTCGGAGCTCAAGCACCACATCACTATAGGTGATTTAGTGGTAGAGAAGCGAAGCCGAATGAAACATTGGTGGACTACATACTTCGATGGAGGAATTTAAGTATGAAGTGTGAACCACGACCTACAAGAACAACATGCGATCGGCATTTTATCGAAGAGCATCCATGGCCCGATAAGCACTTCTCCTCAAGGGATTTACTATTAAGACTTTCGAGAAGTTGTTAAGCAAGGCCGAAAGCTTGCAAGAGGAGGCGAAGCAATTAAGTTTCATCGACAAAACGGACAAACGAAGCTCGTGAAAACTTTTGAAAAGAAGTCCGGGATCATCGCAGAGATTGATAAAGGCAAGCGACCAATACAAATACCACCGTAATGGCCGCAACAAATTCAACGAGATTACCAACGAACACCGACCCGGCTATCGCTCATCCCAACAAGTATGAACAATCGCCTTGTCCACAACGTACGTTAAGGGAGCTTCGAGCGAGGAGTATCCGTTCAAGAATGAGGCGAATGCTAAAAATGTTCCGCAGTCTGATGAAGACTCCAGATTTCCAACTGACAGAACCTAAGAGACCAGAAGAAGTCAACAAGAAAGGTGATCCCAACTTTTTCCCTTACCACCGGATGCTTGGACATAAGATAGAAGATTGTATTACCTTCAAAAGTTGGCTCAATGACAATCTTCGAAAAGGGAATATAACGATCCCAAAGGAGTACATGAAGGAACCCCAGAAAGGAGGTTCTGTCAATGTTATCTCGACTGATCTCATTGTTCTGATAGATCCCTATGTGACTGATGATGGATGGAATACCGCTTGGACAAAGTCTTCGAAGAAGATTTTGGATCACATCCAAACCGCTTCGGTGCGAGCCTCAATTCAGAGTTAGAAACCTGTCAAGTCGGCACTATCACTGGCGATAGAAGAACCACCTCAATAAGAGACGATTGTAGAAAAGAAGAAAATTGATGAAGACGAAAAGACTGAGGCTCCTGAGGCTAAACTAGGGGCTACCTATCCTAGGATAGTTATTTCCGATTCGGGGGAGAAATCTCTCGAACCTCTGACTCTGTATGATTATCTGCTCATTTCGGTGGGATCTTATAATGATAACGGTTATGGCGTTGGCTATGTTTTGACTATTTCTAATGATTACGTAACTAGCGACAACCAACCTAATCTGGATATTGATTCTGATACAAATGACAATTCTCAAATCATACACAATCTCGACGATCACAATGACAAGGATGACATCCACCAAGGAGGCTATGAGAGTTCAACAAGTAGTGAATCTATTTGCGAGTTTCGAGGAGCTCCAGTCATAATATAGTTAGAGCCTTCAGACTCTGAAGCTAATCCAGAAGAACCTGTCATTCTGATTCAGGAGGAGACACCAGCAAACTCAATACCAGATTAGGAAGAATTCACAGAAATCAACTTAAGAAGTGGAAGAGTTCTACCTCCGAGAATGGGTCCAAAGGACAAAGGAAAGCAGGTGGTTGTTCAGGAAGAACCAACCCCGGAAGAAGAAATACCCATTCGGGAAGAAATCAAGACACATGGAAATAAAGTGGACTACAACGTGCTAGCCCATCTTAGGAAACTACCAGCTAAACTGAGCATCTACGACGCTCTCATCTTATCAAAGGAGATGAGAGAAGCTCTGATCAAGGCCTTACTTGATCCAAAAATTTGCTTAGCTCAGATGACCGGAGATTCCTTAGATGAGGTTTGCTCGTTAAAAGAATAGCGTGGTGTTACCTTCATGGACAATGACCTACTACTTGGGACAGCGGACCACAACCGACCGTTGTACATTTCAGTTACAATCGGGAAGTTTACACTCTCCAGAGTATTGGTGGATCCAGGAGCATCAATCAATATAATGAATCTTCGAACGCTAGCATATTTAGAAATTGATGCTCGCGAACTCGAAGCGGACAAAATGCTATTAAGAGGATTCAAAAAGAAAGGAGAAAGAGCCCTCGGATCAATAATACTGCTAATGAAGACCGGTGACTTGGCGAAGACAACCGCAAAATTTCACATAATTGATTCAAAAATGTCATTCAACGCTCTACTAGGCCGACCATGGATACATGAGAACCGGATGGTACCATCATCCCTACATCAGTGCATCAAGTACTACGATGGAGGGGAACAGTGCATCAAAGGTGACTTACAACTATTCTCCGTACATGAAATTGGAATCCATGAAGATGCAGCTTATTACACACCTCCGAAGAAAACAATCTTCTCCAGAGATACCATAACGAATGAAGCAAAGGAAGTTCGGGATGATGAAGAACCTGAAGTTCTAGTCCAACAGTCACTCACCACTCCCTTACGGCGAGATGGTGAAGGTTTCTCCACAACTCGCATCCGAGGTCGAGGCCGGGGACGAGGTCGTGGCAGAGACGTTAGGACGATTGGACGGAGGAAACCAGCCATCAATGTTGATCGGGAAGACGAGCTTCCGAAGAAGAAAAAGAGATCAAACAAGAAGCAGTGACAATAAGTCGGAAGAAGCCGCAATTCAGGATCTCTCTCGAAGATGAAAAGAACGAGGAATATAAATCGATGTACGAGAAGATTAACCACTATGTACATACTATGACCCTGACCCCGATCCATTCTAATAAGATCGAGGGTATGGTGGTCAAAGAGGTACGTAGCGGCGGTGCAAAGCCCATCAAATTCTACCGTGGTGCTCCTTCCTCCAAAACCGAAAACAATGTACAACTTGAAGATGTCACTTCTTCCGAATTAATGGAATTGCCTTTTGAGTGGTACTCTCCCTGTGTTCAAAATTTAATTCAGCGTGGTTTCTTACCTCGACAATGGACAAAAAGTGAATCACAACATTTTGAAAAATTATGGAATAACTCCGGTCATCCACCCAATTCAAAGCATGGTCTCGGATTCGGCACGATAGGATCGACTGACGATTCCGAATTTTGTTTGGTTTTCACTTGCGAGTCTAATGAAAACCGCATGGAAGCTACGGATGAACTCGAAGATTTACAAATTGGAAACGCTCCACCGTAGTTCGAAGAAGAGATCAAATCTACAATAGATGAGTTAACGAAGTTAACTTAGGTACTAGCGAAGAGCCTAAACCTACCTTTGTTAGCTCCTTACTCAATAAAGAAGACTCCGAAGAAATAATCAAGTTATTAATGGAATTTAAAGACTCGTTTTGCTTGGAGCTACGATGAGATGCCGGGATTAGCTCCGCAGGTCGCGATCCATAAGCTAGGAGTGGATCCTACTTCGTTCCGATCAAACAAGGTTCCGTGAAGAATGCGTTTAGAAATCGAACAACAAGTCATAGCTGAAGTTAAAAAGCTAATAGACGCTAAATTTGTCCGTGAAGAACAATACCCAACTTGTTTAGCCAATGTGGTACTAGTCAGGAAGAAGAATGGTCAGATCAGAATTTGTGTGGATTTCAGAGATTTAAACAAGGCATGTCCAAAAGATGAATTCCCTCTACCGATCCTAAAATTAATGATCGACATTGCTTCAACACATGAAATATTCTCATTCATGGATGGATCTTCAGGATACAACCGGATAAAAATGGCTTCGAAGATAAAAAATTTACGGCATTCGTAACGCCGATTGGAGTATATTGCTTACACAAGTAATGCCATTCGGATCGAAGAACACAGGAGCAACCTACTAGAGAGCGATAACAAGAATTTTTGATGATCTCATCCACAATCAGGTCGAATGTTACGTGGATGATGTGGTCATCAAAAGCAAAGTAAAGGAAAACCACCTGTATGATTTGATAATTGTTTTCGAACGATTAAGACAATTTAATCTTAAAATGAATCCTTTAAAATGCACCTTCAGCGTCACTTCCGGGAAATTCTTAGGATTCGTTGTCCGACATCGCGGGATTGAAATTGATCCGGAAAAGATTAAAGCTATCTTAGAAATGCCACCTCCCAAAACCTTAAAACAACTACGATCTTTTCAAGGGAAGCTGGCATATCTTCGACGCTTTATATCAAACTTGTCAGGTAGGTGTCAGCCTTTCTCGGCATTAGTTAAAAAGGACGCCAAATTTATTTGGAAAGAGAAATGCCAGAAGGCCTTCGAGGACATTAAACAATATTTAATGACACCTCCTGTCTTAGCAGCCCTAGTCTCAGGTAAACCATTGATAATTTATACCGCGACTTTAGACGACTCACTTGAAGCCCTGTTAGCCCAGGTCAATGATGAGGGTAAGGAAAATGCTCTTTACTACCTAAGTCGTCGTTTACTTCCGACGGAAATAAAGTATCCCGCAATTGAAAAGCACTGTTTGGCCCTGATCTTCGCCGCTCAAAAGCTCAGGCACTACATGCTTTCTCATAAGGTCAACCTGATCTCGAAATTTAATCCATTGCAATACTTGATGACTCGTCCAACGCTTTCCGGCAGACTTGCCAGGTGGTCAATGATATTATTGCAATTCGATATAACTGTCGTGCCTCTTCATGTCGTAAAGGGACAAGTCCTAGCAGACTTCCTTGCAGCACACCCTCTGCCGGCAGAATCTCCTCTCAATGACGATTTGCCAGATGAACAAATAATGAGCTTAGAAGACCCCGATGATCGACGTTGGGAATTATTTTTCGAAGGAGCATCTTCAGCACAAAAAGACGAAAAATCGCAAGTGATAGTGCCCAGTAAGGCAGGAATCAGACTAATCTTTATAACACCGGAGCGGGGGATGCTAAGATACTCCTACTACTTAACAGAGCCATGTACAAACAACGAAGCAGAATACGAAGCCCTCATAACAGGACTGGAATTAACAATTCAAATGGGGATAACAAACATCAACATCTAAGGGGATTCGCAGTTAATCATTCAACGGATCACCGGACAAGATAGAATTTTAAAGCCAAGACTCGAGCAATACTTCCAGGTATGCCATACACTTGTTGGAACGGATTCCGAATGTGACAATCTACAAAATTCCCGTAAAAGAAAATGCTTTAGCAGATGCGTTAGCCCGCCTCGCAAAAGAATTTTCCCGCTTGCAAGATGAATTAGTGGAAGTGTCGGTTCACGGACGTCGAGTCCTATCACAACTCGACATAGACACAATACAAAAATCGAAAAAGAGGAAGAATCAACATGCAAGCAAGTGACGTAAAAACACGGAAGATTGGCGACAACCATTAACGTACTACCCGCAAACAGAAAACTACCGGACGATAGGTCGTTAGCCCATCGGATCAAGAAAAGAACTCTGTCCTACGCATTAATAAACAACACTTTATACAGAAGGTCTTTCGATCAAATGTGGCTAAGGTGCCTAAGCGGGTCCGAGGCCCGTGAAATTGTTAAAGAGGTGCATTCAGGACTCTGTTGCGCTCACCAATCGGGTTCAAAGATGAAAATGAAAATTAAAAGACTAGGGTACTACTGGCCCTCGTTGATGACCGACTACATGAAAATCGCCAAGAGCTGTCACCAATGCCAAGTGCACGGAGTGGTTCTACACCAACCTCCAAATGTGCTACATCCGACAATTGCATCATGGCCATTTGAATGTTGGGGCACAGATATAGTGGGTCCAATAGAACCGCCATCTTCGAAAGGACATCGCTTCATTCTTGCAGCTACATAATTACTTTTCCAAGTGGGCAGAGGCAGTTCCACTTAGAGAAGTGAAAGCATACCACATGCTACAGTTTTTCAAGAACCAAGTTGTTTACCGTTTTGGAGTGCCGCACAGGATCATCTCAGATAATGGGTCAGCATTCAAAAGCACGCAAATCAACAATTTTGTTAGGAGGCACGGAATCGACTGGCGGTATTCAACAATTTACTACCCAAGAGAAAACGGCCTGGCTGAGGCTTTTAATAAAACTCTCATTCAAATCTTAAAAAAAACTTTGGACTATAATAAGAGAAATTGGCACGAGAAGTTATTAGAAGCCTTATGGGCCTACCGGACAACCTTCAGAACTCCTACTCAAGCTACACCTTACGCTCTGGTGTATGGGTCCGAGTCAGTGTTACCCTTAGAGGTCCAGCTTCCTTCACTCAGAATCACAGTTGCAAACAAAATCACGACATAAGAGAATGCCAAATTACGACTAGAGGAATTAGAAAACCTGGAAGGGAAAAGACTTGCAGCACAATAGAATTTAGAACTATACCAAGCTAAGATGGTTCAAGCCCATGACAAACTGGTCCTCCCAAGAACCTTTAAAGTTGGTGACTTAGTTCTCGTTCTCAAAGTCCTATTCTCGCACACCGCAAGATGGTGGAAAATTTGAACCCACTCGGGAAGGACCGTTCGTGGTCGAGGCAGACTCTACTCGTGAGGCTCCTACCAGCCTTGTGAATTGCCAAGGAAAAAGACATATGCTTCCGATCAACGGACGATACTTGAAGAAGTATTACGCTACCCGATGTTTCGAAGGAATGAATTCTTCATCCCTAGAAGCACGGGCGAAGTAATTACTTATGACCGGGTCCGAACCCAAAAATAATAAAAATGTGCTAAAATAAATAAAATTGTGATAATAAAGTTTTTTTTGTTCTCTCTTCCAAATCAAAATCTTTTTCCATATCTTTTCCCACTTCATTCCTGTTGAATTTAAAAATATAAAAGGAATAATGAACAAAAAAAAGAAAAACTCTGTCTTTAATAAACATTTTCTTAATGTTCTTGTTCTTAAGTATGTACCCTCGATCCTTTTCCTTGTCTTTTCGCAGGGAAATGTCGAACGGCGGTCGGTCCCGAACTTTAGAAATGGCGTAAGCCTTGCACTCGACGAAAAGAGGGCGAAAGATGGAGCGATAATAGTAGATTAACTCGGACTTCGCACCGGCAGCGCCGCAATACGAGGAAAGTGACCGGGTCCCGCCGATCGAGAGGAACCGCCCGATCGGACAAGAATGAAAGTGGGTGGCCCAAGCCACCAACCGAGCAAAGAAGAATAGGAAAACAAACACCGAGGAGGACAAGAGAATCAAGTCCGTGGTCGCTACGGCAGAGGGCGGGCTTGTCGCCGCCACGCCCATAGAAATTCGGAAGTACGAAGAGCTACTCTCACAAGCAACTCGGCCGAAGAAATAAAAATCGTCGTATCCGCAAGATGTTGACTAAACTAGCAACGGACCAGCCGTGACGAGGCAGTCGCTACTACCAGTGCATATACTTCAAGGATACCAGTTCGCCGGGAACCTGAAGAAAGGAGGCCAGCTCCGAGAATAACAGAAGAGACCAAAGAAATCTCAAAAAAATCAGAAGAAGGAAGGCTACCACGCCACCAGATGAAGCCACCAATAATGCATAACCTTGTTGCAGAAGCAACCCGGGGGATGTCCCGACGGAGACCATCCCTGAGGAGCCAAGGTATGCAGGAGAACGCGAAGGGATTGAGCCATATATCCCACGAGACGTCACTGTGCCTCGCCATTTGCGCATTATTCCGGAATACGAGCTAGAAAGAATGGAGAATGTCGAGAAGCAAACTTTTGAATACTTCGAGAGAATTAGAGGCAGGAGGATCAATATACTGAAGGCCTCGAGCTACATAAAAACGTGTTCTCGAATACGAACAACAACAAATCGTGGACCGCATCCGGATTTGAAAAGAATGGGTCGAGCGAGCCGCCTAAGAGAAAACACCTACTCGGAACCCCAGAGATGGATGCCAGGGAAAGGGAGAATTACAATACAATGTAGATGCTGCTACAACTTCGCAAAAGACAGGAAGGGAAACCCACCAGGGATACTCCGTCATGGTAAGGTAGATCCAATGCCATTGGTCATCAAAAGGATTGTAAAGAGAATGATAACATGGAGGGTACTGCCGACGGATTGCATACCCAACAGCTTCATCATTAACATTTACAAGCAGGGTGATCGCATACCCCCGCACATCGATCACCACGACTTTGTCGGACCTTTCGCACGCTTTCTTTCCGAACGAGTGTAATATCATGTTCGGATCCGACCTCCGGATAAGCAGGCCCGTGTGAGTTCCTAGTGTCGGTAAAGATACCATTACCGGTAGGTTCCGTCATGATAAGTAAAGGGCAACGGAGCGAGATGTTGCTAAACATCGCATACCAGGAGTACCAATGAAGCGGATCTCGCTTACTTTCGAAGGATGGATGACATGAAAGCACCTTACCACTTCCAGCCTAGACCTCGAACTAGAGAGCCTCCGGCCTTACGAGCCGCGAGCTACATGGAAAATATCACACCTCCAACGTACATCCATACGGCATCCTTGCCAAGGATGGCTTGGAAGGTGATGTTATTGACCATGTACCTCTCTATTCAGACATGGATTTTTGACAGATGCCTTTTTGGATGGATCGACAAAGACCATACATAGTCCGTTTTGAGTCTACATGGATTGTATGAGATGTATTCCAGATCGAGTTGTATGATGTATCTTCAACATGATTGGAATGAAAGTGACCATGTCACATTTTTGGCCTTTACCTCTTTTGTGCAGGTTGACTGGGAAACGCCATTAAAGTTAAATGAACTTCGAACGAAGAACAGAAAAGAAATAAAAAAGAATAAAAGAAAACTTTCCTTAAAAATCTAAATAAAAAAATGATGAACACCAAATTCACATGAACATTAAATGAATGATAAAATAAATTTGAATCGTTAAAGGACAAACCAAACAAACACAAATCTTAAATCAAATTTTAAATTCAACCTTCCAGATCTCAAATAAAATCTCAATCAAATTCAAACTCAACATTCTAAATCTGAAATCCAATCCGTTCTACTCTCTCCCTTGTATGGGATGGAAGCGGTAGATTCCATTGACACGGAGTCACGAGGTTTTCGATTCGGATCTGATGGCGAGGAATTGTATCTGATCCAAACCAGCAATTTTCGATCAACTCTTTTGAATGTGATATGTAACATCTACATGTTCCTTCCTAATCTGTTTCTTTCCACAAAAATCTTTTACAACTTTCATGAAATTCCTGAAACACCAAAATTCCACACTTTTCAAATCAACACTACAAATCTTTGCAAAATCAATTACCATTCAAAATCAAATTCTTGGGGTCAAGGATTTTACATCCGAGACTGCATTGCTTTAGGATTCTTTCCCTATCGCAATGAAATACATCAAAATCAAATTCTTGGGGTTGAGGATTTTACATCCGATACTCGCATTGCTTTAGGATTCTTTCCTATCGCAATGAAATACATCAAAATCAAATTCTTGGGGTTGAGGATTTTACATCCGAGACCGCATTGCTTAAGGTTCTTTCCCTATCGCAATGAAATAAATCAAATTCAAACTTTTGGGGTTGAGGATTTTACATCGTAGACCGCATTGCTTTAGGTTCTTTCTCTATCGCAATGAAATACATCAAAATCAAACTTTTGGGGTTGAGGATTTTACATTCGAGACTCGCATTGCTTTAGGTTCTTTCCCTATCGCAATGAAATACATCAAAATCAAACTTTTGGGTTTGAGGAACCTAATCGCAATGAAATACATCAAAATCAAACTTTTGGGGTTGAGGATTTTACATCCGAGACTGCATTTCTTTAGGATTCTTTCCCTATCGCCATGAAATACATCAAAACTCAAATTCTTGGGGTTGAGGATTTTACATCCGAAACTGCATTGCTTTAGGATTCTTTCCCTATAGCAATGAAATACATCAAAACTCAAATTCTTGGGGTTGAGGATTTTACATCCGAGACTGCATTGCTTTAGGATTCTTTCCCTATCGCAATGAAATACATTAAAGTCAAACTTTTGGGGTCGAGGATTTTACATCCGAGATCGCATTGCTTTAGGATTCTTTCCCTATCGCAATGAAATACATCAAAATCAAACTCTTGAGGTTAAGGATTTTACATCCAATACCACATTGCTCTGAGATCTCTCCTCATTGTAATGATTCAATCTAATTAATTCAATTTTCTTTTGAGGTTGAAGATGTTGCATCTAAAACCACAAAATTCCAATTTTCATATCAAGTTCAAATCCCTTCAAATTAATCTTAACAAAACTTCAATCTAAATTTAAACTCAAACTAAAATCTGAGTTCACACATCAAAACTTAAACTGAAACAAAATAAAATCTAAATCGAAATTCCCCGCATCATGTGATTTGGGATTCACCTCCTTTCCCTTTCCCCAGCGAGAGTTCAGGAATCTCCAGCCTCGGAGACATACTTGACACTCCCCAGCGGAAACTCTTCTACTTTGTCCTAAGTTTGTTACTTGGACTTTTGTGTTGGTTTTGTTGATCACTTCGGTCAACACCAATACGTTCGGTGTGCTCTGTCAGCTCACCACACCTATTGGGGGTCCATTTGTTGACCTCATTTTTGATGAGGTCTTCTCTTCTTCTTTTTTAGTACTTAGGATCTAGACTTAGGCTTTTCCTTTAACAATCTTAGAGGATTAGAATTGGGACCCACCATTTAGAAATTCAAACCACTTCTTAACTCCCTGCAAACTCCACAAACTTGATTGTAAACCCCTAATCACCTAGAGGTTTGAGATCAAATGTGGAAGTTTAAAGGATGAGTTCCTATAGGACTCTTTGGCCTTAGGATCGCCACAGGTGGCCTTGTCACGGTGAGGGCCGACTTACACACACCTTACACTTATACACTACACTTTCACACACCTCCTAAAACCACACCCATACCCAACTTGACTTCCTGACTCATAAAGTTGATTCACATGGATGGTCCTTAACCCATAAGCCCTGGGCTAAGAGGGTTAGGAACAACATAGTGAATACCTCAAATGAGTCCCTTCATGGCTCATGTGAGCTCGATATGACTTCATGGCTCAACCAAAATGATTTCATTCCACTTACATTTACCCAATCTTCAATTTTCTAAATTTTCAATTTTTGACCCCCGGGGCTCCGGACCCGCCTAACCTACCAAATGCCCTTGAAGCTACCCAAAATTTGCAAAATCACCTAAATTACCCAAAATTACCGAAAATCAATCCTAAACATTTCACTCCACTCAAATTGATCATCCATAGCCAAAAATACGAAAAATTCCAAAAATACCCCCAATACCCTCTAAATACCCAAAATGCCCCTCTTGACCCAAAAATCCAAAACTTCAGAAAATTCCCAGAAAATTTGCGAAAATCCCAAATATTCCCAATTTCATTTTGTTCAACTACACCATGGGCCAATTTTGTCAATTTACCCCACTTTTGTCAAAATCCCCAATTTGACCCATTTTAACCCAAAGTGAACCCAATGTCAAACCAAACCTACCCAATTGACCCAAATTATGGTCCAATTCAATTCTAAACTTCAATTTAAAATTCCAAACACTAATCTAGACCAAATCCAAGTCCAATTTTATTGACATTTGAATCCAATTTCACTTTTGGCCTTAAAGCCCAATTTGGACCCACGACCCAAACCTAGCCCAAACCAAACCAATTTAACTCCAATTAACCCGAAATCTTTTCTAAACCTTCCCTAACATCCCCACAAACAAAACACTAACATGATTAGCCCAAAATTTGGATCCGAACCCCACTCAAATTCAACCTAAAACCAAAAGACCCAATTTTGACCTAAATCCAACCCTAACCCAAATAAGCCCAAATCCCAAAATCAAAATCCAACCAAAGTTGGAACCTCTTTCAAACACTCCCATAAAAATTTCTCATCATCAATTTCACATCAATTTCAACCTTAGCCCAACATTGGCCCAAATTAGCCCAATTTGACCTACATATGCCCATTTATCAAATCAACCCAAATTCAACCCAATTCAAACCCAAATCACTCCAAACTTGTTTCAAATCAATCATGACACATCCTTATGCCAAACCCAACAATTATTTGGCCCAAGCCTTTACCAAACTTTCATCCTAAAATCCATTTTAAAATCCAAAAGCCCACTTCCCTAAACCATTTTAAAAGCCCATCTTCATTAAATTTTAAAAGCCCAAACTCATCCTAAAGCCCACATTACAATCTCATCCCATCACCACTCAATTAATATCATCCCTTAAGTCCTAAATCAATAATCAAATGGTTCCAAATCAAGCCATATGCCAAGTCACCTCTAAATGCCAAAAATCCCAAAATCCCAAAATCCCTTTCTCATGTAAGTGAGCCAAGCCATGAGCAAGCCTTGAAGCCATGCACAAGCCACATGAAGCCATGGGATCCACTTTACACATCATCATACTTTTAATTGCAAAAGGAGGAGCCTCTTTTAAGTCACCTTAAAAATGTTTTAACCCTTTTAATGCTTCACCTTAATCCATGATTAATTAAAATATTCATGGATGGTGACTTCTCTACCCTTTCCTAACTGATTCATCTGATCCTCCCTCCGCCCAAATCAACCATGGGGAGCTGAACCAAGCCCATTTCCATGGGTTGACCAAACCAAGTGCAAAAGAAGCCACCTCCCCATGCCATTTTGATCCAACCACTTTACACATGGCAAAGCTCAATTGCCTACACTAAACCCCAGCCCTGACTCACCTGAACCTGAGGGTGACCCTTGCCTGCCGGCCAGCCACCTGGTCCACCGGAAAACACCATGGTCGAGACCTTGGGAGGAGCCAAATTTTGAAATTCCACCTTGCTGAGCTGCCTCACTCCAAATGGCCATTGCGAACTGTTCTTCTCCTCACCGCAGCAAGCTCGATCCCAACCCCTAACCCCCCCTGGGAGGCCCTCCAGCCTCTCCTATTTAAACCCCACCTCTCTCGGCCATGAAGAGGTGCTGAATCAACCTTAAGGAAACTCTGCCAAAATCACTCCAGACTCTCCCCACACATAGAGCATTTGATCCCCACTGTCCTCTTGCCCTAATCCCCACTAATTGAGCTCAATTTTGGAGCTCAATTCTCGAGCCGTGAACGGGACATTCCCAAATCCTCCACCAAAGTCAAATTAAACTCACCTACACCCGCACAAGGGCAAGAGGAGAAGTTCCCCGAGTGAAAGCCCCCTCTCCGGGCCACCCATCCGTTCCGGACTCCAAAGGTTGAAATCGAGCTTGGTCAAAATCATACCTGGACAATTCACCAGGCCAGGAGACTTCATCTGGAGCTTGCTTGGAACCAATCGAAGGTGACACGACCCTCAGATTTAAGCCACACTTCTCTAAGCAAAGGTATGGTCTCACTCTTCTTCCCGAGCTTCTGAACATTCTCCATTTTTATTGAGTTAATTTCATGCCACATAAACTGTATGGATGTGTTCGTCTTCTCGAGACGAATCCATAGAGCATAGGAACGTTTAATTTGGTCAAGTATCGAACGAATGGGAGTGCGCCGCGTGGTCTTTCGGAGATGCCGAGGATAACAGGACACCGCGCTGGATAAGTAGGAAAATAGGCATTTTCTTATTTATTTAATTCCCTAAACTTCAAAAATACATAACTTTGTGTAGAAAAATTAGAAAAATAAAATAAAAATACCCACTTGCTCAGTGAATAGAGAAGAATAATGTGGAAAAGAAATCATTTAATTTCATTAAGTATTTTATTTTTAATAATTTATTTACTCTCTACATTGTTTTAATTCTTCATGCATATAGGAAATTCACCATGGCATGAGACCATAGGGCTTTTGAAGCCTCTGAACTTAAGAACATTCCCTGAATTTTCCAAGGTCAGAGGCCATGCCTATGAGAAGTTATTGATTTTTTAAATTTATGTTGCTGTTTTGAGCATTTTAATTCCAATAATTAGCATGTTGTGAAATAAATCCTAGGAAAATTTGGTGATGTTTCTCGTGACCAGAGAACTCTAGGAAAAATAGTTTTTGAATTAATCCACATGGAATAACCCTAATTGGCTTAAACACCCAAAATAGTACCTTAATTAATTAGAGCTAATCACACATCAAATTGACTTGAAATCAATTCTCCACTAACCTTTAGGATCAGGGGAACCTACCATAAAAGTTTGAAGTCAATTGGACTTGGTTAGCCCTACCAAATGGGTTGATTAAGCCATTTAGCCAACTTAAACTTTAAAAATTCATAACTTTCAAAATACTTTTTAAAAATTCACCAAATTGGTTTTGGAGCCTCTTTGATATCAGGGGAATTTAAGAAAATTAAAATTGCAATTTTCTAAAAAAGTTATTTTTTTGCATTATTTTAATATTTTTAATAATTAAAAAGTAATAAAAATCACAAAAATAATAAAATTCATCAAACTGTTATATTTTCAATTTTAATCACTTAGGAACAAACCCCATATTTTTCTTAGGTCTCTATGATGTGATATTAAATTTTAAAACCCTAGGGTAATTTAAAAAATTAAAAAGATGTATTTTCTAGCATTTCCTCTAAAATAATTCTCATAAATCAAGAAAAAATCAGAAAATTATAAAAAGTGGTTCTCTGATTTCTTTGATATCAGAGAGATTTTTGAAAAATATAAAATTCATTTTTTAATCTTTTTTTTATTTTTAAATTAATTAATACTCCAAAACTCAAAATAATTATAATAAAAATAATATAATTCAAAAAATCACCAAAATTGGTCCAAGTGGTCCTCTCGTCATTAGGAATGTCCCATAATTTTCTTAAGGATAGAAACTTTCCCTTGGTCATGTTGTTAAATTTTCCTTGAAAATCCTTATTTTCCACAAAAAATAATTATATAAATAAATTAAATACAGAAAAATCAAATTTTCTCCTCTAATGTCTTGATTGACATATGTGTGAAGTCACATAGAAATTTCAAATTCATTTAAGCTCAATTTAGTGAGTTATGAAATTAGTAAGTTAAAGGGCAAAATAGTAATTAAAATTTTAACCTATAATTAAAAATTTTAGGTTTAATTAAAAGGGTGGGTAAAATATTTGATACTAAGTTGATTTTGGATGTTTGAAACTTAGGTATTTAAAGGGTAGAAACCTACCAAATAATTTGAAAGTAATCAAAATAAACCTTAATTAAATAATTAATAAAATTTGGAAGAATAATAAAAAAAATTAGAATTATTAAAATAGGGATATTATTAGGAAGAAATTTATTCTTTAATCTAAGAATCCCTAAATTAAACACCTCAATAATATTCAATTCCTAATTAAAATGATAATCCAAATTCAAAACTTAAAATGCTTAATCATTAAATTAAATTAAAATTAAAACATTTAAATTAAATCCTTTTAAAAGTTCAATTAAATTAATACTTTAACAATTAAAATTAAATCATCCCTAAAGCATAAAAAAATAAAATATTATATTAAAATTAAAATAGAAATAATAAAATTGAATTAAAATTAAGAATAAAACCAAATTAAAATTAAAATTTAAATTAAATTAAATTAAATTAAATTAAATCACATTAAATTAAATTAAATTAAAACATATTAAGTTAAATTAAATTAAATAAAAAAAATAATAAAATCAAGTTAAAATAAAATTAAAATAAAATTAAATAAATAAAATTAAATTAGAATTAAAACTAAACCAAATTAAATTAAATTAAAATTAAATTAAATTAAATTGAATTAAATATAACATTACTTAAGACATAAAGAATTCAAAAATAAGTCTAAAACAACTCGAACACTATTCCAAACTTAAACCCATTAATTGAAATTAAATTAAATCACAAATCACTTGAACGTTAATTTGCCCTCAAAAGCTTATGATGTCATAACTCTTAAACGGAGTGTTAAGTGAAGTGTTATTTCACTCATAGGATATTCAAATGTCCTAGTTCACTGAGCACGATAACAAAACTTGAACTCCTGGATAATTGATTCATTATATAATTAAATTCTGTTGGACTTAAAACAATCCTAAAAGTATTGAAAAGATGTTTAAGATTCGTCTTAAGCACTTCCTCGGTACGATAGGATGTTAATTATTCTTTGATGAAGAAAGTCATCCTCAAACCAAAACACAAGAACCTAGACGTCATAGGAGATGACTAGCTACAGGATTAGGAACTTGGTAGAAAATCATAACCCTTCCCTTAGCTTTACATAGGAACATGCTATAAATGCTTAAATATTCTAAATTGTGTTTAAGTGCAGCCTGGGATGACGGGAAGACCCTCCAGGTACGCTTTTATTGCAATTTACCATCTTGCAATCTACTTTATTGCAAATGCACTTTACTTTTCTTACATGATAAACAACTGTTGCATGAAAACACACACCTTTAGGATAGTCCCTAAAACTGAAACCAAAACTAAATTAAAAGTCATTACAAGATAAAATTCACCGCCACAACATTTCAAAATATAAAACAACTCAAAATTTTATCACAAACATAACACAAAACTACAATTATAACTAAATTAAAACGTCTTGTTGGATGATCGGGAATACCTCGGATGATGTAACCTACGTGTTGCTAACGGGATTTCCCACTGTCTAAATGAAAGTGTGGAACTCATTTAGTTGAGTTTAGCAAATTCATCTGGACTAAGTGAATCCGATAAAAATAACGATGCCGAAGGATGGAACTGCGGGATCTTAACCGGTGTTGTTATAATCAACTTTAAGATTTGTTTTAATTAAAACATAAAAAACACTTGGAAATTAAGATTTTCTCTAACCCAAAACACTTCTCTCATCTCCTGATTTACGACTTCTAAACTTAAACCTCTGCAACAACAAGGAGCTTGGAGCATGGTGGGCAGCACGACCATTGTCATCAGCAAAACTTGAATCTACTTCAGCAAAACCATTCCTTAGTTTAAATAACAAGCCACAGGACTTCGAGGTAGTCCGCCTAGCGCGACATAAATCCTCAATTATTCTTTTAGGCCTTTGCATAGCCTTGCTGTGCAATATAAGCCCTAACTCGCTTAGGATTCCGAGGTCGCCGTCCGATACGGTGTAAATCCTCTTATCTTTCAGGTTATTTGCATAACCAGGTTATTATGTAAATGTAATTCCTATAGTTAAATGGCAGGACTGAAATACTAAATAATTCTCCCTAAATTGAAGCCAAACAATAGGATAGTCGGGAAGTCGCCAAGATTCCTCTCGGATCCTCGCCTTCTCCTACTTCTCTTCCTTTGGACTCCTAAAATAAACTGTTCCAAATTTGACCATTCCCAATTGAAATTTCCAAAATCCAATTGTTTGAAAACCTTAAACTTTGAAATTCTTGACAGAAAAACCACTGATCATTATCGAGAGTTTTCTTAAATGATTCACTTCATTTAAGATGTAATTAACTATGGGGCTTGCCCTTATAGGGAACTTTAAGAACCTGAGTAATATAAACCTTACTTAATTCATTTATATTAAGCTGGGGAACTTGTCGGCTTATAAAATTGGTTCGTAGACCAAACGGATGTCACAAATCTTCTAGTTTATTTAACCGAGCCCCATCATCAAGCAGTGTGTCTACTCTCCGGGATAGATATACAGTTTGTGGTGCGGTGCTCGTTTATATAAACTATTCGGGATGTGAGTTCAGTTTGATTTCATATCTTAAAATTTTTAAATTTAAAATTATTTTCAAAATCAAATACTACTTTTCCAATTATTTATTTAAATTAAATTAAAAATTTGCCGACAATTTCTGTAGGCGACCTCTTTTAAAAAATACAACACTCAACCTAAAAATATGCCGACACATGCATTCAAGATCGAGTTTTCAAAAGTCCTGGAGGAGAAGTTGAGCGAATCATTAGGGAACGAGGATGGGAAAATTTCTATTTCGTGACCAACAGAGCCGCTGTAGAAGTAGTTAAGGAGTTCTATGCTATTTGACTTCAACTGAAGATGCGCCAGTAAGGGTTAGATGATTTTTTGTAGAATTCAGTGCTGCAAGGATAAATACTTATTATGAGGTACGAGACACCTATACCAGTGAGTATGATACATTTGGAACTATGGAAGGACCACTGGAAGAGGTGATTGACTTTCTCACTGATGGGAAAGGCATCTGGAAGATCAAACAGCGGGAAAGGGTAAATTTTCCTCTTTCTATGTTAAATGCAACATCAAAAGCCTGGCACAATTTTATTTGTTCTACTTTGTTACCTACCTACCACCATAGTGAGGTAACAAGAGAAAGAGCAGTTCCGAATTTCGTATTCGTAACCAAAAAGCATTAATGTTGGAAGTGTAATTTATAAGAATATATTAGACACCTCAAGAAATGAAAGTGGAGGAGGACTAGGAAATCCTGGTCTTATCTATGCACTCTGCCAGTTATCTGGGGTAGAGGCATGAGATGATGAGGAATGGGTTAAACCTATGAAACCCATTACTCAGGCTAATATAAAGAAATATGAATCCCACAAAGGATGGAGATCTGGGACAAGGGATTATGTACCTTCTTCAAGTAGAGATATACCCTCTACTAATTATGAACCCCCTCAGTACACTACTCCTACCCTTCAAGATCTGATGAATGAGCCGACCCCGAGTAGAAAGAGTTTTGAACAATTTGGAGAGAATATGGAAAGAAGATTTGAGCATATAGACCACAAGATCGATGGCTTGGAAAGAAGGCACGATTATGATAACGAATATCTCCGACGACATTCGTAGTACGAAATTGCATATTATGAGGCCGAACGTCGATACAGGAGTGGTGATTTAGATGTTGTCTTTCCCGAGTGCCCCCGCTACACACAAGTACCGACCGCTCGCCTTCTCGACCTGGAGATCAGGGAGATGATATAGCCTGGGATTTTGATGCGAAAGATTAGAGACTTTGTTTAGTTTGATTAGATTAATTGTTATTTTGAAAACTTTATTATTTTGTACTTTCTGTGGACTATGACTTTGATGTGTTTGTTTGTTTACTTATGCTATAACGTTAGACTTTTTATGTGTTTTAAGTTAGTTTGCAATTTTTCTTTTAGATATGATGATTAGTTTTTATTTAATATGTTGTTTAAGTTTTTATAAGTTATGAACTTTTAAGATGATTAGATTATTTTAATTTATTTAAAGTAGGTTAGTAGTAATAGATTAAGTTTTCATTTTGTTGTGTTTTATACTTATTAAAAATTTTGTATCCCAGCACTTTCTTTTAAATACTATAT
Source organism: Papilionanthe hookeriana x Papilionanthe teres (assembly GCA_022702705.1). Lineage (NCBI taxonomy): Eukaryota > Viridiplantae > Streptophyta > Magnoliopsida > Asparagales > Orchidaceae > Papilionanthe > Papilionanthe hookeriana x Papilionanthe teres. The sequence goes on along the minus strand of CM040422.1, from coordinate 163,392,938 downwards.
ATATGGAAGAATACTAACAGTACAGGTTCTTTAAATAATGAAAAAGCCTGCAAAAATTTCAAGAAAAAGAAATACCTAAAGCTCAAAGGTATGATGTAAATTCATTATATATTTTTCTTTTCACCATTTAGAAATAGATAGAAAAATTTATGTTTGGGGGAAGGTAAAAATACAAATTTAATTATTAAATTGTTCTTAATTTCTATTTGCAAAAATTATTATCAAATGATTTTTTTATATAGTAATTTTTTTAATTCAATAAACATGAAATACTTTATTTAATTATTATAGAAAGTTAAATAAAATGTTTCTAGTAATTCAATTATTTAATAGAATAATATATTTGGTTAAAAGAAATAATAATATAGTAAACTATTTAAAGTAAGGGAAACTATATTCTAAAATTGAAATTCTTAAGTATTTAAATGAAAAAGAAGAGATTGAAACTCAATGAAGTAAAAGCTATAAAATACATATAAGCAAAGAAATATTTTAAGTTTTAAATTTAGAAAAAGAAAGTCGAAGTTCAAAATTATTAATGTAGCTATCCAGATATAGTAATCCTCACTTGAAAAAGAAAAAGAAAAAGAAAAAGAGAAGGATTGAAAATCAATCCAAAAAGAAAAAAAAAGAGAAGAGAAAAGAAAAATATAAGTGAGGAGAAGCTTGAGGAGATGCCTTATCAAAAATTGGCTTCAATGTAATCAACCTAAAGGGTAAAACTCAAATATATTTCTAAACTTATATATATAGATTAGTATTTTACTAAATAGTGTTTCCTTGAACTTTCTATCATCTAAATATCTTAAGTAAATTACTCTTTTAAATATAGTCTTTCCTGAAATAAATAGAGAACTAGAATTCTTAGATCTGATAACTAAATATTCTTATATCTATAAAGTTAATTTAATTACTTGAAAATATTTCTATTTAACTTTACTATAGTATTATTTAAATTTACTTCATAGTAAATCTAAATGGTAAAAATTCTATTACAAAAATCATTATTTTTATTAAATACAAAAATTACTTGAGGACAAGCAATAATTAAGTTTAGGGGATTTTGATCACGGAACAATATGTTAAGAAATTCATACCTATTTTTTTTTTAAATTGCACTTTAAAGAAAGGTATTTTCTTTATTTTATTGCAGGAAAGAAGATTTATAAGTGATGAAAGCAAAAAGCATGAAATGGAGCAAATTTGGATAAGAAAGGAAGAAATTCATGCAAAATGAACTATGTCGCTTACGGCGAGATCGAGCCCGCCGACTGTGAGATTATTAAGAAAATTTTTGAAGGATTTATAACTACCTCGTCGACAGCGAGCTCCCGCCGACAGCGAGATCGCGCAGTTTGGAGACCTTCTAGAAGCCCTGTCGACGGTGAGGTCCTTTCTCGCCGACGGCGAGATTGTTTAAAATATCAGATACATTGAACTTGGACACTTTTTTGAAGAGGTACTTAAGTACCCCTTGGACCTTTGTCTACCTCTATAAATAGAGGACGAATTTGTGTGTCTAGGGTGTCTCTTTTTGGTGTCTATTTATGTGTGTGTTTATTTAGAGAGTATTAGTGTCTACTTGGTGTTTATTTTAAGAGTTTTTAGAGTGTAATTAGTGAGTTTAGAAGTGTGCTGTACTGGAAGGAAAAGTCAAAGGAACTTCAAGGAGTCTGCTTGGGGAGGAAATTAAGATAAGTATCTTTGTTTATTGTTGTTAACTTTAAATGAAATCCATGCTTTGTTTAATTCCCATGCATTTTGAGTAGTTTTCTTAGTCTTTCTCCTTGTTTATGAAATTATGTGAATTGATGAAATTAAATAGAAGTGCCTAAAATATTAAAATAAATTGTGATAATTTTTACTTAAAACTTAATTTACTTTCAATTTGGCCCATTGAATTGTTAAAATATGTTGAATTATCAAGTATAGTAAAAATTACATCCAATATTCAGGAAGGTCAAAAGCCTTGGAAGGAGGATGCAATTAAGTAGGGAAATATTATTTATCGGACGTAGAATTGGTCATTTTAGTGTGACAGACTAAAATATTCAATTTGGTTCTATTGTTTGAGAGCTGAAGTGTAGATGTTAGCCCTCGAGTGAGGGGAACGTGAGAGCTCGAAGTGGCGACCAATATCCTCCCGACCTAGCTACGTATTCAGTAATCAAACATAGGATTAGTCAATGTTCTTTGCACCTGGACCAAAGGGTAAAGAATAGGAATGCTCCTATTTTTCACAATACAATAAAAGAAATTCTATTTAAATTCATCATTCACTTAATTTTCTAAAAACAAGGAGAAGGATACTTTTTCTAAAATCTTTTAAATCAACTTTATTTTAAAGAATTAGTTTACTTTAGTTTGCTTTAGTTAATTATTCTAAATTTCCATATATTATATTAATAAGTAATTCCCTTAAATTTAGCTGATACAAATCTGTTAAAAACTTCCCTGTGGGATCGATAACAAGGACTCCACTAGAGCCCTGTATTACTTGATACGATACGTATACTTGCATAGAATCCATATTATACATTCATAAAATTAAATATATATATTAAAATGGGATCAAGTTTTTGGTGCCGTTGCTATTAATATAAATTGCAAACATACAAAAAGTGGGTCAAACACTTGGACCAATTTTCATGATTTTAAAAGTTTAAATTTAATTATTATAATTATTATTCAATTTGAATATTAATAAAATAAAAAATATATCTTAGCTTGAAAGTTATGTTTTATATTTTTCTGAAGTCTCTCTCACTTCAGGAAAGCTAAATAAATAAGTTTCAAATTTTTTTTATTTATATTTTAATTATTATAATTATTTTAGTGAAATATTAAGGAAATTCATTTTGAACCTTTAAAAATTGTTTTAAGTCTTTAAAAATTAATATTTATACTTAGAAAATAAGAAACTTTAATTTAATTTTTCCCAAGTGATTAGGAAACCAAATGTGAGATTTTTATCCGTATTTACAATTTTATGATTTTTAATGAATTTTTAATTATGTAAATATTTAAAAATGGCTTAAAAATGAATTGTTTATATTAATTCCAATTTTATTTTTCTTAGGTTCCTCTGATTACAAAGAAATCCTAAAATCAATTTGGTGAATTTTTTTAGTTGTATTTTAATTATTATAATTATTTTAATGGCAAAAATTATATTTCACTTAGAAAATCCAATTAGGGACCAAATCAATTCCAATTGATTTCATATTTTTATGGGTTGTTCCTCTGACCTTAAAGTATAGTGGAGAATGATTTTTATGCTATTTACATTTATAGTTAGTCTAATTTAATTTTCTTTTATTTTATGGGTTTGGTGAAAATTAGGGTTTTTTTAATGAGTTAAACAAGGTTTATATTTTTCATAAGCTCCTCTGATCACAGTAAACCTACCAAAATAAGTTTGATATTTTTTGATTAATATATGAATTATTAAAATTATTATACTAAAACAAGGATGATTAACTAGAAAATTAGGGATCTATGAATAGGGATTCTCCCTAACCTTGGAAAAATCGGGGAAGATCTCTTATGACAAAGAGAACAAAATCCCTAAAGCTCAAGACATGGTGAAATGTATATGCAAAAGTAGAATGTAAATACATAACACAAAATTTAATTAATCAAAAATCAAACATGCATTAGAAAAACATGAAACAGTTTTTCTAGGGATTTTCAATGAATAGAAAAAACCTCTAATTACTGAGCAAAATGGTGTATTTTTTTATTTTTAGGATTTTCTACACCAAGTTATGAATTTTCTAAGGTGGAATGATTTAATTAAATCACTTAAATCCCTAATTTCCTACTTATACGCATCAGCCTCATAAGCGTCGAAAGCACACGCGACACCACGCTACTGGACGTCACCATCTGACTAAGCGCTGACTAGGCTCCATGGTTTGGCTCCATCTCTCCATCCGACGTGATCTGGGTCATCCTTCTGATACACACGTGATTGGATAACCTCTGGTCATCCCCCCCCCCCCCCGTCCACCTTCTAACCTTAAGATCTCGAGCTAGACTTAACTAAATCGAGTGGGGTTTGTTCATAGAGCTTCTTCTAAGTGAGATGAACCTATATATACGGTTTATACAGAATGTATAAAATGTACATTCATGGGGAATAAAAATAGGCTCGGGAGGAGGTGAGATCTCAATAACTTTGTCTGAGAAGGATAGCCTCAATCAAAATGGTTCTACACCTTCTTTGTGACCTTGCAAAGCTCTAGCAAGCAGTAATTCAAGCTCTCCTTGGGTCCAAGTATGAACTTGATCAAACCTGATTTGGGGTTTAATCAAAGTTTAGGCTAGAGGCTCTCTGTGATGGGTCTTTTATGGGGGATCTTCCTCTCTTACTCTACGGATGGTGAGGAGCAGGTCAATTTGGAGTTTGGTGGACTGTGGTGAAGTGTCGTATTTTCGGAAGATTTTTAAGTGGAGAAATTTGCTCTAGACAGAGGGAGAGAGGGCTAGAAAATGGTTGAGTTGTGCTCAGGAAGTCTTGGAGAAGCTTTGGAAACAATTTTATAGAGTTTCCCCAAGGAATTTAAACTTCTCTTTCTTGGCAGTGGAGGGTACTGTTTAAATAGAGGGGGAGAGGGTGGCTACCATGGCTGACCAGTAGGTGTGCTTGGCTTCTTTGGTAGAGGGAAGAAGTGCTCCAGTGTCCAATTGGGTTGGGACACATCAGGTGGGTTCAATTTGAGTGTTGAGCATGGTGGAGTTTGTCGGGTTTTGGTTTCCGGCTGCCAAGGTGGCTAGCTGGCTAGGGAGAAGTCACCTTCCAGCTCAGGGAGGTCAGGGTTTGGTTTTAGTGAAGTCAATTTGGGGTTTTCCATGTGCAAAGGTGATGAATTAAAATGGGGTGGTCATTAGGCTAGGTTTGGTCAACCATAGGTTTAGCCCCATTGGAATGGGCTTGGGTGACTCCCCATGGCTGACCAAGGTCAGGTGGACTAGCTAAAATGGTGTGGAGAAGTCCCCATCCATTGGATTTGACTAAGCATGGATAAGACTGTGTCATTAGAATAGTTAAAACCAATTTTAAGAAGGCTTGAAAGTGGCTCCTCCTTTTGCCACTAATGGCATGGTGGCATGGCAAAGGCTCATATGGCTTGTCCTTGGCTTGGAACAAAGCTTCATGACTCACTTTAGCTTGGTCAACTTTTATGAAAAGGGATCTTCAGATTTTAGGTATTTTTGGTAGTCTTGTCATAAGGCTTTATTTATAATGATCAAATGATGAAATGCATAGGCTATAGTTTGATTTAATTAAATGAATGGTGAGGCTAGATTTGTCATGTTGAATTTTGGGCCATTTAGAATGAATTAAGGCTTGGACTTTTAAAATTGAGAATTAATTTGGGCTAGAGTTTAGGTTGGACTTGAATTAAAATTTGGCTTGAATGAAGGTTGGATTTAGTGTAGGAAAATGTTTTAAAGGGTTTAAAATTCAAATTTGGGGGAATTGGGTTGGTTATAAGATTTAATTTGATGGAATTTATGGATATGGTCAAAATTGAGGATTTTGAGTTGGATTGAAATTGGTTTTGAAATTTGGTCAAATTGAGTTTGGATTTGGTTTTATATGTTATTTGGCATGATGAATTTGGATTTGGAATTGAAATTAGGCAGAATTGAAGATAATTTAGTTGAAGGGGTAATTTGGGGAAGTTGGGCCTTTAAAGGCAAATTGGGGCTTCTGGTCAAAATGGGTTAATTTGGGCAAATTGGGCTCATTGGAGTGGTACAAATGGGTTTTGTAGACATTTGGAGTGATTTTGGAATTTTTGGGAATTTTTGAAATTTTGGGATTTTCAAGGGCATTTTGGTAATTTTGGGGGGTTTAGGGGTATTTTGGAAATTTTTGAAATTTTGGTGAATTATGGTAAATTTGGGTAGTCGGAACATTTTGAAATGATATTTGGAGGAAATTTGAGAATTTGGGTAATTTTGGGATTTTTGGTCAAAATTAGGGTTATAGGGGCAATTTGGTAATTTTGAACAAGTTTAGGTTAAAATTAGCAAGTGGGCCATGAGGCCATTTCCACGTCATAAGAGCTATATGAGTACTCATTTTGGATGTTCAACATGCTGGTCCTAACTCACTTAGCCAAATGCTAAAGGTTTGAGTCCACCTATATGAGCTTTCTAAAAGGAGTCAAGAGACCAAATCAAGTGTAAGTGATTTCAACATTTGGGGGTGTGTGAGAAAGTGTAGTGTGAATATGAGGTTTATGTGTGTGTGTGAGTGAGTTTGTCCTAGCTCCAGAACATAACACCTAGGGTGAGTCCTAAGGCTTGACCAACCTACAGGGAACTCCTCTTAAGTTTCTTTATACTTAGTCTCATCCTCCTAAGTGCTAGTGGTTAGCCTTCAAGCATATCAAACTCCAAGTGAAGCAAGTAAGCTTCTATAATTTCTATGGGGAAGGGTTCCATCACTAGTACTTTAAGAATGACACCAGGAATGTCCTAAGCCTAGATCCTAGGCTCTTCTAAAGAAAGTTTAGACCTCAACAAAAATTAGGCCAACATCCATTCTGTAACATTTATCAGTTTTCCTTTAGTTGGATACTCCATAGATTTTAGAACATTAAAAGTAACTTTCTGGTCATTAACTCTCATTGTTAACTCTTCTTTTGCACATTTATCATTGCTGGTCAAATAGTAAGGAATGGTCTCCCCCAAGATGATATGAATCTCTTTATCTTCCTCCATATCCAAAATAATGAAATCTACAAGAAAGATAAATTTAACCACATTAACTAACACTTCTTCTATAAAGCCCTTACGATATGTGATAAATCGATCAGCCAATTGTAGGGTTATAGTAGTGGAAGAAATCTCTCCCAAGTCTATCTTCTGAATATAGATAATGGCATGAGATTAATGCTAGATCCTAAATCACAATGAGATTTTTCACAAAATCTATCTCTGATCGTACAAGTTATAGTGGAGCTACTAGGTTCATTAAGTTATTAAGGAAGATTTTTCTGAGTTATTGCACTACATTCTTCACTTAGTACAAAAGTCTCATAATCTTCAAATTTTCTCTTTTTGGTTAAAATTTCTTTTATAAATTTGGCATAACTTGGTATATGTTCCAAAATATTAGGAAAAGGAATATTAATTGTAAGCATTTTATATATCTAAAAAAACTTTGAATTTTTCTAAGTCTTTGAGGAAAAAGAGGTGGTGGTATTTACAATTGATTTTAGCTAGAGAGACGGGTTTTCTACAACCGTAGGAATAGCTCCTTCAGATTTTTTAGTATTTTTCACTTTTCTCCTTACTTCAAACTCTTTTTGAATTCCAACATTTAATTCCTTTCTACTCCGAGTTGAATAGCTTTATGTTGACCTCATTTTTGATGAGGTCTTCTCTTCCCTCTTTAGTGCTTAGGATCTAGCCTTAGGCTTTCCTTTGACTATCTTAGAGGACTAGAATTGGGACCCATCCTTTAGAAATTTAAACCACTTCTTATCACCCTGAAAACCCCACAAGCTTGATTGTAGACCCCTAATCACCTAGAGGGTTGAGATCAAAAGTGAAGGTTTAAAGGATGAGTTCCCTATAGGACTCTTTGGCCTTAGGACCACCCCAGGTGGCTTGTCCAGTGAGGGTTGACTTACACACTCACTACACTCATACTCTACACTCTCACACACACAATCCAAATCCTATAACCACACCCATACCCAACTTGACTCCTTGACTCATGTAGGTAATTCATATGGATGGACCTTAACCCCTAAGCCCCTGGCTAAGAGGGTTAGGAACAACATAGTGAATGCTTCAAATGAGTCCTCTCAAGGCTCATATAGGCTTAACATGGCTTCATGGCTCAATGAAAGTGATTCCATTTCACTCATATTTGATCAATCTTCATTCTTCCAAATTTTCAATTTTTGACCCCGGGAACCCTACACCTATCAAACCTACCACAAGCCCTTAAAATTGCCCAAATCCTCCAAAATTTTCAAATCACCCAAAATTCCTCAAAATTAACCTTGAACATTTTCTCACCAATCAAATTGATCATAAATAGCCAAAAATACCAAAAATTCCAAAAATACCCCCCAATACCCTCCAAATACCCAAAATGCCCCTCTTAGCCAAAAAATCCAAAAATTCCGAAAATTCCCAGAAAATTCCAGAAAATCCCAAATATTCCCAATTTCATTTTGTCTAACTACATCATGGGCCAATTTTGTTAATTTACCCCATTGTTACCAAAACCCCCAATTTAGCCCATTCTTAACCCAAGTGAACCCAATGTCAAACCAAATCTACCCAATTGACCCCAATTTTGGTCCAATTCAATTCTAAACTTCAATTTAATATCCACAATATCAATCTAGACCAAATACAAGTCCAATTTGATTGACATTTGAATCCAATTTCACTTTTGACCTTAAAGCCCAATTTGGACCCATGACCCAAACTTAGCCCAAACCAAACCAATTCAACTCCAATTGACCCTAAACCTTTTCTAAACCTTCCCTAACATCCCCACAAACAAAAAACTAACATGATTTGTCCAAAATTTGGACCCAAACCCCACTCAAATTCAACCCAAAACCAAAAAGCCCAATTTTGACCTAAACCCAAACCTAACCCAAATAAGCCCAAGTCCCAAAACGAAAACCCAACCAAAGTTAAAACTTCTTTGAAACACTCCCATAAACATTTTACAACATTAATTTTACATCAATTTCAACCTTAGCCCAACATTGGCCCAAATTAGCCCAATTTGACCTACATTGGCCCATTTACCAAATGAACCTAAATTCATCCCAATTCAATTCCAAACCACCTCAAATTTGCTTCAAATCATTCAAGACACATCCTTAAACTAAATTCAACATTTATTTGACATGTACCTTTGCAAATTTTTTTTTATCTAAAAGCCTATGGCTAAACATAAAGGCCCACTCCCTTAAACCTTCCTAAAAGCCCACTTCTACCAAATTCAAAAGCCCAAATCAATCTAAAGCCCACATGACACTTTCCCTCATCACACATTCAATTTAAAATCATTCCTAAAGTCCTAATTTATCAATTAATCAATTCCAAATCAAGCCTCATAACAATTCCCATCAAAATGCCAAAATTCACAAAATCCTTTTTTATGAAAGTTGACCAAGCTCTTGCCAAGCCATATGTGAGCCAAAGACAAGCCATGTACAAGCCATATGAAGCCATTGGATGTTTGAGATGTGACCATACCCAAAGTAGCAAAAGGAGGGCCCCCTTTCTTATACCTTCATTATGCTTTTTAACCCTTTCCATGTTAAACACTAAACCATGATTAGCCACATCACTTTAGATGGGGACTTCACCACCCCTTTCTAGCTGATGCAAATGATCCTCCCTCAGCCCAAATCAGCCATGGGGAGGTGAACCTAACCCAAAATCATGGCTTGGACCAAATCAAGCCAAAATTGACCTTCCCCCATGCCATTTTAATACAAGCCTTTGACACATGGCAAAGCTCAATTGCCTACACAAAACCCCAGCCCTGATCCACCTGAACTTGAGGGTGACCCTTGCATGCTGTCCAGCCACCTGGATCGTCGGAAAACACCATGGCCGAGACCTTGGGAGGAGCCAAATTTTGGAATTCCACCTTGCTGAGCTGCCCCACTCCAAATGGCCATTGCAGCTGTTCTTCTCCTGACCAGAGCAGCTGATCTCAACCCTTAAACCCCTCTGGGAGGCCCTCTAGCCTCTCCTATTTAAACACCCCCTCCTCTTGGCCAAGAGAGGTGATGAACCAAACCTTACTGAAACCCTGCCAAAATCATCCCAGACCACTCTCTACACATAGAGAACTTGATCCCCACTGAAATCCCCCTACCTTTTCCTCTCCGCGAGCTCGATTTCGAGTTGAAATCCAAGCCCAAAACCGGGACACTTCACCACGGTGAGTCAATCCTCAAATTGATTGACTCTACACCTTCACCGGACCAAGAGGAGAAGTTTCCCGGCAAAAGCCCCCTCACCGAGCCATCCATTGCTTCCGGCCTCCAAGCTTTGTGATCGGCCGTGGTCACTTTTGTACCTAGGAATTCACCGAGCCGAGGACTTCATCTGGAGCTTGCTTGGACCCAATCGAACGTGACACAACCCTCAGATTGAAGCTTCACTTCTCTGAGCAAAGGTATGGACTCACTCTTCTTCCCGAGCTTACTGATATTCTCCATCTAGTTTGAGTTAATTTCAATGCATGTTTACCGTATGGATGTGTTCGTCTCTTCAAGACGAATCCATAGAGCATAAGAACACATAAATCCATTGAGAATCAAGTGAGAAATTAGGGTTAGAAGGTCTACGATCATGGGTTCACACCAGTCGTAGACAATGACTGGGGGCCGTTGGATCGCACGTGTATCGGATGGACGGCTCAGATTGTGTCGGACCAAAAGATGTTACGTGAAAGGCAGATCCCGGGATGGCTGAGCCAGATGGAGGCGCCAAATTAGGAGACGACGCGTGGAGCTTCGGAGATGCCGAGGTTGAGTAAGCGCTGCGTGGATAAGTAGGAAAATAGGCAATTTTTCTATTTATTTAATTACCAGAACTTCAAAAATTCATAACTTTGTGTAGAAAAATCCTAAAAATAAAATAAAAATACCCTCTTGCTCAGTGAACAGAGGAGAATAATGTGGAAAAGAAATCAAGTAATTTCATTAGGTATTTTATTTTTAATCATTTATTTACTCTCTACATTGTTTTAATTTTTCATTTGCATAGGCAATTCATCATGGCATGAGACCATAGGCCTTTTGAAGCATCTGAACTTGGGAACATTCCCTGAATTTTCCAAGGTCAGAGGCCATCCCTATAAGAAGTTATTGATTTTTCAAGTTCATGTTACTGTTTTGAGTATTTTAATTTCAATAATTAGCATGTTGAGAAATAAATTCTAGGAAAATTTGGTGATGTTTCTTGTGGCCGAGAGGACCTAGGAAAAATAAGTTTTGAGTTAATTCACTTTGAACAACCCTAATTGGCTCTAAATACCCAAAATTGAACTTTAATTAATTAGGGTTAACCATCCATGAAATTAACTTAAAAACAATTCTCCACTGTCCTCTAGGGATAGGAGAACACCACATAAAAATTTGAAACCAATTGGACTTGATTAACCCCACCAAATGGGTTGATTAAGCCTCTTAAGCAAAAATGGGTAAAATTAAACTTTAAAAATTCATAACTCACAAAATACTTTTCAAAAATTCACAAAAATGGTTTTGGAGCTTCTCCGATATCAGAGGAACTTAGGAAAATTAAAATTGTAATTTTCTAAAAAAGTTGATTTTTATCATTATTTTAATATTTTTAATAATTAAAAAATAATAAAAATCATAAAAATATTAAAAATCACCAAAATGTCACATTTTGAATTCTAATCATTTAGGAACAAACCAAATATTTTTCTTAAGTCCCTAGGGTAAGATATTGAATTTTAAAGGCTTAATGTAATTTTTTGTAATATTAAAAAATGTATTTTCCAACCTTTTCACTAAATTAATTCTAATAAATCAAAGAAAAATTAGAAAATAATAAAATTTGTTTCTCTAAACTTCTTGCGGTTAGAGAGATTTAAAAAAAATATAAAATTCATTTTTCAACTTTAATTTTATTTTAAAATTAATTAATGCTCCAAAATTCAAAATAATTCTAATAAATAAAATATAATTCCAAAAATCACCAAAATTGGTCCAAATGGTCCTCTGGTCATTAGAAATATCCCATAATTTTCTTAAGGATAGAAACATTTCCTTGGTCATGTTATTGAATTTTCCTTGAAAATCCCTATTTTCCATCAAAAATAATTACATAAATAAATTAAATACAGAAAAATCACATTTTTCCCTCTAATGTCTTAATTGACATGTAAGTGAGGTCACATAAAAATTTCAAGTTCATTTGAGCTTAATTTAGTGAGTTATAGAATTATTAAGCTTGAAGGGCAAAATGATAATTAAAATTTTAGGATTACTCAAAAAGGGGAGGGTAAAATATTTGATTTAAACTGATTTTGGATGATTGAAACTTAAATGGTTAAGGGTAGAAACCCACCAATCATTTTAAGAATAATTAAAGTAAACCTTAATTAATTAATTAAATTTGGAAGATTAATGAAAAATTGAAATTATTAAAGTAGGGATATTATTTAAGAAGATATTTATTCTTTAATTTAAAAATCCCTAAATAAATCACTTCAATAATACTTAAAAAGAAAATTAAAAGAATAATCTAGATTAAATTAAAATTGAAATTAAATTAAAATTAAATTAAAATTAAATTAAATTAAATTAAAATTAAATTAAATTAAATTGAATTAAATTAAAATTAAATTGAAATTAAAATTAAATTGAATTAAATTGAAATTAAATTAAAATTAAATTAAATTAAATTACATTAAAATTAAATTAAATTGAATTAAATTAAATTAAATTAAAATGAAATTAAATTGAATTAAATTAAAATTAAATTGAAATTAAATTAAATTAAATTAAATTAAATTAAAATTAAATCAAAAATTAAATTAAATTGAAGTAAATTAAATTAAAATCATTTAATAACAAACCTAAATGAAATCGTTAAGAGTTAAACCTAAAATAACTTGAACACTATTCCAAACTTAAACTAATTTTTTATAATTAAGTCAAAATTGAAATTAAATCATTAAGTTTAAATCATCAAAATATTTAATAATTTGATTTGCCCTTTTTAAGTTCTTATTATTATAACTCTTAAATGAGGTATCAAGTGAAGTGTTATCTCACTTATAGGATATTCAAATGTCCTAGTTCACTGAGCAAAATAACAAAACATAAACTCCCCGATGATTAATTCACTTGTATAATTAAATTCTCTTGGACTTAAAACAATCCTAGAAGTATTGAAAAGATGTTTAAGACTCGTCTTAAGCACTTCCTCAATATGATAGGATGTTTATAAGAACAATTGAACTTAATTTTTCTTTGATGAAGAAAATCATCCTTAAACAAAAATACAAGAACCTAGACGTCATAGAAGATGACTAGCTATAGGATTAGGACTTTGATAGACAACCAAAACCTTTCCCTTAGCTTTACCTAGGTACTTGTTGGAATATTTAAATGCCTTAACATGTGTTTTAAGTGCAGCTTGGGATGACGGGAAGACCCTCCAGGTACGCTTTTATTTTATTGCAATTTACTTTATTGTAAATGCACTTTACTTTTCTTGCATGATAAACAACTGTTGCATGAAAACCAAAACCTTTAGGATATTCCCTGAACTAAAACCAAAACTAAATTAAAAGTCATTACAAGATAAAAATCACCGCCACAACATTTCAAAATATAAAACAACTCAAAATTTAATCACAAACAAAACACAAAACTACAATTGCAACTAAATTAAAACGTCTAGTTGAATGATCAGGAATACCTCGGATGATGTAACCCAGGTGTTGCTAACGTGATTTCCCACGGTCTAAATGAAGGTGTGGAACTCATTCAGTTGAGTTTAGCAAATTCATCTAGACTAAGTGAATTCGATGAAAATAACGGTGCCGGGATGACGGAATCGTGGGATCTTAATCGGTTCTGTTTAAACAACTTTAAGATTTGTTTTAATTAAAATATTAAAAACACTCGGATTTTAAGATTTTCTCTAAACCAAAATACTTCTCTCATCTCCTGATTTATGTCTTCTAAAACTAAACCTCTGCAAAAACAATGAGCTCGGAGCATGGTGGGCAGCACGGCCATCGTCATCAGCAAAACTCGGATCTACATCAACTAAACTTTCCTAGAATTTAAACAACCAAGCCATAGGACTTCGAGGTGGTTTGCTAAGTGCAACATAAATCCTCAACTCTTCGTTAGGCATTCACATGATCATGTCGTGTAAATTAAGCCCTAACCGGTCTTAGGGCTCCGAGGTAGTCGTTCGGTATGACATAAACCCTCACATTTTCTAGGCTGATTGTATGATTATGTCATACGAATATAAGTCCTAATTAATTAAAATTGACAAAATTGAAATATCAAATAATATTAGGATTTTCTTAAAACCGAGCCAAACAATAGGATAGTTTGGGAAGTTGTCAAGATTCTTCTTGGATCCTCAGCTTCTCCTACTTCTCTTCCTTTGGATCCTCAAAAATAAATTTTTCCAAATTTTGAGTCATTCCCTTTTGAATTTCCAAAATCCAATCCTTTGAAAACCTCAAACTTTGAAATTCTTGAGAGCAAAACCACTGATCATTATCGAGAGTTTTCTTAAATGATTCCCGTCATTCAAGATGTAATTAACTATAGGGGCTTGCCCTTATAGGAACTTTAAGAACCTGAGTAATATAAACCCCGCTTAATTCCTTTATATTAAGCAGGGGAACTTATCAGCTTATAAAATTGGTTCGTAGACCAAACGGATGTCACAAATCTTCTAGTTTATTTAATCGAGCCCCATCGTCAAGCAGTGTGTTTGTCCTTCGAGATAGATACTCGGTTTGTGATGTGGTGCTAGTTTATATAAACTATTTGGGATGTGAGATCGGTTTGATTTCATACCTTAAAATTTTCAAATTTAAAAAAATTATTTTCAAAATCAAATACTACTTTTCAAATTATTTATTTAAATTAAATTAAAAATTCACCGACAATTTCTGTAAGAGACCTCTTTTCAAAAATACAACACCACAACCTAAAAATATGCCGACAACTTCTGGTGACTCCGCTGGGGAATAGTTCCTCTCTCCATTTTGATCAGATGGCTTTGCTTTCATAAATCGGTAGTGAGCCCATGCTTCTAGTGGACCAAACCACCATTCTTCCATTGGAATACCCCGTTCATTTCTATCTTGAACGAGTATAACCAACTCCTCTCGAATTTAGGAGCCACTGTCTAGACACCCCTAAACGGAGAGGTTCTGAGATCTTTTTACCTCTTTTCTGAGGTGGGATGGACCCCCAATAGGTGTTAGTTTAGGAGCGATCCTTCGAGTCGAGAGGTCTTGTATAAGACTTTCTCTTCCTTTCCAATTCTGAATCGGATTCCTTACCTTCTCTACACCTTTGAACATTTGATTCCTAACAAACAAGCCTTCTAATGAATGAATCTTTTAACAAATAACTCCTTTTTATAAATACATGAACAAAAATGTGTTCGGACTCTTTTCGATTCCTTTCTTTTCGTCCTGATGAGAAGAAGCATAACTTGGGATCGACAATCGAATCTACCTTACGGAAAATGTCCGCCCCAAAGCCGATTTTCTCCTTCACCGATGGATCGGACTTCACTATTTACAAGGATGAGCTGCCCGACAATGGGATCATCCGTTTCGGGCAAGGATTCGAGAACACAAATGTCAAGATCACTGACGTTACCCTTTTCACACTTACAGACAAAGTGCCTGAAACTGAAAGACCTTTGATCAAGTTCAACCTCAAGTCAACTCAAGAGTTCCCTCCCCTGCAAAGGGTTCCAACTGAGTGGAATACTACTGTCCATAGGAGGACTGTTATCTCTACCCCCACCGGTCTAGTCGTCTCTGCACCTGCCCCGGCTTCCGCCAAACTGAAGGGGAAGGAAATTCAGATTTGTAACGAGCATGTTACCGTGGAGGGTACAGATCTCCGTGCGAGACCTTCTATTTTTGAAATTGGGTCCAGCTCAAGGGTTCCACCCCTAACACGGACTCAGAGAAGAAACAGAGGTAGAAAGATTGCCAGAAAGGCCAGAGCTGCTGAAGTTGCTTTCTTAGATGAAATCCCTGAGTACACACCACTACCTGAGTACATACCATTGCCTGAGTATACACCGCTTTTGGAAGGAAGTAGATTCCATCCCCTCTCTGCCGTAGCTGACAAGGAAAATGTCCGCAAGATTTCTTCTACATTACCTTGACCCGCATACCATAGCGATAGCCGAAAGAAAAGGGCTAGGATTACACCATTTGCCCGACTACAGACTGTGATAGAGAAGTTAGCAAAGAAAGAGAGATGTCCTGTATCAGAGATTTTAAGAAGAATAGGGCGGGTGCCAGCCAAGTTCCGTCTTGGGCTGCGAGTAGAACCCGTTAGCTCCATAGAAAAGTCGAATAAGAAGATGAAGGCTAGTCCACCTGTTGTTGTTTCAGGTTTATTGATCAGGGAGGATACCACCTTCCAGCATTCAGCCGACAGACCATCCGGTCCTAGGCCTTCTGCTGCTAGGAGGATGGTATGGCGTCCTGCTACTGGCGAATTAAGACCGAAGCAATGACCAGAAAAGGAAAGTCTCGTCAGGAGACTCGAGTCCGAAGAAAGCGCCACTGCAATGAAGGGGACTCCCAAGAAGGAAACCCAACGGTCATCGCATGATAACTACGAAACCGCACGAAAAAGACCATTAGAAGACGCTATGGAAAAGCTAAGAACCGACATTCAACGATTAGCAAGAGAAAGAGAAGAAAAGTTTGGAGATGAAGTTGACTCGTTGAAGTTCATGGATGACGAATATGTGGAGATCAACATGGTTGAGACACAAGCATCGTCAGCTTCGCAAGGTGCCCCGACAGCTGCGGAGAGAGATGACCGGAAGCATTAAGAGCACAAATTCGAGAAAAAGATGATAATATCTCAAATGGCAAAAAGGATGGAAGAGATGGCTACAGCCCTAGCCACTCTTCAGAGTCAGGTTCAACCCCCAAGAGAAATGCCTCCAGAAGTTATTCATATTACAGACAGAGGAAAAGAGATTACATTAGTTAATGGAGACGATCAGCCGAAGAAAGATTCTACGCAGAATATGATTCCAGAGAAGGACGTTAAGAACATGGTGGAACAGCAGGTGTGAGATGCCTTAGCACAATCTAAGAGCAGAGCATCTATTCAGACAGGTAGACCGTACCCCGAGGAATTTGATGCAGTACAATACCCAAAAGGCTTCGTACCACCTCTGTTCAAGACTTTTGATGGTACCGGAAACCCTCGACAGCATGTTGCACATTTTCGCGCTAGTTGTTGCAACGCCGGTGGAAGTGATGCCTTACTCTTCCGACAATTCGTCAGCAGCCTGTCAGGGATCGCCTTCGATTGGTACGCAGAGTTACCGAACGGTTTGGTAAAGACATTTTCAGAATTGGAGAACCTCTTCGTGAAACGGTTTGCCGGAGCTCAACACCATATCACCATCGGTGATCTAGTGGTGGAGAAACAGAAACCGAACGAAACTTTAGTGGACTATATACTTCGATGGAGGAATCTAAGCATGAAGTGTGAGCCACAGCTACAAGAACAGCATGCAGTCGGTATCTTGCTTAAAAGCATCCACGGCCCGATAGCACTTCTCCTTAAGGGATTTACGACTAAGACTTTCAAGAAGTTGTTAAGCAAGGTCAGAAGCTTGCAAGAGGAAGCGAAGCAACTAAGTTTCGTCCACAAAACAGACAAACAGAAGCCTGTGAAGATATTTGAAAAGAAATTCGGGATCGTCGCGGCGATCGATAAGGGCGAGCGATCAATGCGAAATACAAATGGAAGCGGTCGCAACCCAGCCTATCAACAACCTCGACGAGAACTACCAACAACCTCAACCCGGTTATCAGCCAACCCAAAAATATAAGCAACCGCCTCGCCCACAGTGCACGTTAAAGGAGCTTATAAATAGAGAGTATCCATTCAAGAATGAGGCAGTGCCAAAGATATTCTACAGTTTGATGAAGACTTCGGATTTTCGACTGCCAGAACCAAGGAAGCCAGAAGAAGTCAACAAGAAAGACCATCCCAACTACTGCCCTTACCACCAGATGCTTGGACATAAGATAGAGGATTGCATCACCTTCAAAAGTTGGCTTGACAATAATCTCCGAAAAGGGAACATAACGATCCCAAAGGAATACATGAAAGAACCCCAGAAAGGAGGTTCTGTCAATGTTATTTCAAAGGATCCCATTGTTACGATAGACCCTTATACGACCGATGATGGATGGAGTATCGCTTGGACGAAGTCATCGAAGAAAATTTTGGATCGCATCCAAACCGCTTTGGCGCGTGCTTCAACTCAGAGTTTGAAACCTGTCAAGTCTGCGCTATCGCTTGCAATTGAAGAACCGCCCTAGGAAGAAAATATCATAGAAAAGAAGGAGATCATAGAAGAAGAAAGGACCGAGGCTCCTAAGGCTAGACTAGGGGCTGCTTATCCTAGGATGGTTGTTTCCGATTCGGGGGAAAAATTTCTTGAACGTCTGACTCTGTATGATTATTTGCTGGCTTTCGGCGAGATCTCATAATGATAAGAGTTATGGCGTTGGCTACGTTTTGACTGTTTCTAACGATTACGTAACTAACGACAACCAATCTAATCCGGATCCCGATTTTGATACCAATAACAATTCTAAAATCATACACAACCTCGACAATCACGATGACAAAGAAGACATTCATCAAGAAGGCTACGAAAGTTCAACAAGTAGTGAATCTATTTGTGAATTCCAAGGAACTCCAATCACCATAGAGTTAGAGCTTTCAGATTTCGAAGCGATTCCAGAAGAACCTGTCATGCCAATCCAAAAGGAGACACCTATAAACTCAGTACCAGATTCAGAAGAAATCACAGAAGTCAATTTAAGGAGCAGAAGGGTTCTACCTCCGAGAATGGGTTCAAAAGACAAAGGAAAGCAGGTGGTTGTTCAGGAAGAATCAACCCCAGCAGAAGAATTGCCCGTTCGGGAAGAAGCCGAGACACATGGTAACAAAGTGGACTATAACGTGCTAGCCCATCTTAGGAAACTACCGGCCAACTGAGCATCTACGACGCTCTCATCTTATCAAAAGAGATGAGGGAAGCTCTAATCAAGGCCTTACTTGATCCAGAGATTTGTTTAGCTCAGAAGGTCGGAGATTCCTTAGACGAGGTTTGCTCGTTAAAGGAACAGCGAGGTGTTACCTTCACGGACAGTGATCTACTACTTGGGACATCCGATCATAACCGACCATTGTACATTTCAGTTACAATCAGAAAATTTATGCTCTCCAGAGTATTGGTGGATCCAGGAGCATCGATCAACATAATGAATCTTCGGACGCTAGCATACTTAGAAATTGATGCTCGCGAGCTTGCAGCGGACAAGATGTTACTAAGAGGATTCAACCAGAAAGAAGAAAGAGCCCTTGGATCAATAACACTGTTGATGAAGACCGGTGACTTAGCAAAGATAACCGCAAAATTCCACGAATTGACTGCGAGACATCGTTCAACGCTCTCTTGGGCCGCCGTGGATCCATGAAACCTGGATGGTACCATCGTCTCTGCATCAGTGTATAAAATACTATGAGGGAGGAGAACAGTGCATTAAAGGTGATTTGCAACCTTTCTCCGTATATGAGATTGGAATCCATGAAGATGCAGCTTATTACGCACCTCCGAAGAAAACAATCTTCTCCAAAACACCGTGCCAAATGAAGCAAAAGAAATTCGAGACAATGAAGAACCCGAAGTTCTAGTCCAACGGTCACCCACCACTCCCTTACGGCGAGATGGTGAAGGTTTCTCCAGAACTCGCATCCGAGGTTGAGACCGGGGACGAGGTCGTGGAAGAGACACTGGGACAGTTGGACAGAAAAAGCCGATGATCAACATTGATTGGGAGAACAGCACTGAGGAAGAAGAGGAGGTCAAGAAAGAAGCAACTACAATAAACCGGAAGAAACCACAATTCAAGATTTCTCTCGAAGATGAGAAGAACGAAGAATACAAATCGATGTACGAGAAGATTAAACACTATGTACACACTATGACTCTGACCCTGATCCAGTCTAATAAGATCGAGGGTATGGTGGTCAAAGAAGTACATAGCAGTAGTGCAAAGCCAATCAAATTTTACCGTGGCACTTCTTCTTCCAATACTTAAAACGATGTACAATTTGAAGATGTCACTTCTTCCGAATTAATGGAATTACCTTTTGAGTGGTACTCTCCCTGTGTTCAAAATTTAATTCAGCGTGGTGTCTTACCTCGACAATGGACAAAAGGCCGATCACAACACTTCGAAAAATTATGGAATAATGTCGATCGGCCTCCCAATTCAAAACATGGTCTCGGATTCGGCACAGTAGGTTCAGTTGACGATACGGAATTTTGTTTGGTTGTCACTTGCGAACCTAATGAAGACTGCTTGGAAGCTTCAGAGGACCTCGAGGATCTACCAATCAGAGACGCTCCACCAGAATTTGAAGACAAAATCAAATCTACAATAGATGAGTTAACAGAAGTTAACTTAGGTACTAGCGAAAAGCCTAGACCAACCTTTGTTAGCTCCTTACTCAATAAAGAAGATTCCGAGGAAATGATCAAGCTACAAATGGAGTTCAAGGAATGTTTTGCTTGGGGTTACGACGAAATGCCAGTATTAGCTCCAGAAGTCGCAGTTCACAGGATAGGAGTAGATCCTACTTCCGTTCCAGTCAGACAAGCTTCCAGGAGGATGAGTTTGGAAATTGAACAACAAGTAATCACTGAAGTTAAGAAGCTAATCGACGCTAAATTTGTCCGTGAAGGACAATACCCTACTTGGCTAGCCAATGTGGTACCAGTCAGGAAGAAGAATGGTCATATCAGAATCTGCCTAGATTTCAGAGACTTGAACAAAGCATGTCCGAAGGATGAATTTCCACTACCAATTCCAGAGTTAATGATCGACATCGCTTCGACACATGAAATATTCTCTTTCATGGATGGATCTTCAGGATACAACCAGATAAAGATGGCACCAGAAGACGAAAAACTCACGACATTCAGAACACCAATCGGAGTGTATTTCTACACAGTAACTAAAGAACGCAGGAGCAACATATTAAAGAGCGATGACAAAAATTTTTGATGATCTCATTCACAACCAAGTCGAGTGCTACGTGGATGATGTGGTCATCAAAAGCAAACTGAAGGAAGATCACCTGTATGATTTGAGAATTGTCTTCGAGCGACTAAGGCAATACAACCTTAAGATGAATCCCTTAAAATGCGCCTTCGGCGTCACCTCCAGGAAATTCTTAGGATTTGTTATCCGACATCGCGGGATTGAAATTGATCCGGAAAAGACTAAAGCTATCTTAGAAATGCCGCCTCCCAAAACCTTAAAACAGCTACGATCCTTTCAAGGGAAGCTGGCATATCTTCGACGCTTTATTTGGAACTTGTCAGGTAGGTGTCAGCCCTTCTCGGCATTAGTTAAAAAGGATGCCAAATTCGTTTGGGAAGAGAAATGCCAACGGGCCTTCGAGGACATTAAACAATACTTAATGATACCTCCTGTCTTAGCAGCCCGAGTCTCAGGTAGACCGTTGATACTTTATACAACGGCTCTAGACGACTCTCTTAGAGCCCTACTAGCCCAGGTCAATGATGAGGGAAAAGAAAATGCTCTCTACTACTTAAGCCGTCTTTTGATTCCGACGGAAGTAAAGTATCCTCCAATTGAGAAGCATTGTTTGGCCCTGATCTTCGCCGCACAGTAACTTAGGCATTACATGCTCTATCATAAGGTCAACCTTATCTCGAAAGTTAATCCGTTGTAATATTTCATGACCCGTCCAACACTTTCTGGCAGACTTGCCCGGTGGTCGATGATACTATTACAATTCGGCATAACTTTCGTTCCTCTCCATGCCGTAAAGGGACAAGTGCAAGCTGACTTCCTTGCAGCACACCCTTTACCGGCAGATTCACCTCTCAACGAAGATTTGCCTGATGAACAGATAATGAGCCTAGAAGACACTGATGATCGACGTTGGGAACTATACTTCGACGGAGCGTCCTCAGTATAGAAAGACAAAGAATTGCAAACGATAGTCCCCGGTAAGGCAGGAATCGGACTAATCTTTATAACACCGGAGCGGGGGATGCTAAGATACTCCTACCATTTAACAGAGCCGTGCACAAACAACGAGGCAGAATATGAGGCCCTCATAACAGGACTAGAATTGATCATTCAAATGGGAATAACAGATATCAACATCTACGAAGATTCTCAGTTGATCATTCAACAGGTCGCAGGACAATACAGAATCTTAAAGCCAAGACTCGAGCAATACTTTCAGTATGCCATGAAACTGTTGGAACAAATTCCGAATGTAACAATCTACAAGATCCCCATAAGAGAAAATGCTCTCGCGGATGCGCTAGCTCGCCTTGCAAAAGAATTTTCCTGCTTACAAGATGAGTCAGTTGAAGTGTCAGTTCAAGGAAGACAGGTCCTATCATAGCTTGACATGGATATGATACAAAAATCAGAAAAAACAGAGGAATCAGTTGCAGCAGTGACGGAAAACACAGAAGATTGGCGTTAGCCACTAATAAACTACCTGCAAACAGGGAAATTACCAGACGATAAGTCATTAGCCCATCAAATCAAGAAAAGAACTCTATCTTACGCATTAATAAACAATACATTATACAGAAGGTCTTTTGATCAGATGTGGTTAAGATGCCTGAGCGGGTCCGAGGCTCGAGAAATTGTCAAAGAAGTACATTCAGGACTTTGTGGCGCTCATCAGTCGGGTCTGAAAATGAAAATGAAAATTAAAAGACTAGGGTACTACTGGCCCTCAATGATGACCGACTGTATGAAAGTCACCAAGAGCTGTCACCAGTGCCAAGTGCACGGAGTGGTTCTACACCAACCTCTAAATGTGCTACATCCGACAATTGCGTCGTGGCCATTTGAGTGTTGGGGCACAGATATAGTGAATCCGATAGAACTGCCTTCTTCAAGAGGACATCGCTTCATCCTTGCAGCTACATACTACTTTTCTAAATGGGTAGAAGCAGTTCCACTCAGAGAAGTAAAGGCACACCACGTGCTACAGTTTTTCAAAAATCAAGTTGTCTACCGTTTCGGAATACCGCGCATAATCATTTCAGATAATGGGTCCGCATTCAGAAGCACAAAAATCAACAATTTTGTCAGAAGACATGGAATCGATTGGCGATACTCAACAATCTACTATCCAAGAGAAAACGGCTTAGCCGAGGCTTTTAATAAAACTCTAGTTCAGATTTTAAAGAAAATTTTGGATGACAACAAGAGAAATTGGCACGAGAAGTTGTTAGAAGACTTATAGGCCTACAGGATGACTTTCAGGACTCCTACTCAGTCTACGCCTTATACTTTAGTGTACGGGTCCGAGGAAGTGTTACCATTAGAAGTCCAGCTTCCATCACTCAGGATTGCAGTTGCAAATAAAATTACTACAGAAGAAAATGCCAGATTACGACTGGAAGAACTGGAAAACTTGGAAGGAAAAAGACTTGCAGTGCAACAAAATTTGGAACTGTACCAAGCTAAGATGATCCAGACCCATGATAAACTGGTCCGTCCAAGAACTTTCAAAGTTGGTGACTTAGTTCTTGTTCTCAGAAGACCTATTCTTGCACATCGCCAGATAGGGGGCAAATTTGAACCGACTTGGGAAGGGCCGTTTGTAGTTGAGGCAGCCTACTCAGGAGGCTCCTACCAACTTCTGAATTGCCAAGGAGAACGACAAATGCTTCCAATCAATGGACGATATTTGAAGAAGTATTACGCAACCTGATGTTTCGAAGGGTGGACTCTAAAATAGAGTCTTATCCACTAGAAACACGGGTGAGGCAATCACTTTGTGATCGGGTCCGAACCCAAAAACATAAAAATGGATAAAATAAAAAAATGTACTAAAAATAAAATATGTGAAAATCATAATAATAAAGTTTTATCCTTCCTTTCAAATCAAATCTTTTTCCTGATCTTTCTTTATCTTTCCTGCTTTCCTTTAAAAATGTAACTTGGAATAGGTGAATAAGAATCTTCAGTGATAAATACTTTCTTAATGTTCTTGTTCTTAGTACAGCCCCTGATCCTTTCCTTGTTTTCTTCGCAGGGAAATGTCGAACGGCTGGTTGGTCCTAAACTTTAAAAATGGCGTGAGTCTCGCACTAGATGAAAAGAGGCTGAAGGATGGAGCGAGTGATAGAAATTGATTCGACTTCACACCGGCCCGGCCTACGGTATGAAGAAAATGGCCGGGTCCCGAGTGGACGGAGAGGAGCTTCATAGCCAGACGGTAATGAAGATGGGTGGCCCAAGCCGCCCATCCAGCAACAAGAAAAGAAAGACAAACACCGAGGAAAGCAAGAAAATCAAGTCAGTAATTGCCACGGCAGAGGGCAGGCTCGTCAGCGCCGCGCCCGCATAAATTCAAGAAGTAAGGAGAGCTACGCTCACTGCTACTCAAAGAAGGAATAAGAATCGCCGTATCCGCAAGATGTTGACTAAACTAGTAGCAGATCAACACGAGGAAACAGCCACCTTCGCAGACACACACATTTCAAAGATACCGGTTCATCAGGGACATGAAAAGAGAGAACAAACCCCAAGAACAACAGAAAGGATAAGGGAAACTCTGAGAAGATCAGAGGCAGAGAGATCGCCTCGACGCCGGACAGAGATACAATATCTGAAGAACCTTGTTGCGGAAGCAACCCCAGAGGATGTCCTGATAGAGACAATCCCCGAGGAGCCAAGGTATGCAGGAGAACGTGACGGGATTGAGCCATACATCCTGCAATACGTTAGTAGGCCTCGTCACTTGCAGATCATCCCAGAATATGAACTAGAAAGAATGCAAAATGTTGAGAAGAAAACTTTTGAATACTTTAGAAGGATTGGAGGCAGAAGAAACAACATTTTGGAAGGCCTCGAGTTATACACAGGTGTATTCTCAGAGTACGAGCAACAACGGATTGTGGATTGCATTCTAGAACTTCGAGAAGATGGGTCGAGCGAGGCCGTACGAGAGAAAAGACTTATTCGGAACCCCGGAAATGGATGCCGGGGAAAGGAAGAGTCACAATACAATGCGGATGTTGATATAACTTCGCGAGAGGACAGAAAGGAAATCCACCAGGGATACTCCATCACGGTGAGGTGGATCTAATGCCGAGAATAATTAAAAGAATGGTGAAAAGAATGATACTGTGGAGGGTACTGCCAGCAGACTGCATACCCAACAGTTGCATCATCAACATTTATCAGAAGGGCGACTGCATACCTCCACACATAGACCACCACGACTTTGTCAGACCTTTCTGCACAGTTTCGTTCGTCTACCAATGCAATATCATGTTCGGATCTGACCTCCGAATAGCAGGCTCGGGTAAGTTCGAGGGCCGGTGGAGATACCACTTCGGTAGGTTACGTCATGATATTACAAGGAAATGGAGCGAGACATCACAAAACATTGTATACGGGAGTACCGAGTGGAGCGGATCTCCGTCACTTTTAGAAGGATGGACGACGGAAAGGCACCATACCACTTCCGACGGATCCGGAATTGGAGAGTCTCCGGCCCTACGAGTTGTGAGTTACACGTGAAATAGCACACCTCCAATGCACATCCATGCAGCATTCCTGCCAAGGATGGCTTGGAAGGTGATGTTATTGACCGTGTATCTCATTATTAATACATGGATTTAACAGATACTTTTTTGGATGGATCAACAAGAATCATACATAGTCAGTTTTGAGTCATGGATTGTATGAGAAATATTTCAGATCAAGTTGTATGATGTATCTTCAACAAGATTGGAATGAAAGTGACCATGTCACATTTTGCCTTCACCTCTTTTTGTGCAAATTGACTGGGAAACACCATTAAAGTTAAATGAACTTCAAACAAAGAACAGAAAAGAAAAAGAAAATAAATAAGAACTCTCTTCATAAAAATCCAAACATTAAAATGAATTTCAAATCTACATGAACACCAAATAAACAATAAAAAAAATGGGATAGTTAAAGAACAAACAAAACAAATCTAAAGCTCAAATTGAATTCCAGTTTAAGTCCATCTTTTTAAATTCTCCAATCCTTCTTCAAATCAAGATCTATTCCGAACCTCCTTTGAAACCCTCTCTCGGGATGATTTCAGAATCATGAAGAATTTTCAATTTAATTCGGATGACAAGGGTTCGTACCCTTCACCAAGTAATCAGACTTTGATTAATTCCCATGGGATATGGAACACTTTCATATCTCATTTCAATCTCAGCATTCGGGATAGGCTTCCGCCCTACTCCCATCTCAACAAATCTCAGCATTCGGGATAGGCTTCCTCCCTACTCCCATCTCAGCAATCTCAGCATTCGGGATAGGCTTCCGCCCTACTCCCATCTCGACGAATCTCGGCATTCGGGATAGAGCTTCCGCCCTACTCCCATCTCGGCAAATCTCAGCATTCGGGATAGGCTTCCGCCCTACTCCCATCTCAGCAAATCTCAACATTCAAGATAGGACATTCGGGATAGGCTTCCGCCCTACTCCCATCTCAGCAAATCTCAGCATTCGGGATGAGCTTCCGCCCTACTCCCATCTCAGCATTAGGGATAGGCTTCCGCCCTACTCCCATCTCGAAAAATCTCGGCATTTGGGATAGGCTTCCACCCTACTCCCATCTCAGCAAATCTCGGCATTCGGGATATGCTTCGCCCTACTCTCATCTCAGCGAAATCTCGGCATTCGGGATAGGCTTCCGCCCTACTCCCATCTCAGCAATCTCAGCATGCGGGATAGACTTCCGCCCTACTCCCATCTCAGCAATCTCAGCATTCGGGATAGGCTTCCGCCCTACTCCCTTCTCAGCAATTCTCAGCACTCGGGATAGGCTTCCACCCTACTCCCTTCTCAGTAATTCTCACCACTCAGGATAGGCACAGTCCTACTCCTTTCTCAGCAATCTCAAAATTTGACCCTCTCAGCAAGAAATTGAAATTAAGGCACTCTGCATTTTGGATGGGATTTGTCCTATTCTTCCTTAGTATTTGGGATAGGCTCAGTCCTAATCCTTCTCAGCATACACAATTGGAATAGGTTCAGTCCTGCTTCCTTCGCAACATACAAATGCATTCGGGTGGGCCTTAGCCCTACTCTTTTCTCCGCATAAAATCAAAATTGAAACTCAAATCGAAATTCAAACTCAAAATTAAAACTTGAGACAGAAAATGAAACAAATCTAAGATCCAATCTCATGAAATCTTGTGATGCGAAATTCACCTCCTTTTTCCCCAGGCGAGAGTTCGGAATCTTCGATCTTGGAGATTTACCTGATACTCCCCAGTGGAAATTTCTTACACTTCGTCCTAAGTTTGTCACTTGGACATCTGTTTTGGTTCTGTTGATCTCTTCGGTCAACACCAATACATGCGGTGTGCTTGGTTAGCACACCACACCTATTGGGGGTCCATTTGTTGACCTCATTTTTGATGAAGTCTTCTCTTCCCTCTTTAGTGCTTAGGATCTAGCCTTAGGCTTTTCCTTTGACTATCTTAGAGGACTAGAATTGGGACCCATCCTTTAGAAATTTAAACCACTTCTTGTCTCCCTGTAAACCCCACAAACTTGATTGTAGACCCCTAATCACCTAGAGGGTTGAGATCAAAAGTGAAGGTTTAAAGGATGAGTTCCCTATAGGACTCTTTGGCACTTAGGACCACCACAGGTGGCTTGGTGCAGTGAGGGTTGACTTACACACTCACTACACTCATACTCTACACTCTCACACACACAATCCAAATCCTAAAACCACACCCATACCCAACTTGACTCCTTGACTCATGTAGGTAATTCATATGGATGGACCTTAACCCCTAAGCCCTGGCTAAGAGGGTTAGGAACAACATAGTGAATGCTTTAAATGAGTCCTCTCATGGCTCATATAGGCTTAACATGGCTTCATGGCACAATCAAAGTGATTCCATTTCACTCATATTTGATTAATCTTCATTCTTCCAAAATTTCAATTTTTGACCCCGGGAACCCTACACCTATCAAACCTACCAAAAGCCCTTAAAATTGCCCAAATCCTCCAAAATTTCCAAATCACCCAAAATTCCCCAAAATTAACCTTGAACATTTTCTCAACAATCAAATTGATCATCCATAGCTAAAAATACCAAAAATTCTAAAAATACCCCTCAATACCCTCCAAATACCCAAAATGCCCCTCTTAGCCAAAAAATCTAAAAATTCAGAAAATTCCTAGAAAATTCCAGAAAATCCCAACTATTCCCAATTTCATTTTGTCTAACTACACTATGGGCCAATTTTGTCAATTTACCCCACTTTTACCAAAACCCCCAATTTAGCCCATTCTTAACTTAAGTGAACCCGATGTCGAACCAAATCTACCCGATTAACCCCGATTTTGGTCCAATTCAATTCTAAACTTCAATTTAATATCCAAAATATCAATCTAGACCAAATCCAAGTCCAATTTGATTGACATTTGAATCAATTTCACTTTTGACCTTAAAGCCGATTTGGACCCATGACCCGAACTTAGCCCAAACCAAACCAATTCAACTCCAATTGACCCTAAACCTTTTCTAAACCTTCCCTAACATTCCCACAAACAAAACACTAACATGATTTGTCCAAAATTTGGACCCAAACCCCACTCAAATTCAACCCAAAACCAAAATGCCCAATTTTGACCTAAACCCAAACCTAACCCAAATATGCCCAAGTCCCAAAACCCAAACCCAACCAAAGTTAAAACCTCTTTGAAACACTCCCATAAACATTTCCCAACATTAATTTTACATCAATTTCAACCTTAGCCCAACATTGGCCCAAATTAGCCCAATTTAACCTACATTGGCCCATTTACCAAATGAACCCAAATTCAACCCAATTCAATTCCAAACCACCTCAAATTAGCTTCAAATCATTCAAGACACATCCTTAAACTAAATTCAACATTTATTTGGCATGGTCCTTTGCAAAAATTTTTTTATCTAAAGCCTATGGCTAAACATAAAGGCCCACTCCCTTAAACCTTCCTAAAAGCCCACTTCTACCAAATTCAAAAGCCCAAATCAATCTAAAGCCCACATGACACTTTCCCTCATCACACATTCAATTTAAAATAATTCCTAAAGTCCTAATTTATCAATTAAATAATTAAAAAATCAAGCCTCAAAACAATTCCCATCAAAATGCCAAAATTCACAAAATCCTTTTTTATGAAAGTTGACCAAGCTCTTGCCAAGCCATATGTGAGCCAAAGACAAGCCATGTACAAGCCATATGAAGCCATGGGATGTTTGACATGTGACCATACCCAAAGTAGCAAAAGGAGGGCCCCCTTTCTTAAACCTTCATTAAGCTTTTAACCCCTTCCATGTTAAACACTAAACCATGATTAGCCACATCACTTTAGATGGGGACTTCACCACCCCTTTCTAGGCGATGCGAATGATCCTCCCTCGGCCCAAATCAGCCATGGGGAGGTGAACCTAACCCAAAATCATGGCTTGGACCAAATCAAGCCAAAATTGACCTTCCCCCATGCCATTTTAATCCAAGCCTTTGACACATGGCAAAGCTCGATTGCCTACACAAAACCCGATCACGACCCACTTTGAACTTGAGGGTGACCCTTGCCTGCCGGCCAGCCGCTGGATCGCCGAGAAAACACCATGGCCGAGACCTTGGGAGGAGCCAAATTTTGGAATTCCACCTTGCTTCGAGCTGCCTCACTCCAAATAGCCATTGCGAGACTGTTCTTCTCCTCACTCGGAGCAGGTCGATCTCGACCCTTAAACCCCGCAGGGAGGACCTCCGACCTCTCCTATTTAAACACCCCCTCCTCTCGGCCAAGAGAGGTGCTGAACCAAACCTTACCGAAACCCTACCAAAATCATCCCGGACCACTCTCTACACATAGAGAACTTGATCCTCGCTTGAAATCCCCCTGCCATTTCCTCTCTGCGAGCTCGATTTCGGAGTTGAAATCCGAGCCGAAACCGAGACACTTCACCACGGTGAGTCGATCCTCGAATTGATTGACTCTACACCTTCACCGGACCAAGAGGAGAAGTTTTCCGGCAAAAGCCCCCTCACCGGGCCGGCCATTACTTCCGGCCTCCAAGCTTTGTGATCGGCCGTGGTCACTTTTGTACTAGGCAATTCACCGGAGCCGAGGACTTCATCCGGAGCTTGCTTGGACCCAATCGAACGTGACACAACCCTCGGATTGAAGCTTCACTTCTCTGAGCAAAGGTATGGACTCACTCTTCTTCCCGAGCTTACAGAGATTCCCCATCTAGTTTGAGTTAATTTCAATGCATGTTTACCATATGGATGTGTTCGTCTCTTCAAGACGAATCCATAGAGCATAAGAACACATAAATCCATTGAGAATCGAGTGAGAAATTAGGGTTAGAAGGTCTACGGTCACGGGTTCACACCAGTCGTAGACGATGACTGGGAGCCGTTGGATCGTGCATGTATCAGATGGACGACTCGGATCGCGTCGGACTAGAAGATGTTATGTAAAAGGAGGGTCCCGGGACGGCTGAGTCTGATGGTGAAGCCGAATCAGGAGACGACGCGTGGAGCTTCAGAGACGCCGAGGTTGAGTCAGCGCCGCGTGGATAAGTAGGAAAATAGGCTATTTTTCTATTTATTTAATTACCAGAACTTCAAAAATTCATAACTTTGTGTAGAAAAATCCTAAAAATAAAATAAAAATACCCTCTTGCTCAGTGAATAGAGGAGAATAATGTGGAAATGAAATCAAGTAATTTCATGAGGTGTTTTATTTTTAATGATTTATTTACTCTCTACATTGTTTTAATTCTCCATTTGCATAGCCAATTCATCATGGCATGAGACCATAGGGCTTTTGAAGCCTCTAAACTTGGGAACATTCCCTGAATTTTCTAAGGTCAGAGGCCATCCCTATGAGAAGTTATTGATTTTTCATGTTCATGTTACTGTTTTGAGTATTTTAATTCCAATAATTAGCATGTTGAGAAATAAATTCTAGAAAAATTTGGTGATGTTTCTTGTGACCAGAGGGACCTAGGAAAAATAAGTTTTGAGTTAATTCACTTTGAACAACCCTAATTGGCCTACATACCCAAAATTAAACTTTAATTAATTAGGGTTAACCATCCATCAAATTAACTTAAAAATAATTCTCCACTGTCCTCTAGAGATACATAAAAATTTGAAACCAATTGGACTTTATTAACCCCACCAAATGGGTTGATTAAGCCTCTTAAGAGAAAATGGGTAAAATTAAACTTTAAAAATTCATAACTCACAAAATACTTTTAAAAAATTCACAAAAATGGTTTTGGAGCTTCTCTGATATCAGAAGAACTTAGGAAAATTAAAATTGTAATTTTCTAAAAAAGTTAATTTTTATCATTATTTTAATATTTTTAATAATTAAAAAATATTAAAAATCACCAAAATGTCACATTTAGAATTCTAATCATTTAGGAACAAACCAAATATTTTTCTTAAGTCCCTAGGGTAAGATATTGAATTTTAAAGGCTTAATGTAATTTTTTTTAATATTAAAAAATGTATTTTCCAACCTTTTCACAAAAATAATTCTAATAAATTAAAGAAAAATTAGAAAAATATAAAATTTGTTTCTCTGAACTCCTTGAGGTCAGAGAGATTTAAGAAAAATATAAAATCTATTTTTCAACTTTAATTTTATTTTAAAATTAATTAATGCTCCAAAACTCAAAATAATTCTAATAAATAAAATATATTTAAAAAAATCACCAAATTTTGTCCAAATGGTCCTTTGGTCATTAGGAATATCACATAAGTTTCTTAAGGACAGAAACATTTCCTTGGTCATGTTATTGAATTTTCTTTGAAAATCCCTATTTTCCATCAAAAATAATTACATGAATAAATTAAATACAGAAAAATCACATTTTCTCCTCTAATGTCTTAATTGACATGTAAGTGAGGTCACATAAAAATTTCAAGTTCATTTGAGCTTAATTTAGTGAGTTATAGAATTATTAAGCTTGAAGGGCAAAATGGTAATTAAAATTTTCAACCTTTAATTAAAATTTTAGGATTAATGAAAAAGGGGAGGGTAAAATATTTGAATTAAACTGATTTTGGATGATTGAAACTTAAATGGTTAAGGGTAGAAACCCACCAATCATTTTAAGAATAATTAAAGTAAACCTTAATTAATTAATTAAATTTGGAAGATTAATGGAAAATTGAAATTATTAAAGTAGGGATATTATTTAAGAAGATATTTATTCTTTAATTTAAAAATCCCTAAATAAATCACTTCAATAATACTTAAAAAGAAAATTAAAAGAATAATCTAAATTTAATTAAAATTGAAATTAAATTAAAATTAAATTAAAATTAAATTAAATTAAATTAAATTAAAATAAAATTAAATTGAATTAAATTAAAATTAAATTGAATTAAATTGAAATTAAAATTAAATTGAATTAAATTGAAATTAAAATTAAATTGAATTAAATTGAATTAAATTGAAATTAAAATTAAAATTAAATTAAATTAAATTAAATTAAAATTAAATTAAATTGAATTAAATTAAATTAAAATGAAATTAAATTGAATTAAATTAAAATTAAATTAAATTAAAATTAAATTAAAATTAAATCAAAAATTAAATTAAAATGATTTAATAACCAACCTAAATGAAATCGTTAAGAATTAAACCTAAAATAACTTGAACACTATTCCAAACTTAAACTAATTTTTTATAATTAAGTCAAAATTGAAATTAAATCATTAAGTTTAAATCATCAAAATATTTAATAATTTGATTTGCCCTTTTTAAGTTCTTATTATTATAACTCTTAAATGAGGTATCAAGTGAAGTGTTATCTCACTTATAGGATATTCAAATGTCCTAGTTCAGGTGAAAGCAAAAGAACAAAACTTAAACTCCCGGATGATTAATTCACTTGTATAATTAAATTCTCTTGGACATAAAACAATCCTAGAAGTATTGAAAAGATGTTTAAGACTCGTCTTAAGCACTTCCTCAATATGATAGGATGTTTATAAGAACAATTGAACTTAATTGTTCTTTGATGAAGAAAATCCTCCTTAAACCAAAATACAAGAGCCTAGACGTCATAGGAGATGACTAGCTATATGATTAGGACTTTGATAGAAAACCAAAACCTTTCCCTTAGCTTTACCTAGATACTTGTTGGAATATTTAAATGCCTTAACATGTGTTTTAAGTGCAGCTTGGGATGACGGGAAGACCCTCCAGGTACGCTTTTATTTTATTACAGTTTACTTTATTGCAAATGCACTTTACTTTTCTTGCATGATAAACAACTGTTGCATGAAAACCAAAACCTTTAGGATAGTCCCTGAACTGAAACCAAAACTAAATTAAAAGTCATTACAAGATAAAAATCACCGCCAAAACATTTAAAAATATAAAAAAACTCAAAATTTAATCACAAACAAAACACAAAACTACAATTGCAACTAAATTAAAACGTCTCGTTGAATGATCGGGAATACCTCGGATGATGTAACACACGTGTTGCTAACGGGATTTCCCACGGTCTAAATGAAGGTGTGGAACTCATTCAATTGAGTTTAGCAAATTCATCTGGACTAAGTGAATTCGATGAAAATAACGGTGTCGGGATGACGGAACCAGTGGGATCTTAATCGGTTCTGTTTAAACAACTTTAAGATTTGTTTTAATTAAAATATTAAAAACACTCGGATTTTAAGATTTTCTATAAACCAAAACACTTCTCTCATCTCCTGATTTATGACTTCTAAAACTAAACCTCTGCAACAACAAGGAGCTCGGAGCATGGTGGGCAGCACGGCCATCTTAATCAGCAAAACTCGGATCTACATCAACTAAACTTTCCTAGAATTTAAACAACCAAGCCATAGGACTTCGAGGTGGTTTGCCAAGTGCAACATAAATCCTTAACTCTTCGTTAGGCATTCACATGATCATGTCGTGTAAATTAAGCCCTAACCGGTCTTAGGACTCCGAGGTAGTCGTTCGGTACGACATAAACCCTCACATTTTCTAGGCTGATTGTATGATTATGTCATACGAATATAAGTCCTAATTAATTAAAATTGGAAAAATTGAAATATAAAATAATATTAGGATTTTCTTAAAACCGAGCCAAATAATAGGATAGTTTGGGAAGTTGCCAAGATTCTTCTTGGATCCTCAGCTTCTCCTACTTCTCTTCCTTTGGATCCTCAAAAATAAATTGTTCCAAATTTTGAGTCATTCCCTTTTGAATTTCCAAAATCCAATCCTTTGTAAACCTCAAACTTTAAAATTCTTGAGAGCAAAATCATTGATAATTATCGAGAGTTTTCTTAAATGATTTCCGTCATTCAAGATGTAATTAACTATAGGGGCTTGCCCTTATAGGGAACTTTAAGAACCCAGGTAATATAAACCCTGCTTAATTCCTTTATATTAAGCAGGGGAACTTGTCAGCTTATGAAATTGGTTTGTAGACCAAACGGATGTCACAAATCTTCTAGTTTATTTAATCGAGCCCCATCGCCAAGCAGTGTGTTTGTCCTTCGAGATAGATACACGGTTTGTGATGTGGTGCTCGTTTATATAAACTAT
Organism: Papilionanthe hookeriana x Papilionanthe teres; assembly: GCA_022702705.1. NCBI lineage: Eukaryota > Viridiplantae > Streptophyta > Magnoliopsida > Asparagales > Orchidaceae > Papilionanthe > Papilionanthe hookeriana x Papilionanthe teres. The sequence continues at coordinate 163,358,460 of CM040422.1, read as the reverse complement.
TTAGGATGTGAGATCGGTTTATTTCATATCTTAAAATTTTCAAATTTAAAAAAATTATTTTCAAAATCAAATACTGCTTTTCAAATTATTTATTTAAATTAAATTAAAAATTCGCCGACAATTTCTGTAGGCGACCTCTTTTCAAAAATACAACACCACAACCTAAAAATATGCCGACATTTTAACTTGCTCTTGCTCTTTGTTCTTATCTTTCTAATTTATTTCAACATTACAAGGAGGTGTTCCCTGAGGCCTATTGCTAAGTGCGTTAGGAATTTTTCCCAGTTGATTCTCAAAATTTCTAATTGCAGCACCTTGACTTTGTAATTAGTTTCCCATTTATAACGCCACTTCTTCTATGGATAAATTCATCTTCTTAGTTTGTTGTTTACTACTAATTTCAGGAGGATAAGTGGTCTATAGTTAGAATCACCATGGTTGTTCCAGTTTTGTAATAGGTTTGCTTGATTATTCTTCCATGTTAATTTCCACTACCAGACATATTGTTTCAGTTAAAGTTAGGGTGGTTTTTCAAACCTGGGTTGTAATAGTTCGAATAATAATTATTGGGTCTCTATAATGATGGTTGATAATCAATCATTTGTCCTAATGAATTTTCTTCAATAACGTGAGGTGTTTGAAAAAATTTCATTCCAAATTGATTTATCTTCCTAGATATCTCAACAACTTAAGATGCTAGTATAGAAATGGCATCATTATCATGAACATTTTCTACTTTCTCAGGATTTACCCTTTTAGATGGTCATTAAAATTTGTTCATAGATATTTCTTTATTTAATGCATAAGCTTCATCAAATTGTTTTGACGTTAATGATCCTCTCATAGCATTATCAATGATAGACCTAAGGGATCCAACTAACCGATTATAAAATGCATGAAAAATTAGCTAGTCTTGCAAGGCATGATGTAGGCACTTTATAAGGGGTTCCATAAATCATTCCCAAGCTTCATATATTGACTTACCTTTATATTGAGTAAAAGAAATAATATAATTTCTATGTCTAGCAGTTTTTAAATGAGGAAATTACTTGGCCAAGAAATTTTATGCTAATTTGCCCCAGGTTCTAATAGATCCAAGTGCTAACAAATTTAACCACATATTAGTTTTATCCCTTAAGGAAAAAGGAAAAAGTCTAAGTCTGATAGTATCATGTGATATGACATCATATTTAAATGTAGCACACAGTTCCAAAAAACTTGAATGGTGTAAATTTGGATCCTTAGTTGGTGTTCCTCTAAACTAATTGTTTTGTGCCATTTGGATTATAACAGGTTTAAGTTCAAACTAATTAGCTGCTACAGTAGGGTTTTGTATACTTAAATGAATTTCATCTGTTATAGGGTATGCATAGTCCCTTAAAGATCTTTGTATTTGATGATGTTCTTGTTCAGCAGTTTGATTTTCAAAATTATTTTGTGATGTCCTCTTCATTTCTTGAAAATTGCAAAGTTTTTTTTTTTTTTTTTTGAATTTTTATAATGGTCTTCTCTAACATAGAATCGTAAGGCACTAAACTGTTAGATCCTAAACTATGCATGTAAATGAAAAGAATTCAGAAAAGAAAAATATCCTAAAAGTTATTTTTAATTTTTTGGTTTTAATATTTGGTAAATTTTTATTTTTTATTCATATATTTATATTTTCAAATTTTAGAAAATTAAAGATACTTAAAGAAAATTAAAATTCAGTTCTCCTAAAATAAATCTACAATTCAAATAAAATTTTCGATTCAAATAAAAAAATTTTGTTGCTTTTCCTGGCAGCTGGGCCAAAAACTTGACCTAACCCGCAATTATGTAATTTATTTAACCTCTTAAAGATGTCAAAAACTTGTACCAATTTATATTTAGTGGCTAGTGTGCACAATAAAAAGAATATAAAATTTTTTAAAGGCTTACACATTAGTGGTACTACATAAGTATACGCATCGTTTCAAGTAATATAAATTTTCTTTAAAAAATCTAGTGTTAAACCCACAGGGAAGGAGGAAAATTTGTAGAATAACTTAGAAATATTTCTACTCAAACTTTAACAAAATTTGTAGAGAATGATATTTAATCGTTTGCAAATTAGTTGTAAACTAAAGTGTACTACTTCTAAATTAAAGTGAAAATTAAATGTAAATTTTTTAAAGTTTTAAAAAAGTACAATTATAATTAAAGGTTCTTTCCTTTTGCTAAGAGATTGTGATCAGTGCAGGAATCAAATGCTTACTGATAAAATTGAGGTTTTGTGACAAATAGGAGCATACCTACTATTTACCCTCTTCCGAGTGCATAAGAAACATTGGCTAATCTAAAGTTAAGACTCCTTATTGACATGGCAGTGTCGAGTAATTCTTGCCTCTCACTTCCAGAGTGCCCACGGGCTCCTCTTTATTAGGACCTACTAGGACTCAGGCTCCTAACTAAAGAACAAATTGAAAAATGTAGGTTTTCATCCTAGAAACATCAACTATACATCCATCAAAACTTATCTCTCTATCTATTTGAACTCACCTTGGATTTGGCATCACCTTCCTCCAAAGTTAAGTGTGACACTTACTAGTTGAGTGAAAGCATAGCCCTTTAGGGTCATTATGTTTCACAATTGATTTTAACCTCACAAATGGACATATTTTAAAGTAAATTAAGAATCTGAGAAAAAACCATCATATTTTTTGGAAATAAAAGAATTCATTAAAACGTTCTCACACATGATCACTTCTTAATTGCGATGAGAAAGAAAAGAATGCAACTCATAATTCATGGGGATAACAAAACAAAATAAGGTATATATTAAAGCCAAGTTTACACAACAATACTTTAATAAAAATATAAATAATTATCTAAAACTCTTCCCCTAGTAAACCCTTTGAAGTTCTCTAACCTTCCTTGACTCTCTAAGGCTCTCACAGGACTCAACAAACACTCACAATCATAAAACTTCCACACTCTCACTATGGTGCCCACTCATCTCTATAGTGGTATATCTCACTAGAAACGACACCAAGACTCGTCTTCTTCATATGGAATTTATTCCTTTATATAAAGCACAGAAAATCACCAAGGTTTAATTTAAGAACCTTTTCAATGTTCGTCCAAATTTATTTAATATAAGTCCAACCATTTCTGGCGCCAAGGTGTCTAACCGTGGCGCCCATGTCCTAGGCTTCTAAAAGCAAAATTTAACTACCTGGCGCTTAGGTGTCAGGTCAATTTTTCTTCTTTAGCTCTTTTTGACCCATTTTGCTCCATTTTTGCTTCTTTTACTCCTAAACTCCATTTCTTGTACCTTACACAAATTACCATTCATTAAAGCCTAATATCCTTAAAAAAGAGCATAAATACACACATAAAAACGGGTAATTTTAAGGCGTGTCACCCATTTGTGGTACACTCAACCCTTTCGAGTCAATGCCCCATAACACATTGATTCCTTTATATCGCTGACTTCAAGGCATGCCCAACCTTTTGGGTAACTTCCTTCATTACACACTCAAACCTTTTAGGTCACTACCTCGACAACACACCCATTCCTTTATATCGCTGCCTTCAAGGCACGCCTAACCTTTTGGGTCATTGCCTCTACGACACCTATTTCTTTTATCTGGTACCTCTACGGCAACCCCACATTTTTAGGTCACAGCCTCCATGACATGCCCACCTTCTTAATTAACTGCCTCCATGACACACCCATTGTTTTTGGGCCACTGCCTCCACAGCATACGCTTTCAATTCACCGCCTCTATGGAACACCCATTCTTTTTTGTCATTGCCTCTATAGCAGGGCCACCCTTTTGGGTCATTTCCTCTACAGCACACCCATTCCTTTGGGTTGTTTCCTCCACGACACGTCCAACCTTACTGGTCACTTCCTTCATAACTCACTAATCTTTGGGCCATAGCCTCCACGACACACTTATTCCACACCCACCATTTTGAGTCACTGCCTCCACGACACACCTATTCTGTAGGTCACTGCCTTCATGACACACCCATTCCTTTAGGCCATTGTCTCCACAACATGTCCACTCTTGTGTCACAGCCTCCACGACACACTCCTCAACACATCTATCATACAATTATTTGCATTTGCATTTGTATGCATGTGTGGAAAGTGAGCCAAGCTCAATAGTTGAGTGACCCTGTGTTGTTCATGATTCCTTATCTTGCATAGCTTGTGAGGTTTTTACCGATAAGCAATGCGAGTTATAACATTAGGATTGCTATAAGTATGACTACACTAAGGATCCAAGGGATCTAACTCATGTCAACTTATATGTTACAGGTCCACATTTAATGACCCTTATTTTAAAACTTAGAAAATATACATATTACTATTTATTATGTTTGTTATGATTTTAAAATTATGCATGTAGTAAATTAGGACATATGTAAAGCCAACTTCTTTCAAAATTCATCCCTAAACCCCTTAGATCCCTTGGATTTTAAGATGGGGCTAGTGTGGCTATCCCGTCAAAGTCATACATACCCGGAGACATACCTTATGCACTTAGATGCAGTTTAGGACACAGATGGTGAGCTAGGCTAGGACTATGGTGTTAGGTACTATTTTTGATGCCTTTGGCTATTTTTCTTAACCTGCTTATTTGTTCTAGCCAGGCATTACTTTTGTGCTTTTTTGTGTGCTTTTGAGTGCCTTATTTGATATTCAATGTAGTATATTAGGATGGTCTTCTCTAGGGGCTATGCCATATATATGCACACACGGAAGAACAATATAAATGAGGAGAAAGGTATAAATTATTACTAACCCATTTCTGCAAGCGTTGCTTAGCTTCCCTTTCCAGGCACGACCCAAACACGTCCATGCTTGTTTGACTTTACCTCTGACATTATTTTCTTATTGTTCGAGTTTTTTTTTTAATTTTTCCTTTGTATTTTAGAGTCCTAGGAGATTATTATATTAAAAATAAGTTATAGGCATGGGTTTTAAGGTGCCATGAGAATGAAACCGCATAATGAGGACTAAGAGCCACTTACTCGTGTCCTGTACCATAATTCTAAATCTCTCTTATGTATAAAATTTTGATAAGGCATGTCCTTATGTGGTGTTTGGCCACCTTTTTCTTTTATGTGATATGTTTCTGACCTAGCGGCACCGACCTTTCATTATTTTTGGCTTCTTTACTTTACTTCTATTGCTTGTTTGCATACTTGGATTGTTTTTCTTGTTTCTCTTTAATTGATCTTAGATGGTTTGAAAATTAAAATTTGGGCTCATTAAGGACCCTAAAATGATAAATTTTCTAGTTAAAATTCTAATAATAAAAGATTGAGATAATCAAAATGTTAGGATTAAAATTGTCAAGATTTTTAAAAACCTGCATTTATTTTTTTACAGAGCCTTCATGACGAATTTTAAACGTGTTGCATTGCATGACTCAATTATGTCATAATTAATAGAGCCTCAACAACATCTAATGACTACTCTAGATAACTTAATCATTTACAAGTCTAGAGGAGAAACCTTTGTGCTTCTATAGCCTAACTAGCCTAACATTGATTTCTCTTTAGGAGCTTTTTTAGTGCTCCTAGATTGTTAGAAGGCTCCTCGACCCAGACAAGGTGTATCTCCTTCGTTGGGAGTGTTTCCAACTTTGTAGATGAACCTCCCTTTCTCTTTCTTTTCAATGTCATCCTCACCACTTTGGCAGGTATGTGCCCCAACCCCTGGAGCTCCGCTTGGAAGTCATATGATAGAGTTTCTCTCCTTTGACCTTAGGGCTACAAAGGCTCCCGTGGATGACGCAATTCACAGATTGTTGACTGGGGTTCTTTGAACATTAATGGTTGACTGCCTTCATGACTAGGTAGACATAGGGTGCTAATGGCTTGGGATAACAGCTTTGTAGTACTCCGACCAGGCTATCTCTACTATATTGGGATTACTCGTCCCGTTCCTCGAATACCCATGTTGGGCCCCGTCATTCCTTTTGGCTTCATTGATGAACCAATTACTATCGAGCTACCACCCATTTGGATACAATTATTTGTCCTCTACCCTTACAACACATGTGTACTTTGATGTATTGGGATTCCCTATCGGAATGATTCAGTTGTTTTGAGGGCTCCATATCTCGATGAGTCTATTACCTACATGAGATGGTGTGATATTTACTCTTTACCTCATGGCTTAGTGGGATGTTTGAAAGCATCGGAGCATCCTCTTATGAAATAAATATCTTTTGATAGCCTAGTGCTAGCGTGACCAGAGAAAAAATATATTGAGAAATTCATACCAATTTTATATGAAATTTCACTTTAAAGAAAGGTATTTTCTATGTTCTATTGCAGGAATAAAGATTTTTAGGTAATGGAGCAAAAAGATGGACAAGGGAGCGAATCTGGAACGAAAAGGACTAAAAGAGATGAAAATTGAACTAGCCCGCCGACGGCGAGGGATAGGCCGCCGACGGCATGTTTTTCCCGAGAGATTTGAATATATTATACAGGGGCTTGCCGACGGTAAGATCGAGCCTGCAGACAGTGAGCCTTAGCAGTTGGCCAATGTTCTAGAAGACCGCTGATGGCGCCAACGAGCCTGCCGAAGGCAAGAAGGTCGTTTCAAGCCAAATACATTGAATTTGGATGCTTTTTGAAGAGATGCTTAAGCAACCTTTAGATATATTCCTTCTTCTTTAAATAGAGACAAATTTAGTACCAAATGTGTGGAAATTAGTACTGTGTGGTGAGTCTATTGTGTGTTATTTTGAGTGCAATAGTGTATTCTAGAGTATATTAGAGAGTGTAATTGAGTGTGTTGTACGAGAAGGAAGAGTTAGAGGAACTTCAAGGAGTCTCCTTGGGGAGAAGATTCGAGATAAGTTTTGTATATTATTTTATAGCTTTAAATAAAATCCAAATTTTGTATTATTCTTACTATGCATTCTGAGTAGTTTTCTCTGTCTTTCTCCTTGTTATTGAGATTTTGTGGAATGGAAATTTGAATTAGTTGTGCCTTAAATTACCAAATAAAAATTGTGATAATCTTTTACTTAAAACTTAATTTACATTCAATCTAGCAAATTGAAATGTTAAAATAGGTTGAATTATCAACTGTAGTAAATATTACATCCAAATTTCAGGGAATTCAAAAGCCTTGAAAGGAGGGTGCAAATAAATAGAGAAATATTAATTATCGGGCATAGAATTGAATATTTTAGTGTGACAGACTAAAATCTTCAATTCGGTCCTATTGTTTGGGAGCTGAAGTGTAGATGTTAGCCCTCAGGTGAGGGGAACGTGGGAGCTCCGAAGTGTCAGCCGGTACCCTCCCAACCTAGCCGCAGATTCAGTAACCAAGCATAGGATTAGTCAATATTCTTTATGCCTAGACCAAAGGGTAAAGAGTAGGAATGCTCCTATTTAGCACAATATAATTCTAACTAATTTATTTCTCCACTCACTTAATTCTTTTAACAAGGAGAAAGATACTTTTTCTAAATTGCAATCTTCCATTCAAAATTTAAGTAATAGAAGTTAAGTGTTCTTTATTTCCGTATACTTGATAAAAATTGCATCTACTTAAATTAGTTCTTAATCTCTAACTTCTCTGTGGGATAGATATCTAGGACTCCATTAGAGCCCTTTATTACTTGAGAGAACATATACTTGCATAGATACAAGGGGTACATTTACTATTTTACCCATTTAAACATTTATATAATTATAAAGCTCTGCAACATATTTACATTGTTCCCCTCAACTGCTATGTAGGCGGTCAAGTTTTGGAGCCGTTGCCGGGGAAGTAAAGTTCTTATTAAAGTAATTAACAAAATTACTAGATTAACGGACTTTTTAAAAATCTACTTAAGTTGTGTATGCGTAAATTTGGAAACAAAAGTTTAATACCTTACAATTCATAATTTGTGCGCACTATTAAAAGAATTTGAAAATAGAAAAAAAGAAATTATAAATTTAAATCAAAAGGAAAATAATCTAGAAATTAAAAATACAAATCAACCAAGACCTTTAAGAGATTACGCTAACCCTACATTAGATGAAATTCACTTAACTATCCAAAATCCTGATGTAGCGGCTAATTTATTCAAGCTTAAACCTGCAATTATCCAAATTGTACAAAATAATCAATTTAGTGGTTCACCAAATGAAGATCCTAATTTACATCTTGTTAGTTTTTTGGAGCTTTGTGCTACTTTTAAATATGACGGAGTATCTAATGATGTTGTTAGACTTAGGCTTTTTCCTTTTTCTTTAAGGGATGAGGCTGAGATGTGGTTAAATTTGTTAGCACCTGGATCTATTAGAAATTGGGGAGAATTATCACAAAATTTTCTATCCAAATACTTTCCTCCTTCAAAAACTGCAAAGCTTAGAAATGACATAACATCTTTTAGTCAGTTTGACAGAGAATCAATATACGAAGCTTGGGTGAGATTTAAATATCTTCTTAGGAAATACCCACATCATGCGTTACCAGATTGGTTAATTATACAAACTTTTTATAATGGATTAGTAGGATCTCTTAGATCTATTTTAGATGCTGCTGCTAGAGGTTCATTAATGTCAAAACCATTTGATGAGGCCTTTTCATTAATTAAAGAAATGACTACCAACAATTTTCAATGGCCTTCTGAAAGGTTAAATCCTAAAAAGAATATAGCTGGTATTCATGACTCTGATGCAATATCTATGTTAGCTTCTCAAATTGCTGCTATATCTAAGAAATTAGATCATTTTGGAATGAATTATTCTCCTACTACTATAGAAGAAAATTCATCCGGACAACTTATAGATGCTCAACTTCATATGAGACTTTAGATGCAATTAATAATAGACCTAATAATCCTTATGTAAATTATTATGTTGGAAGAACCATCCAAATTTTAACTAGAATAACAACTCTGCTAATCAACAATGGATGAACAACTCAGTGAATTCAATAGGAAATTCTTCTAACCAAGGAAATTCTAATTATAAACCTTCATATCCACCTGGATTTAATAATAACTCTCAATATAAGGAAAAAAAGCTATCTATGGAAGAATTAATATTAAATATGGGGCAGCATTTGCAGAATCAAGGAAATCAGCTTCAAATTCAAGGGAACTAATTACAAAATCAAGGAACTGCGATTAAAAATATTGAAACTCAACTTGGACATATCGAAATTGCACTTAATAATAAAATTCCTGGAACTTTTCCTAGTAATGTGGAAATAAATCCTAAAGACCAAGGAAAAGAACAAATCAAAGCGATACAATTACAAAGTGGAAAAAAATTAGAAACAAGAATACAGAAAGAATCTGAAAGTGAAAAAGAGAAAGTGGAAACTGAAAAAGAAAAGGATCAACAAGATCGAAATATAGAATATTCACTAATACCTATGAAAATTTCTATAGAAAAACCACCACCACCATTCCCTTAGCTACTGAAGCAACATAAAAAGGATAAGTAATTTTCTAAATTTCTTGAAATCTTGAAGAAATTAACGGTGAACATTCCTTTTGTAGAAGCATTAGAAAAAATGTCTAATTATGTGAAGTTTATGAATGATATTTTAAACAAGAAAAGAAAGTTCACAGATAATGAAACTGTGGCACTTAGCGAAGAGTGCAGTGCAATTATTCAGAAAAAACTTCCTGAGAAATTAAAAGATCATGGTAGTTTCACTATACCTTGTGCTATTGGAGAAATATTTTATGGGAAAGCTTTATGTGACTTAGGAGCTAGCATCAATCTTATGCCTCTATCAATTTTTATAAGATCAGGATTGGGAGAAGTCTCACCTACTTTAACTCTTCAGTTAGCTGATCGATCAATGACATATCCTAAAGGAGTTATTGATGCTGTGTTAGTAAAAGTAGATAAATTTATCTTCCCTGTGGATTTTATTATTTTAGATATGGAGGAAGATAAAGAAATACCCATAATTTTAGGGAGACCATTCTTAGCTACTGGAAGAACTATGATTGACATTCAAAAAGGAGAATTAAATATAAGAGTAAACGATCAAGAAGTAACTTTCAATATAACAAAATGATTGAAATATCCTGCTATTAAAAAAGATGATGAATGTTTTCGAATGGAAATTCTTGAACATCTACAAAATGAACATTTTAAAGAATACTTTGAAGACAAATCAGAAATAGAAAATACAGAATTGATTGAAGAAATAGATAATGAAGAATTGGATTATATACAAGAAAGATTTGAGATGATGGATATTACGGAAAATGCTGAAAAGAATATAGTTCCGTCGATTATTAAACCTCTTGAACTAGAGTTAAAAATTTTACCTACTCATTTAAAGTATGCATTTTTAGGTAACTCTTTAACCTTACCAGTTATTATATCGGCAGAATTAAATGAATTTCAAGAGTAAAAACTTCTGGTCACTTTAAAAAAGTATAAGAAAGCTTTTGGTTGTACCTTAGCAGATATTAAAGGAATTAGTCCTTCAATATGTATGCACAGAATTATTTTGGATAATGAGCATAAACCAAGAGTTGATCCCCAAAGGAGATTAAACCCAATGATGAAAGATGTAGTCAAGAAAGAAATATTAAAGTGGTTAGATAATGGTATTATATATCCTATTTAGGATAGTTCTTAGGTAAGCCTAATTCATTGTGTTCCTAAAAAAGGAGGAGTGACTGTTGAAATTAATGAAAATAATGATTTAATACCTATAAAACAAGTTATTGGATGGCGTATATGTATTGATTATAGAAAATTGAATGCAGCCATCAGGAAAGATCACTTCCCTTTACCATTCCTAGACCAAATGTTGGATAGACTTGCTGGGCACAAATACTTTTGTTTTTTAGATGGATATAATGGCTATCATCAAATTCCTATTACTGTTGAGGATCAAGAGAAAACTATATTTACCAGTCCTTATGGAACATTTGCTTTTCGAAGAATGCCTTTTGTATTATGTAATGCACCTGCAACATTCCAGAGATGTATGATGTCTATATTTAGTAAATTAATTGATGATGGAATAGAAGTATTTATGGATGATTTCTCTGTATTTGGAACATCATTTGAAATATGCTTGGATCATCTTGAAAAATTCTTAGAGCTATGCGAAAAAACTAATTTAGTTCTAAATTGGGAGAAATGTCAATTTATGGTTGCAGTAGGAATTGTATTAGGGCATAAAATTTCAAAAAATGGCATGGAAGTAGACCCTGCAAAAATTCAAGTTATAGCTAAATTACCACCTCCTACTACAGTGAGAGGGGTAAGAAGTTTTCTTGGACATGCAGAATTTTACAGACACTACATAAAAAGATTTTTCAAAAATTACTAAACCTCTATGCCAACTTTTAGAAAAGGATAAGAAATTTGAATTCAATATAGAATGCTTAAATGCTTTTGAAATATTAAATGATAAATTAATCACAGCACCTATAATAGTTTCACTTAACTAGAAGAAACCATTTTAACTTATGTGCGATGCTAGTGATTATGCTATAGGAGCTGTGCTTGGACTAAGGTATGATAAAATTTTTAAAGTTTATACTATGCTAGTAAAACTCTAAATAATGCTGAAATTAATTATACAGTTACAGAAAAAGAATTATTAGCAATTGTATATGCTTTTGATAAATTCAGATCTTATTTAATTAGAACTAAATGTATTGTGCATACTGATCACTCTATGATTAAATATTTAATGCAAAAGAAGGATACCAAACCAAGATTAATCAGATGGATATTACTGATGCAAGAATTTGATTTTGAAATAATTAATAGAAAGGGAACTGATTATCAAATTGCAGATCATTTGTCAAGATTAGAATATTGTGAATTATCAGACACTGACAATGAAATTACAGACAATTTTCCGGAAGAACAACTGTATAATATAAATGATCGGAAAATATCTTGGTATGCTGATATAGTTAATTACATTGTAAGTGACATTTTACCACCCATGCTAACTCTGCAACAACAGAAAAAATTCATTCATGATGCTAAAACATATTTTAGGGATGAACCATATTTATATAAGAAATGTAAGGATTTAATTATTAGAAGATGTGTGCCTTAGGAAGAAACCGAACAGATCATCCAAAAATGCCACGATTCAAAATTTGCAAGACATTTTGGAACTGATAAAACTGCAAATAAAATTTTACAATCTGGATTTTATTGTCCTACTCTTTTTAAAGTTTATAAATATATTAAAACTTGTGATAAATGCCAACGAGTAGATAATATATCTAGAAGAAATGAAATGCCTCTAAATTTTATATTAGAAGTTGAAATTTTTGATGTTTGGGGACTAGATTTAATGGGACCATTCATTCCTTCATTTAGAAACTTATATATATTAGTTGCTGTTGATTATGTTTCTAAATGGATTAAAGCATAGGACTTACCTCGTTGTGATGCTAAGAGTGTTTCAAAATTTTTAATGAAAATATTTTCACAAGATACGGAATGCCGAGAGTGATTATCACTGACGGAGGATCCCATTTTAGGAATAAATATATTCACAAATTAGTAGAAAAATTCAACATTATTCATAAAATTTCGACGAATTTTCATCCACAAACCAGTGGATTAGCTGAAGTTTCTAATCGAGAAATTAAACGAATTCTAGAAAAAACTGTAAACCCTAGTAGATTAGATTGGTCCACAAGACTAGACACTGCTTTATGGGCATACATGACTGCTTATAAACCTCGATTGTAATGACACCTTACAGACTTATTTTTGAAAAGACGTGTCACTTACCAGTTGAATTAGAGCATAAAGCGTATTGGGTGATTAAAGAATTTAATTATAATTTGAAAGATGCTGGTGAGAAGAGATTGTTGCAGATGAATGAATTAGAGGAATTAAGGAATGAATCCTTTAATAATGATAGAATTTATAAAGAGAAAATGAAATTATGGCATGATCAGAAGATTAACCAAAGAAATTTTGAACCAGGACAAAAATTTTTGCTTTATAATACAAGGTTAAAATTATTTCTTGGGAAATTGAAATCTTGATGGTTAGGACCTTTCACTATATTTACATACCGAGCTGTAGAAATTGAAGATCCAAAGACTGGACACAGATTTAAAGTAAATGGACACAGATTAAAACCATATTTTGAAAGAAATAGACCAAATGTTAAACTGGTTTTAATGCTCAGTCAACCTGATTAATAACCTGAATAGGTCGGGCTAACGACATTAAACCAAGCACTTTATGGGAGGCAACCCATAGTAATCTTTATTTATGTATAATAATGGTATATTTATTTGATTTATTATTAATTATGATATAAAATGAATTCTACTACTCATATTTATCTTTTAAATCATCACGATATTGGATCCACAGAAAATTTTGGAAAACATTTGAACCAGAGCGAAATTGGGCAATTTTTGCCTTAGCCCTCGACGGCGAGATCGATGTCGCCGACAGCGAGATTTGCTACCTAAATTTAGTTATATTATTTTAGAAATTTTGCCGACAGTGAGATCATTGCCGCCAATGGCGAGATAGGTGAAAGAGCAGTTTAGGGAGTTATTTTGACGGTTTTTGACAATTCTAAGTGTTTTTACTCTTTAAAAACGCCTAGAACTCGAATTTTAAACCATCTACTTCTTAGAAACGATTTGAAACTCCACAAAACTCATCATTATGGCATCCAATAACCTTGAAACCACTAGATCTTGAGTGTTCAATCGAAGAAAATTTGTCAGTTTTGAGGCTTAGTGAATCTTTAACAAAGTTATGATGAAAAAGAGACTGATCAAAGAAAGAGGATTCGTGAATAGAGGAGTGGAGAATTCGACAACAACTATTGAGGAGATGATTGTGCGACGACGTTGGGAGGTATTATGCTATACAACTTATGTAGTAGTCATCCCTGTAGTAAAAGAATTCTACTTTAATCTTCACGGAATCAACTATGGAAACGTCTATGTGCGAGGTAGATGGGTAACTTTCACTCCTTTTACAATTAATGAATTATATTCAATTGAGAATACACCTGTTTTCCACTACTCCAACTTTGTTCCTACAAGAAATAATATGAATGAGATCTATCAATATTTGACTGATGAAGCGGAAGATTGGGAAACGAGAGAAGACGGGCATGTTAGCTTTTCTGCATCACTTTTAAACCCCGTCTCTAAACATTGGCACTTCTTTATTTCTTCAAAATTGTTACCCACTATGAGGGTAAATAAAGTTTCTAAGGAGTGTGTAATTTTGAATTACTGTATTCAAGCGGGATTACCTATCGATGTTGGGTCAATTATTACGAAGTCTGCTTTAGGCCTGGTTGTTCATGGATCAATTTATGGGCTTTGACATCCTTCAACAGTTTTTGCATTATGCAATCAGTACCAAGTTTCATATGAAGCCTGGAAAAAGGTACTTTTGCCTTGGAGGTCTTTAGATCCGACTGATATGTTTCCTACTCTGGATAACGATAATGAAACAACCATTATTATGGATCAAGCATCTCAAAATTCTCTTTCAATCAGAACCTTTACTGATAAAACTAATCTGATCTTACGAAAACTCAAAGGACTGGAAAAAGAGGTACAAAACCTGATGACTTCAATTAATAGCATCTCTGATTTATTTGATCATATTGACTGAAGGATGAAGGAACACATCAATCATTTTGGACATCTTGAGGCTAGTTTCACACGACTTTTGAGAAAGAAAGGATGGATAGAAGAAGATTCTACAGAAGAATTTTCTTACAGGCCCTTCTACAATCTATTTGTTCACTTATGTTCTATGAGAGATATCAGAGATGAATTTAGTACTGACACTGACGAGTAGAAGACATTCGTATTTGTTTATGTGTTGTGTTAGTTTGAATTTAATTTTATCTGCACTTTTGATTTTTGATATATGATCTCAATATAGATGAGATTATGCATTGTTTGTTTGTTTTCAGCATTTTGAGTATTGTGGTTTGGATTGCGACGCTGAATTTGGTGTGTTAAGGTTATGAAAATACCTTGTTAGTAATATTGTGTATGAATATTGTTACACTTGGATTTCATATAAAATATAGATTGTTTTGTGTTGTGTGAATTTATTTGAGTTTAAATAGTATCTAATCACAATAAAATATATTTAATCGATTGATCGAACATTAATAAGGCTTGAAATGAAATAAAATTATTACAAAAATAGTAAATTTAATTTTAGAAAAAATTCCACCAACAGCAAGATCGATGCCGCCAACGGTGACTTTTTCCAGAGACTTTAGCCTACATGAATTAGTTAGCCCGCCGACGGTGAGATTTTTCCCACTGACGGTGAGATCCCGAAAAACACTTATAATTGACCAGTCAACTGTCACTATTCATCGTCCCCTTCGTTTAAACTTTGAAAAAACCGACCTAGGGCATGAGAGATCTTGGATTAGAAGCAATTTCAACACATTTTTACACCGAATTTTATCGTCCATCGGTAAGAGCTTCACTCCCATGCAAAAATTTTTGATTTTCACCATGTATTTCTTCCACATTTGGAGATTTTGGAGAAAATTTGAGAAATGGAGAAAATAATTGGAAGAAATCCATGGAATTCATTTTAGATTACTTTAAGTCACTTTTGGAAGCCATTCTAGTATTATTTTGGAATTTATTTGAGATTTTTGTAAATTTGATAGATTGAGAAATGGCTCCACGATAGAAAAGATGACTAGATTTTGACGAAACACAGTTCGTGATTGCTAAAGCTCAATCAAGATACAACTTTAATATCAAAGGAAGAAAATGCATTTAGGACAAAGTCTTTAAGAATCCGGGAGAAGTGGAACAAACGATCAAAGAACGAAGATGGGAAAATTTCTATTATATAATAAACAGGGCTGCAGTTAAAGTTGTAGAAGAGCTTTATGCCAATTTGAACCAGATTGAGGATGAACTTATAAAGGTTAGAGGATTTTTAGTCGATTTTAATGCTACACATTTTAATGCTTTCTATGAAGTACAAGATCTTCTACCAACGAATATGATACTTTTGGAACAATGAAAGGACTGCTGGAAGAGGTGATTAACTTTCTCACTGATGGGAAAGGGACATGGAAAATTAAGCAGCATGAACGGGTAAACTTCCCTCTCTCTATGTTAAATGCAACCTCTAAAGCCTGGCATTATTTTATTTGCTCTACTTTGTTACCTACCTATCACCATAGTGAAGTTACAAGAGATAGAGCAGTTCTGAATTTTTATATTCAGAACCACAAGAGTATAAATGTGGGGAATATTATTTATAAAAATATATTAGCCATTTCAAGAAGTGAATGTGGAGGAGGACTAAGACATCCTGGTTTGATTTATGCACTCTGTCAATTGTCTGGAGTAGAGGCAAGAGATGATGAGGAATGGGTTGAACCTATGAAACCCATTACCAAGGCTAATATAAAGACTTATGAGTCCCATGAAGGATGGAGATCTGGGACTAGGAGCCATGCACCTTCAACTAGTAGGGATTTTCCCTCTACCAGTTATGACCCTCCTACCTATAGTTCTCTTACCCTTTATGATTTGATGAATGAAATGGCTTTGCAGCGGAAAAGTTTTGAAAAGATTGAAGAAAAATTAGAACATATAGATCAGAAGATTGGAGGATTAGAGCGAAGACATGATTATGACAGCGATTATCTCCAGAGGCATTCTGAATTTGAGATAGCCTACTATGATGCTGAGAATCGTTATGGGAGAGGAGATCTTATTGTTATATTTCCTGAGTGCCCTCATTATACTCACTACCAGCCTACTCCACTTACTAAATAAGGAGATGAAGATATAGTTTGGGATTTTAATGTTGATGATTAGATTCTATGATTACATTTTTATTGTGTGTTTGTTTTGTTGTTTAATTTATGTACTTTGATTATTATGTTGTGTAAGACATTTAAACTTAGTTGTATAAGTTAGATTTGTGTAGTTTTAAATTTTAACATTTCAGACTGTTATTATAATCCTGAAACTGGATTTGTGAATGGAATGTGGATGTTGTGTTAAATTGTGTTTAGTATTATATTAAGTATAAGTTGTGTTAGTATTTTGTACTTATTTCAAAACTTCTTTACCCAGCAATCTCTTTGATATTATATATGTGTATAAAGTTATTAACAATACAGGTTAATTAAGTGATGAAAAGAACCTACAAAACTTTAAAAGGAGAAATACCTAAAGCACGAAGGTATGATTTAAATTTACAGTTTGTTTTCTTTTCACCCTATATAAATAGATAGAAAAATTTAAGTTTGGGGGAGGGAAAAACAAAAATTTAGTTATTAAATTGTTCTCAATAAATATTTTCAAAAATTATTATAAAAATGATTTTTTGTAATGAATTTGATTCAGTAAACTAGAATTAATTTATTTAATTATTATAGAAAGTTAAACGAAATATTTTTAGTGATTAAACTAATTTTGTAGATTAAGATATTTGGTATAAGAGGATAAGGAATATAGTTCACTATTTAAGTAAGGAAAACTAGATTTTAAAATATGAAATTCTTAAGTATTTAGTTGAGAAAGAAAAGATTGAAACTAAATGAAGTAAAAACTTTGAAATACATATAAAGTAAGGAAATGTTTCAAGTTTCAAATTTAGGAAGAAGAAAATGAAGTTCAAAATTATTAACAGGCTATCCAGATACAGTAATCCTCACTTGAAAATAAAAAAGAGAAAGAAAAAGAAAAAGAAAAAGGATTGAAAATCAATCCAAAATGGAAAGGAAAAAAAAAGTAAGTGAGGAGAAACTTAAGGAAATGCCTTATAAAAAACTTGCTTCATTGGAATCAACCTAAAAGGTAAATGATCCCCGATAAATATAACCGCGCCAAAAATGTGATACTGCCCTGTAAATGTAACGACGCTAAAAACTTCATTCCCGGCAAACAGCGCCAAAAACTTGGACTGCTAGGAATATATGCGCTGATGATTTAGATATGAAAATTATGATTTAATAATATGGGATACTACGCAAGTATATGTATCGTTTATCAAGTAATATAGGACTTTTTGATTAAGCCCTGAGATATCGAACACACAGGGAAAATATGAAAACTTTTAAAGAAATCATAAAATTATCTTTTTACTTTTTTTATGGCATTTGAAAATGTGTCTTGATTTTGAAAAGTTTTGAAAGTTGATTTGTCTTTTAAAATTTTCTTAATAAAATGTTAAGCAAGAAATTAAAATTATAATAACTAATAACACTGGATGTAAAATACTATTAACTAGAATATCTTTTTCTTTCATTTTATGAAGTAGTAATAATTCTTAAAGTATTGTTATGGAAGTATTCAAATTTGTTATGACAGATAGAAGCAAATGTGTTCTTTACCCTTACTTGGTTCTATAAAGAACATAGGTTAATTTGAAATTTTTATTATTTTGAACATGGTTAGGCATGGAAGATATCAGTCTCTCACTCTTAGAGTTCCCTTGATTCCCATCACCTGGGGCTAACTTCTCATAACAAAACTCAAAATTTCAAACCAAATTAGGGGGTTTTAGCCTGTCACTCTAAAATCCTCTAATTTTACTCTCTTTTATAAAAAAATCTTCTAATATTACATTCAATTATATGGACTACAATTCTTACCCACATAATTGCATGTGATTCTTGCTAACTTTTATGAGACAATACCACATTGGATCTTACATAATCTCAAGAAATTCTACAACTTAACAAGCCAAATTAAGAAGTAAACAAAGTTTTTAGAATCAATCTTCACAACTTCTTCCAACTTTTAAACACATATACTTTCCACAACAATTCTTTGTAAATTAATCACTTCTCCATTTAAGAAGGAAAAAGATAAAGTAAACTACTCAGAATGCATTGGAAAAATACAAAAACACATTAATTTGAAATTAAAAACAATAAGAAAAATAACAAACTAAAGCAAGTATTAATATAAAGATTAAAAGTAAACACTTATATGAAAATCCTCTCTACAAGACTAAGGAAGTTCCTCTGAAACTTTGACTCTTCGCTAAACTACTCCTCAGAGCAAGTCTCCTAACTCTGATGACTCAGAATATAGACTTCAAACTTCAATAAAACTAAACTAAAAGAAAGAAAAGAAGAGGGAAGAAGAAGACTTCACTCCGACCCTTTTCTCCTTTCTACTCTCTACTCGTACTCTAAAATAAAAACTCTTAAAATGCTATGGAAGAACAAAAGAAAGAAAGAAAGAACCCTTCAAAATGCAAAGGAAGAGTCTCCTAATCTTTCCTAAGACTCTCTTTAAATAGTAAACCAAAAGGTTCCTTGGTGTCTCTTCAAAATGTGTCCAGATTCAATGTATCTACCAAGGAATGCACCCTTTCATTCAAACTTGCCGCCCAAAGGAAGTTATGGTAGTTACCTCCAAGAGTTTCATCCCATCCCCTTTAAAATTTGTGCCAAATTCATTTGAATTTTGATTTTTAACTGTGGCGACTAAGTGCCGGCCTAGCGGCGCTTAGCCGCCAGTGCTAAAATTTTGATTTTTCATTTTTTTTGCTCCAAATTTAATCCAATTTTGCTCCTTTCATCATGACCATCCATTTTCATCATACCTGCAAGAAAAACACAAAATATCTTCCCTTAAAGTGCAATATCATTAAAAATAGGTATAAAATGTGCATAAAAATACTATATATTTTAGGTGTATCAGTAAACTCAGTTACATTTCTCAACTTATATATATGGATTGGTATTTTACTAAGTAGTGTTTCCATGAATTTCCTATCATCTGAATATCCTAAGTAATTTAATATTGCAAAATGTAGACACCCTTGAAATATATAGAAGACTAGAAATCTTAAACTTGATGACTAAATAGTCTTATATCTATAGAGTTAATTTAATTATCTAAAAATCTTTATAATAAACTTTACTATAATATTGATTTAAACCAAATTCATAGTATTTCTGAATTAAATCCTTACTACAAATAATCATTACTTTTATATATTATAAAGATTACTTGAGGACAAGTAATAGTTATGTTTGGGGGATTTTGACCAGAGAAAAAATATATTGAGAAATTCATACCAATTTTATATGAAATTGCACTTTAAAGAAATATATTTTCTATGTTTTATTGCAGGAATAAAGATTTATAGGTAATGGATCAAAAAGATGGAAAAAGACCAAATCTGGAATAAAAAGGACTAAAAGAAATGAAAATTGAACTAGCCCGCCGACGCATGTTTTTCCTAAGAGATTTGAATATATTATACAGGAGCCCGCCGACGGTGAGATCAAGCCCGCAGACAGTGAGCCTTAGTAGTTGGCCAATGTTCTAGAAGCCATCGACGGTGCCAACGAGCCCGCCGATGGTGAGAAGGTCAGTTCAAGCCAAATATATTGAATCTGGACGCTTTTTGAAGAGATGCTTAAGTAACCTTTGGATCTATTCCTTCTTCTTTAAATAGAGAGGAATTTAAGACTGAATGTGTGGAAATTAGTAGTATGTGGTGAGTCTATTGTGTGTTATTTTGAGTGCAATAGTGTGTTCTAGAGTATATTAGAGAGTATAATTGAGTGTGTTGTACGAGAAGGAAGAGTTAGAGGAACTTCAAGGAGTTTGCTTAGGGAGAAGATTCGAGATAAGTTTTTGTTTATTGTTTTATAGCTTTAAATAAAATCCAAATTTTGTGTTATTTTTTCTATGCATTCTGAGTAGTTTTCTCTGTCTTTCTCCTTGTTATTGAGATTTTGTGAAATGGAAAATTGAATTAGTTGTGCCTTAAAATATCAAATAAAAATTGTGATAATCTTTTACTTAAAACTTAATTTGCTTTCAATCTAGCCAATTGAACAGTTAAAATATGTTGAATTATCAACTGTAGTAAAGATTACATCCAAAATTCAGGGAATTCAAAAGCCTTGAAAGGAGGGTGCAAATAAATAGGGTAATATTAATTATCGGGGGTAGAATTGAATATTTTAGTGTGACAAACTAAAATCTTCAATTCAGTCCTATTGTTTGGGAGCTGAAGTGTAGATGTTAGCCCTTAGGTGAGGGGAACGTGGGAGCTCCGAAGTGGCAGCTGGTATCCTCCCAGCCTAGCCGCAGATTCAGTAACCAAGCATAGGATTAGTCAATGTTCTTTATGCCTGGACCAAAGGGTAAAGAACAGGAAAGCTACTATTTCGCACAATATAATTCTAACTAATTTATTTATCCACTCACATAATTCTCTTAACAAGGAGAAAGATACTTTTTTCTAAATTGCAATCTTTAATTCAAAAATTAAGTAATAGAAGTTAAGTTTTCTTTATTTACGTATACTTGATAAAAATTGCATCTGCTTAAATTAGTTCTTAATCTCTAACTTCCTTGTGGGATCGATATCTTGGACTCCATTAGAGCCCTTTATTACTTAAGCGATACATATACTTACGTAGATACAAGGGGTACATTTGCTATTTTACCTATTTAAACATTTATATAATTATAAAGCTACGCAACATATTTACATTGTGCCCCTCAACTGCTGTGTAGGCGGTCATAGCGTTACTACTAATGTAAGCAAAACTCTTTTTGGATCAAGAGTATTCTTGAGCAACCCCCAAGATGTAATTTACTAAGTGGGATACTGTCGGCATTATTTTTAGGTTGTGTTGTATTTTTAAAAGGGGTCGCCTACGGAAATTGTCGGCGAATTTTAGATTTTTAAATTTAATTTAAATATTTAAAGTTTTGAAAGTAGCATTTTATTTTGAAAATAATTTTAAGTTTAAAAATCTTAAGATATGAAATTAAACCGATCTCACATCCCAAATAGTTTATATAAACGAGCACCACATCACAAACAGTATATCTATCCTGAAGAATAGACACACTGCTTGACGATGGGGCTCGATTAAATAAACTAGAAGATTTGTGACATCCGTTTGGTCTGTGAACCAATTTTATAAGTCGACAAGTTCCCCTGCTTAATATAAAGAAATTAAGCAGGGTTTATATTACTTGGGTTCTTAAAGTTCCCTATAAGGGCAAGCCCCTATAGTTAATTACATCTTAAATGACGGGAATCATTTAAGAAAATTCTCGATAATGATTAGTGGTTTTGCTCTCAAGAATTTCAAAGTTTAAGGTTTTCAAACAATTAGATTTTGGAAATTTCAATTGGGAATTGATCAAATTTAGAACAGTTAATTTCAGGAGTCCAAAGGAAGATAAGTAGAAGAAACTGAGGATCCAAGAAGAATCTTGACAAATTCTCAAACTATCCTATGGTTTGGTTTGAATTTGAGAATTTATTTAATATTGCAATCCTGCCAATTTTACTTATTTAGGTCTTATATTTATATGACATAATCACACAAATAGCCTCAATGATGTGAGGGTTTATGTCGTACCAAACGACTATCTCAGAATCATAAGACCGGTTAGGGCTTAATTTGCATAACATGATTATACAAATGCCTAACAAAAAATTGAGGATTTATGTTGCACTAGGAAAACAACTTCGATGTCCTATGGCTTGGTTATTTAATTCTAAGAAAGTTTTGTTGAAGTAGATCCGAGTTTTGTTGATGACGATGGTCGTGCTGCCTACCATGCTCCAAGCTCCTTGTTGTTGTAGAGGTTTAGTTTTAGAAGTCATAAATACAGAGATGAGAGAAGTGTTTTAGTTTAGAGAAAATCTTAAAATCGAAGTGTTTTTAATATTTTAATTAAAACAAATCTTAAAGTTGTTTAAACAAAACCGATTAAGATCCCACAATTCCGTCATCCCGACACCGTTATTTTCATCTAATTCACTTAGTCCAGATGAATTTGCTAAACTCAACTAAATGAGTTCCACACTTTCATTTAGACCATGGGAAATCCTGTTAGCAACATGTGGGTTACATCATCCGAGGTATTCCCGATTATTCAATGAGACGTTTTAATTTAGTTACAATTGTAGTTTTGTTGTTCTGTTTGTGATTAAATTTTGAGTTGTTTTATATTTTGGAATGTTGTGGCGGTGAATTTTATCTTGCAATGACTTTTAATTTAGTTTTGGTTTCAGTTCAGGGACTATCCTAAAGGTTTTGGTTTTCATGCAACAATCTTATTTATCGTGCAAGAAAAGTAAAGTGCAGTGCATGTAAGTAAATTGCAATAAAATAAAAGCGTACCTGGAGGGTCTTCCCGTCAAGCTGCACTTAAAACACATGTTAGAGCATTTAAACATATTTTTGCAAGAAATACTTAGGTAAAGCTAAGGGAAGGGTTTTGGTTGTCTACCAGAATCCTAATCCTATTGCTAGTCATTTCCTATGACGTGTAGGTTGTTGGTTTGGTTTAAGGATGATTTTCTTCATCAAAGAACAATTAAATTTAATTTTTCTTCTAAAACATCCCGTCATATTGAGAAAGTACTTAGGACGAGTCCTAAACATCTTTTCAATACTTCTGGGATTATTTTGAGTCCAAGTAAATTTAGTTGCATAGGTGAATTAATCATCCACGAGTTTAGTGATGCTTTGTCTCTTGCTCAGTGAACTTGGGTATTTGATTACCTGATGAATGAAGTGACTTCTCATTTAATACTCTATTTAAGAGTTATAATAATTAAAGCCTTTAACGGCAAGTTGGGTTGTTGAGAATTTTAATCATTCTTAATTTAAAGTTTGAGTTAATGATTTAAAGTGATTTAATTTAATTATGAAGTTTTAATTAATAATTTTAAGTTTGGAATAGTGTTCAAATTATTTTAGATTTAATTTAAATCTTTACACTTTCAATTATCTTAGTATTTCAGATTGATGTTTATGTTTTAAATTTACTTAGATAGAAAGAGGTGTTGAAATTATTGATGTGTTTTGATTTAAGTCTTAATGATT
This sequence comes from Papilionanthe hookeriana x Papilionanthe teres, assembly GCA_022702705.1. NCBI lineage: Eukaryota > Viridiplantae > Streptophyta > Magnoliopsida > Asparagales > Orchidaceae > Papilionanthe > Papilionanthe hookeriana x Papilionanthe teres. The sequence goes on along the minus strand of CM040422.1, from coordinate 163,334,636 downwards.
TCATTTAGGTTTATTGTTAAGTGATTTTAATTTAATTTAATTTAATTTGATTTTAATTTAATTTTATTTTATTTAATATAATTTTAATTTAATTTTAATTTAATTTTAATTTAATTTAATTTAATTTAATTTTAGTTTTAATTTAATTTTAATTTAATTTTAATTTAATTTAATTTTAGTTTTAATATTTTAAATTAAATTTAATTTAATTGTTAAGGTGTTAATTTAATTTAATTTAAACTTTGACTTGACTTAATTTAATTTAATTTAATTTAACTCCAAGATTTTAAATTTGATTTTAATTATTGGACCATTTAACATTTTAAGCATTAATTCATTTAAGAGTTATCATCTTTTAATTTTTTATTTATTTAGTTTGGATTATTATTTTAATCTTTAATTAAGAACTAAATATTATTGAAGTGACTTATTTAGGGATTTTTAAATTAAAGAATAAATATCCTCTTACTAATATCCCTATTTTAAAAATCTAAATTTTAAATATATTCTTTCCAAAATTTAAATTATTTAATTAATTAGAGTTTCATTTTGATATTTTCAAAGTGTTTAATGGGTTCTACCCTTTTAATTTCAAAGTTTCAATCATCCAAGAGAAAGTTAAAATCAAATATTTTACCCTCCATTTTGATTAAACCTAAAGTTTTAATTAAGGGTTAAAATTTTTAATTACCTTTATGCCCTTTTGGGCTTATTTATTTCATAACTCACTAAATTGAGCTCAAATGAATTTTAAATTTTTATGTCACCTCACTCACATGTCAATTAAGACATTAGAGGAGAAAATGTGATTTTTCTGACTTTAATTTATTTATATAATTATTTTTAGTAGAAAATAGGGGTTTTCAAAGAAAATTCAACAACATGACCATGGTAAAGTTTCTGTCCTTAAGAAAATTATGGGATGTTTATAATGACTAGAGAACCACTTGGACCAATTTTTGTGATTTTTTGAATTATATTTTATTTATTATAATTATTTTGAGTTTTAGAGTATTGATTAATTTTAAAATAAAATAAAAATTGAAAAATAGATTTTATATTTTTCTTAACTTTCTTTGACCTCATGGAATCTAGAGATACAAATTTTATAATTTTCTAATTTTTCTTTGATTTACTAGAATTATTTTAGTGAAAAAGGTTGAAAATTCATTTTTTTAATATTAAAAATTACATTAAGCCTTTAAAATTCAATATCTTATCCTAAGGACTTAGGAAAAATATTTGGTTTATTCCTAAGTGATTAGGAGTCAAAATGTGACATTTTTATGATTTTTAATATTTTTGTGATTTTTATTATTTTTTTAATTATTAAAATACTAAAATATTGTGAAAAATCAACTTTTTAGAAAATTCCAATTTTTAATTTTCCTGAACTCCGTTGATATTATAGAAGCTCCAAAACCATTTTTGTGAATTTTTGAAAAGCATTTTTGGAGTTATGAATTTTTAAAGTTCCATTTTGCTTATGAGGCTTAATCAATCCATTTGGTGTGGTTAATCAAGTCCAATTGATTTGAAAATTTTATGTAAGGTTCCTCTGACCCTAAAGAACAATGGAGAATTGTTTTCAAGTTAGTTTGGTGTGTGATTAACCCTAATTAATTCAAATTCAATTTTGGGAGTTTAGGCCAATTAGGGTTATTATGAATGAATTAACTCAAAATATATTTTTCATAGGATCTCCTGGTTCTAAGAAACACCACCAAATTTTCCTAGAATTTATTTTACAACATGCTAATTATTGGAATTAAAATACCTAAAACAGTGACATGAACTTGAAAAATCAATAACTTTTCACAGAGACGGCCTCTGACCTTGAAAAATTCAGGGAACGTTCCCAAGATCAGAGGCTTAAAAAGCCCTATGGTCTCATGCCATGGTGAATTGTCTATGCAAAAAGAGAATCAAAACATTAGAAACAGTAAATTAATTATTAAAAATAAAATACTCATCTAATTAACTTGATTTCTTTTCCACATTATTCTCCTCTGTTCACTGAGCAAGAAGGTATTTTTATTTTATTTTTGTGATTTTTCTATGCAAAGATATGAATTTTTGAAGTTCTGGTATTTAAATAAATCCAAAATATCCTAATTTTTTACTTATCTGACTCGGCGCCGCGTCATCCTCATCCGGATCGAAAGCCCACGTGTCGCTCCATGATTCGCAGCCACCATCTGACTCAGTGCTCCAGGGGCTCGTGGTTCACGTAACATTCCCTGATCCGACGCAATCTGAACCGTTCACTCGATACACGCTCGATCGGACGGCGCCTGGTCATCTTCTACGACTGGTGTGCACCCGTGACCGTCCACACTAAACCCCTATGATCTCACTCGATTCTCCATAGATTTTTGCGTTCTTATACTCTATCGATTTGTTTTGACGAGACGAACACATCTATACGGTTAAAGTGCATTGAAATCAACTCAAACTAAATGGAGAATCTCCAGGAGCTCGATAGGAAGAGTGAGTTCATACCTTAGCTCAGAGAAGTGAAGCTTCAATCTGAGGGTTGTGTCACCTTCGATTGAGTCCAAGCAAGTTCCAGATGAAGTCTCATGCTCTGGGGAAATGCCTAGGTACAAAAGTGACAAGGTCGATCACAAAGCTTGGAGGCTGGAAGCAATGGCTGGCCGGTGATGGGGCTTTTGCTGGGGAACTTCTCCTCTTGGTCTAGTGAAGGTGTAGGGTCAATCAATTTGAAGATTGGCTCACTGTGGTGAAGTGTCTGGTTTTGGGCTTGAATTTCAACTCCAAAATTGGACTCACAAAGAGGGTTTTAGGGCTGGATTTCAGTGGGGATCAAGTTCTCTATACATGGAGAGGGATCTGGAGTGATTTTGGCAGAGTTTTGGTAAGGTTTGGTTCAACACCTTGTTTGGCCGAGGGGTGAGTGGGTTTAAATAGAGGTGGCTGGAGGGCCTCCCAGGGGTTTTTAATGGCTTGGATCAACTTCCTTGGCCAAGGGAAGAACAGCCGCAGTGGCCATTGGGCATGGGACAGCTCAACAAGTGAAATTTGAAATTTTAGCTCACATGGAGCTCTCGACCATGGTGTTTTCCGGCGGTCTGGTGGCCAGCCGGCCAGGGTCAGGTCACTGTTGTCATCAGGGAGGTCAGTGCTTGAGGTTTGTGAGTTCAATTGGCAAATGCCAAGTGTAAAGGAGTTGAATCAAAGTTGAAGGGGGAAGGGCTCATTTTGGGCTTGGTTTGGTCAAATGCATGGATTTAGGTTTGGTGCACCCACCAAGGTCTGATTTTGGGCTGAAAGGAATCATTTGGGTCAGCCAAGAGAAGTTGGTGTGGTCTCTATCCATGGTGAGGTGGCTAAGCTTGGTTTAGAGTGCGAGATGAATAAGGTTAAAAAGGTTTAATGAAGGATTAAGAAAGATCCCCCTCTTCTTACCATTAATGGTTTGGTGAGGTGGAATGTGGCTTCCAAGGCTTGCATGTGGCTCATGCATGGCTCCATGGCTCCATTTGGCTTAGGGATGGCTTGGCTTAGTTTCATGAAAATGGATTTTAAGGATTTTTGGTATTTAAGGGTAATTTGGCACATGGCTTAGTTTAGAAAAATTCAATGATGAATTTAAAACATAGGGAATGATTTAATTAAATGGATGATGAGATGAAAGTGTGATGTAGGCTTTGGATTGATTTTGGGCTTCTTGAAATCATTTTGGATGGGCTTTTCAAATGGTTTAAGGAAGTGGGCTTTTGGATTTAAAGTAAATTTAGGATGAAAATTTTGTAAAGGATTGTGCCAAATAAATGTTGCAATTGGTTTAGGCATGTGTCATGAGTGATTTGAAACAAGTTTAAAGTGATTTTGAATTGAATTGGGTTTAATTTGGGCTTTTTAGTTAAAGGGGCCAAAGTGGGTCAAATTCGACTAACTTGGGTTAAGGTTGGGCTAAGGTTGAATTTGGTGTAAAATTAATGTTGAAAAATGTTTATGGGAGTGTTACAAAAATTTTTCAACTTTTGTTTGGGCTCTAATTTTGGGATTTGGGCTAATTTGGGTTAGGTTTGGGCTTAGGTCAATTTAAGAGATTTTTGTTTAGGGTTAGGTTTGGGTAGAGTTTAGGTTCAAATTTTGGGCAAATCAAGTTAGTGTTTTGTTTGTGGGGAGGTTAGGAAGGTTTTAGAAAAGATTTGGGGCCAATTGGAGTTGAATTGGGTTGGTTTGGGCTAGGATTAGGTCATGGGCCAAAATTGGGCCTTAGGCTTCAAATTGAAATTGGGCCCAAATGTCAATCAAATTGGACTTAGATTTGGTCTAAATTGATATTAGGGATATTTAATTGAAGTTTAGAATTGAATTGGATAAAAATTGAGGTCAATTGGGGTGGTTTGGTTTGTCATTGGGTTCACTTGGGTTAAAAAAATGGGTCAAATTGGGAGTTTTGGTAAAAGTGGGGTAAATTGGCAAAATTGGCCCATGGTATAGTTGAACAAAATGAAATTGGGAATATTTGGGATTTTTTGAAATTTTTTGGGAATTTGTAGAATTTTTGGATTTTTGGGGTAAAAGGGTATTTTGGTAATTTTGGGGGGGGGTTTAGGGGTATTTTTGGAAATTTTGGTATTTTTGGCAAAAGATGGTTAATTTGAGTGGTGGGAAGTGTTTAGGATTGATTTTGAGGGATCTTGGATAATTTAGGTAATTTTGCAAATTTTGGGTGATTTCAAGGGTATTTGGTAGGTTTGGTGGGTCCGGGGCCCCGGGGGTCAAAAATTGAAATTTTGAAAAAAAGAAGATTGATCAAGTGTGAGTGAAATAAAATCATTTTTGTTGAGCCATGAAGTCATGTTAGGCCCATATGAGCCTTGAGAAAACTCATTTGAGGCATTCACTATGTTGTTCCTAACCTTGTTAGCCAGGGCCTTAGGGGTTAAGGATCATCCATATGAATTACCTACATGAGTCAGGAAGTCAAGTTGGGTGAGAGTGTGGTTTTAGGACTTGGAATGTGTGTGAGAGTGTATTGTATGTGCAAGTCGACCCTCACTGGACCGGGCGATCTGGGGTATTCCTAAGGCCGAAAAGTCCTATGGGAACTCATCCTTTAAACCTCCACATTTGATTTCAACCCTCTAGGTGATTAGGGGTCTACAATAAAGCTTGTGGGGTTTGCAGGGAGCTAAGAAGTAGTTTGAATTTCTAAATGGTGGGTTCCATTTCTAGTCCGATAAGATTAGTCAAAGGAAAAGCCTAAGGCTAGATCCTATGTACTAAAAAGAGAAGCAAAAGACCTCACCAAAATTGAGGTCAACAGATATGTCTCATTAGAAGCACTCTAGAACCCAAAAAAGGTGAACACAACTGAATATCTAGTTGTGGGTAGTCGATGTAGGGATTCTTTCATAGATAATGGTCTACGGTGCATCTGCCCGGTCTTGTTCGGGTAGACATATTCAAACTATCAGTTCAAAGTTTATTGCACATGCGCTCACTATATTTTTTTTCTCTTATTTGTCATAATTGTTATATATCCATATTTTTTTGTTCTTCTCTTCTCTTGATCATTCATATGATTTAATAGAGATACTTATTCAAAAAAGGGAATTATAAAATGATGGAAAAACTGGTGACTTCTTCAAAAATAGAAAAATTGAAATGAACAAAATAAGATTTGTGAATCTGCTAGGGATGAAGCTCTCTCTTCACCAGAGAATTCTGGTTACGTGTCTTGCATATTTTAACGTATTCACAAGATTGGCGAATCAACTGGGGATTGAGACTTTCTCTTAACAGTAGAAGTTTTTTGTGTACTTATTGTAGATTCTAATGTATTCGCAAGATTAGCAACTCTTGCAAGGAAGATTATCCCTCTCTAAATATGAAGTTGCACTTTCTTATTCTGTCGGTCTTAGTGAATCTGCTGACTTGCAGAGCCACTAAGAGCAATGCATTCTCTCCCCTTTGGGGTTCTGCTTACATTAGAGTTACCTAGCTCTTTTTAGTTTTGTATCCATGTGTCAATTACTATGGATATCAGTTTGATAGTACTCCATCCCATTTTGTACTCTTGATAGTTCAGTTGCTGCGTTGTCGTGTGCATCAATAACGTTGTACTTTTCGTTATTGGTTTTTTGATCTTTCCCTCTTTGAGATAATTTCCTCTCTTTACATAGCAGAAATGACAAGTGACAAGGTCATCATAGTCTCCACTATTTGGTGGGAACTTTGTTTCCTTCTCCTAGAGTGTTTTCTGTGCTTCCGAGGGTCTTATTACCTTTAGTTCTTTCGAGCACCTTGTCTAGATTACCATAGGTAATACAATTCTCACTGTGATGTCTACATTGTTCCCTCCCCATCTGTTGGACTCATTTTTTATAAGGTTTAGTCTTCTTCTCTTAGGAGCTTAGGATTTAGCCATAGGATTATTTTGTTGACTATCCTAGATGACTAGCGAAGGAACCCACCTCCCATAGAAATTCAAAAATACTTCTTTACTGTCTTTGGAGTCTCATATGTATGGTTTTAACTTCTAGCACTTAGAAGGTTGGAACTAACATGAGAATGCTCAATAGAAGCCTCATAGGACTTGCAAGCTTTAGGGTAACCCTGGGTGGCTTGGTCATGGACACACACACATTTGAACTCACCACAATTTCCCCACACATCCTAAAACCCCAAATCACTTGCACCAACCTCTTTTGGAAACTCATGTGGGTGGTCCCAAGCCCTTAGCCTTTGGCTAGTATGGTCAGGACCAACATGTGGAGGATTCAAAATGAGCTCTCCAATGGGACTTTTAAGCCTTAATTGGGGGGGGGGGGGGGGGTTCCGTGGTTTGCATGATCATCTGTCCAATCAATACTAATTCCATTATAACATCTCACTTTGGCCTTCAACCCACGAAAATCCCCAAAATTATCGAAAAGTCCCTGAAGCTCTAAAATCCCCACAACTACCCAAATTCCTAATTTTTCACCAAAATACACGTTAAACCACCTCAAATTACCCCAAATAATCAAATGCACCACAAAGTACCCAAAATTACCAAAATACCTACCTACAATACCCAAAATTACCAAAATGCCCCTAATGTCTAAATAATTGCCAAAATCTCCAAATTGATTCCAAAACTCACCAAAACCAATTCCAACAACCTAATGTTCCCAATTGCACCCAAAATCCCTTAAAGCCACCAAAATTGGCCAAAATTCTCAAATTACCCCCAAATTCCCAAAGTCCCCAAATTACCCCAATTTTTACCAAATTCATTTCAAACTTACCCAATTTCAAATCCAAACAAAATATCGTCATGTTCAAGAGTAATTTAAACCAAATTCAAATGAACTTACACCCAAATCCCAAGCTCAAGTCAACAACCCCAAATTAACCCCAAATCTAAATTTCATCAAATTGATCCATATGATCAAATCAAGTCCAAAAAATTTGCTTTCCAAAATCATCATGACATTTTTTTATGACCAAATGAAGCCTTCAAATGGTTTAGATCCAAGTCCAAAACTATACCAAATCTAAATCCAAGCCCGAACCCAACTTTTAGCTTAAACCCAAAATTTGATCTAAATCTTTGAATTAATCAAAAGCCTAATTGCCACAACCACATCTTAAGCCCTAAGATGCTAATCACATCACCCAACCAACCCTACATGGTGCCATGGACCAATGGTTACTCAAAATGTGGAAAACCTCTTAATTAATTGACTCACCCATGTCATCATCTGATTAGACCTCAAATATAATCACCATTAAACCTTCCCCTAACCTCCTTAAGCCAGCTAGGCACCACCTCTAGGCCTGGTCAGCTATCCTAGTGGCTGAAAAACCCAAAACCCATATTCTCACCCATCTCATGTGGCAAATATTTATTTGTTAATTGTGTCAAATTACTCTCCACCAAAATAAAATGACACCAGCCAATGGTAGCCTATGGCCTTCCCCTTGGACTGAGTTATAAATGGCCCCCATCCACAGCCAAAATGTCTGAGGAGCAACAACTAATGGAAAACTTAGCCAAATTTTTCCTAGAGCTCCTCACAGTGTTCCTAAATGTAATCCCACAATCCTTAGCCACTCATTCCCTCCACTTGAGCAAATTTTAGCCACTAAAATCCAGGTAATTTCACGTCCTTGGAATCAATCTCTTAAAAACTCAAAATTGATCATTCCATAAGCCTCCTCGGACCTCAAAACCACCTCTCTAATCAAAAGCCTCCCTCTGTCGAGCACTATATCATAGTCCCAGGCCAAGCCTGAGTCGCCCTCTAATTAAAAACATATATAAACCTTACCTCAGCTCAAGCCAACACTAGGAGGACATTTGAGGACTCAAGGCAAAGCTCAAGAATGAACCCAATTGAGGTCTTACCTCTTGAGCTAAGGTATAACCCAAAATCCCTAAATTTTGCTTCAGTTTGGGCCTTTGTGAAGAAAACTTCTATTTCTTACGTAGTTAACCATATAGATTTGTTTGCCTCACTTAGATGAAGGTGTAGGAATAAACTGCACATAATTTAGTTAAGTATCGAGCGTGATCCTAGTGTTACAAGTTGAACGCTTCTCGGGTTAGGGTGACAATGAATGGTTGTCGTCCATTTTTTATGTGTATCGAATGAATGAAATAGATCACATTTGACAAGATGGTGGAATGGGAGCCATGGGTCATGTTGTAGCTAAGGTGTAAAGCATGGCGAATCAAATGGTAGTGTGTAGGGCTTTGACGGATATGAGGATGACGTGGTGACAGACGTGGATAAGTAGAAAATTAGGATATTTTGGAATTAAATAAATAAAAACACTTTAAAAATTCAAAATATTGGAATATAAAAATCATAAAAATAAAAGAAAAATATCTCTTCTCTTAGTGAGTAGAGGAAAATTTATTAAACCAAAAATCAAATTATTTATTAAGTATTTTCTTTTAAATAAATTAAATACCCTAGAAGGTAATTAAATCATAACTAATTAAATATGTACTTAAATTAAATGAAATCTTGAGGATTTGTTTTTAATGAACTTAGGAGTCTTCTCTGATTTTTTTAGCCACAGAGGGCACTTCAATGATCAAAAGCCCATTATTGTTGACATTTTTGGTACTACTTTTAATTAAATAAATTATAAAAAATAAAAAAAGGTTAGAAAAATATAAAATCATGTTTGGAAGGTTTACTGTGGTGAGAGGACTAGAGAAAAAAAAATCACATTTGAAAAGTATAAAAATACATTTGTCATTTTAAAACTAATAAAATTTACTAAAAATTAAAAATATTAAATTGTTCAAAAAATCAGCAAAATAAGCCAAATTGAAATTAATCACCTTAGGAGGCCTCTGTAAAAATTTATAATCAATAAAAATTATTTTTAATAAAAAACATATTTTCTAAATAAACAAAAGTTTTTTTTAAATAATTATATAAATTAAAATAAAAATTATAAAAATTAATTCGGAGTGTTCTTTGAGACCAGAGGAATCTAAGAAAAATAAAATTGAAGTTAAAATAAAAATTTATTTTTGAGCATTTTTCTAATTTTAAAATAATTAAAGATATAAAAAATTACCAAAATATGAAAATACTCCAAATTATCCTAAATATCATCCTAACTATAGAAAATAACATAAATATGTGTTTGTAAATTTTCAAAGTTCTGAAAATGTATTTTTAGTATTTAAATATATTTTTCTTTATTTGAGAGTAAAATAATTATAAAAAAAATAAAAATCCAAAACATAAAAAATGAAATTTTCTGATTTCCTTGAAGTTAAAGAGCTTATGAAATATACAAAATAAAATTTTGAAATAAAAATATATTTTATATTTATGTACTCACTAAAATCAACTAAAAATTATTAAAATTGAAATATAATTCAAAATTTCATAAAAATTGTTCCTAAAAGACCTCTAACCTTGATGAACCTCCAATAATTTTCATAAGGATAGTAAGTTTATTTTAATTATTTAAATTAATTATCCTAGAAAATTCTTATTTTTAAACTAAAATAATTATTAAAAATTAATTAAAACTTAGGAAAAGAACAAAAATTCTCCTTTAATGATTCAATTAACCAATGATTAGGGTAACAACAAAATTCGACATTTATTTGAGTTAAATTTAAAGAAGTTGGAAGCCCTAAGGGAAAAATGATAATTTTTGGGATTTCATACTCTAATTGAGATTTAGGTCAAAAAAGAGGGTAAGTGGGTAATATTGACCATAAGTAACTCTCTGCAATGTTTGAAACACAAAGAATTAAAGGGTAGAAACTAATCATGTAACTTTCTATAAAAAAATAAAATCACAATTTTTTAAATTATTGTGGTTTGGAAGTTAATTAAGTTGGATGATCACAATGTTAGGGGCTTAATTTAGAAAGATAATAACCCACTAATTTTAAGCTACCACACCAATGGTTAAGTGGTAATATGATATTTTAATGAGGATTAACTCTACTTCATTTAAACCTTTTCAAAATTACAAATTTACTCATAAAGCCTTAAGAGCTTGGTAGTAAAATATGAGCAATTTATAACCATTTAATGAGATTTAGAAAAGGAATATAATCAATTATGAATCTCTTTAATACAGTACAAGCTCAACTCCAATTGAAGGATATAGGGATTTCCTTAATAACTACATATGCCCTTAAAGTGTTTGCCCACATAATTCCTGAATAAATTTTCATATGAATGTTTAGTTACCCTGCTCATTGGATGATTAAAATGTTAAAGTTCACTAAGCATAAGTTAAATGTTACAACTAAATCATAAATTAACTAGGAGAGTGTTAAAGCAACAAGGTAATAAGTTCCAATGAACTTGAAATGATTCAAAGCATTTTAAAAGATGTTTAGGGTCATGCCCCGAGCACTTTTCCAATCTTTTGAGATATTTTAGAGGACATCTGAACTTATTATCTGTTGTTAAATAAAATCATCGTTAAAATTCTAGGGACTCACTAAGATATGACCCGTGACCCGTTATTCACACTTCCAATAACATAACATACCATACTTATCCTACATTTATAGCCCAATGCTCAAGAATTTGAGTCTTCGATAAGGTATTCAAACCCTTATGAACAAATGAGAATATTTGTTAATGCCACATATGGATCATCAGACTTGTGTATGTCCGAGGTCTAGGTGGTGAGGGTGATGATGATAATGCTTATGTGTGCTAAGCGAGGGATACAAAGTGGGATTTGAAATAATATCTCCTACCTCAAGGACTTAGCGTGAAAGTGGATAGAACTGATGATACTATGCACCATTTTTTAGTAGAAGTTGCCCCTGACACTCTTTGGTTGTCGGTAGTCCTAGTCTAGTTATAGTAATTAACCTGTGGACTATATTACTTAGCCAAATATTTACAATATAAGATGACAAAAATTATTTTTGAAACATGATTACTTTTTTTTACTAAAGTAAACATCACATGCATGAAAAGTTAAAAGATTTTGATAAAAAACTTATAAAGGCCCACTGCTAATCACTTAGATCAAAGTTAGGGATTGCCCTGTTTATATTGCTAGGCTAGTGGCTTTTATTCGAAGCTGGAGTTATAAAGCATATAGTCCAGCTATGAGTCCCCACTTTCTCCAATGTCTTACACCTAGGCCCGGTCTTTCATATGTGACTATAGATTTTTTTTTTACTTGCTTGTATTTTCCTACGACTTATTTTTCAACTTCTTCATACTGAGTTTTCTTGCTTTTCTTGATTTTCTTTCACAATTTGCTTAAAATTCGTGCAACAATATTATGCTTTATGATACTAACCATTGTCGGTCTCTAAATTAGATTTTGTCGGTTGTCGGAATCGATATCCTGACACCCATTTTAAAATATTTAATTTATATAAATACGTAATTTTAAAAAGTATCATTTTTTAAATTTTGAAAATATGAAATCAAACCAATCTCATATATGCAATAGTTTAAATAATCAAGCACTACATTGCAATCCATACACCTATTTTGAAGAATAGACACATTGCTTAATAATGAGGCTCAATTAAATAAACTAAAAGATTTATAAAATCCGTTGGGCTGCAAAACCTTTTTATGTTGACCGACAAGTTTCCTTATCTAATATGAAAATTTAAATAGAGTTTATATTACTTGGTTTCTCAAAGTTTCTTATAAGAGCAAACCCCTATAATTAATTACGTCTTAAGTGACCAAAGTAATCTAAGAAAACTCTTAATAATGATTAATGAATATTAACTTCATGAATTCAAAAGGGTTTAGGATTTTTCAAGGTCGGACAGTAGGAAATTTAAATGAGAAAGATACAAATGGGAACAATTATTATGTAATCCAAAGGGACAAAGCTAGGGATGCCACAGATCTTGAGGAGAACCTCGGTGACTTACCAAACTATCATATTGTTGGGTTTTAGTTTCAAAGAGAAATTATTATTATTACTCCTACCAATTTTATTATTTAGGGCTTATATCTTTATGATACCAATCATACAAACAACCTAGAAGATAGGAGGATTTATGTCATACCGAACGACAACCTCGGAGTCCAAAGGCAAGTTAGAGATTGATTGTACAACATGGCTATGTAAAGACCTAAAAGATCAGTTGAGGGTTTATTTCACACTAGGAGGACTACCTCAAAATCATATGGCTTATTGTTTATTTCTAAGAAGGTTTGCTGATGTAGGCTTATTTTCTCTCTCGAAGATGTTATTTTGCATGCCTCATCGTGTTACCCACGGCGTTTACTCCAAGCTCCTCATTGCAGTAGGTTTAAGTTTAGAAGTTTCAATTTGATGATGTTGAGAGAAGTATCGGGTTTAGAGTTCAAATTTTGGTGTAGTTGTCACAATTATTTAAATGACTTATTAATGGGGATTTAATTTGATTAGAGAAACACCTGTTAGGATCCCATGGTTCCCTTATCCCGAAATCACTATTTTCTTTGAATTCACTTAGTCCACATGAATTTACTAAACTCAAATAAATGAATTAAATAAGTTCTTCCAGACCGGGGGAAATCTCATTAGTAGCCATAGGTTGCCTCCTCCGAGGGATTCTTAATCCACCAATATTTATGGTTACAATATATATATATATGTATATATACATATATATATATGTATATATATATATATATACATATATATATATATATATGTATATATATATATATATATACATATATATATATCATATATATACATATATATATATATATATATATATATATATATATATATATATATATATATATATATATATATATATATATATATATATATTTGTATATATATATATATGTATATATATATATATGTATGTATATATATATATATTTGTATATATATATATATATATATGTATATATATATATATGTATGTATATATATATATATATATATATATATATATATATATATACATACATATATATATACATACATATATATATATATATATATATATATATATATATAAATTGATACTCCTTTTTAATGATATTTTAATGTGGATACTAAACAAGTATATGTATCGTTTATCAAGTAATATAAGACTTTCTGATTAAGCCTCGAGATATTAAACCCACAAGAAAGTATAAATAAATAAAAACATATCTTTTTTTACTTTTTAAGAAAGATCTAATCCAAACTAAAGATTATATTATAGGAAAGAAAATTTAATTCTTTTTATTAATTTTTATAACTTAAAATGAAAGTAAGTAACTACTTTTTCTAAAATTTTGTAAGACGAAAACTTTTGCAAATGAAATATCTCTTTCCTGTTTATAAATCATTAACAAGTTATAGAAATTATTATTGTGGAAGTATTTAAAATGTGTTGTACCAAATAGGAGCAATTTTATTCTTTACCATTAATAGAGATGCCATAAAAAACATAGGTTAATCTATTGTTTTAAAAATCTTGAAGACGGGTTAGACATGAAAGATATTAGCTCTCACTCAACAGTTTCCATGATTCCCTCCACCTGGGGACTAACATCTCGTATCAAAACATAAAACAATAAAACAAATTGGTGGCATAGCCTATCACTCTAAAGTCCTCTGATTTTACACCCATCAAAGTATATCTCCCTATTTATTTGCACTAAACCATATGTATTACATTCTCACCCATACAATCTCATATGATTCTTCCCAATTATTGATGAAGACAATAACATACTGGTTCTTACATGTTCTCACAACAAATTTTAACATCTTAATTTTCCAAATCAAAAAGTAAATGAAGTGCATGTTTTTAAAACTTCACAACTTCTTCCAACATTGAAATCCTATACTTCACACAACATACTTCCATAACTTTATTACTTCATCATTTTAAGGAAAAAGATAAAGAAAACTACTTAGAACTCATATAGAAAATACAATCACAACTTGGTTTAAAAGTAGAAATCATAGTGAAAACACAAGAAGTCTTAATTAAAAACTAAATGTAAAAACAAAGATAAAGGCTTATCTGTAAATCCTTTCCACCAAACTCTTGAAGCTCATTTGATAACTTTACTTTTCCTTAAAATACTCCTTAGAGGTTGGCGCCCAACTCTAAGGGTTCTAAATCTCACTTCTAATCCTAACACAAATAGTAATAAAGTAAAGTAAAAATGGTGAAGTGGAGAGGTGTGTTCTAAAATAACTCTCTAGCATAAACCACACTCTTAAACATAAATCACACCCTCCAACATCAACCCTTTTTTTGATCTTCAAGTCCTTTTTTATATTTTCCAAAAGGTGTATTCGTATCTCTTCAAATTGTGTCCAGATTCAACATATCTTACAAGAGATGCATCGATTCAAGGAAGATTTATTTTAAATTTGGCGCAAATAAAAAGTTACACACGTTCTTACCAAGAGGTGCCTCGAAAACCTCTTTAAAATGGCGCCTTAGCCATGAGCCTGCTGACGCGTAAGCTCCAGATCTAGCCACATAGCAGTGGGGCCTTAGTGCATAAGCGTAAGTTCTGGCCCTTAGCCGCCACACATCACTTTTTCAATTTTCTTCATTTTTGCTCTAAATTTGATCAATTTTCACTCTTTTCATCAAAATCATTCATTTAACTATACCTGTAAGAAAAACACACAAAATCCTTCCCATAAAGTGTAATATCATAAAAAATAATTAGAAAAATGTGTATAAAAATACTATATATTTTTGGTGTATCAAAATCCCCCAACTTGAAATGTTTTTTGTCCTCAAGTGACACTTTAGTCATATGAAAATAATACAAGTAAATTATGTGATGTGTTTATTTAGGAGTTTTTAAAATTTTTTTTAGAAATGCAATAGTCCAATTTAGAAAAAAAAATTTTGTAAATGAGACAAATTTAAAGTTTAGAAATGCTTTAGGTAAAGGTTAATGAAAAATATTAGTTTTTATCTTATTCAGAAATACTTGTTGATTTTTCAAAATATAGAGCTTAGGCATTTTATTTTCTTTACTTAAAAATCTTTATTAAAAATAATTGTATTAACTATATTATATTTATAAGCTTCAATATTTTCTCAAATCTTATACTCTAAAAAGATCAGCTGTGGAACCAATTTTTGATTAGGCCCTAAAATTCTTAAGCTTCTCCTTCCTTTTCACATATAATTTTTTTTCATTTTTCTTTTCTTTTCTTTTTTTATAAGGCGAGGATTACTGTATCTAGATACGTCTTTAATGATTTTGAATTCTACTCTTCCTTTCCTAAAGCATAAGGTAGATATATATCTTTAACTTAGAAATATAATAAAAGCTTTAAAAATTATTTTCAATAAAAGAAACTTAAGTATTAAAAATTAAAATCTAATCCTTCTATTTTTTTTCTAAATACATCTTTTCTTACTAAAGATAGTTACAAAATATTTATCATTTCTTCAATAAGAATTTTTTAACATAAAATTTTTCATCCTAACTATAGATTTTAACTAAAATTCTCTTATTCATTTCTATATTCAAAATTTTATTTCCCTAATATAACTTCATACACATAATTATCTTTTAATCAAAATTAAATTTTTAGTACATTTGAGAACAAATAAAATTTTAAGTTTTTAAAAATTGTTCTTCCTTTCGCCCCAAACCTTAAAATTTTCATTAAGATAAAACATTTAAGCATAGTAACAAAATACATGGGTAGGAATAAAAAAACTATAAGTATTAAACTTACAAGAATTTTTATATCCTAAATATGCAGGTTTCTGAAACACAAATGAAAATGACTTGATCCAAAATTTTAAAAAATTTTCATTTTATAAAAAAAATTCAAAATTTTTTTAAAGGAGTGGAGGACATAAAAACATATTCATACACTTAAAGAGAAATCCATAACTAAGACATATATATGTATGGTGTTAAATTGAAAAGCTAAGTTTGAAATTTAATTTGTGGATTTTAATAGCATTTTAAAACCATCCAAATTAGTTTCTGGAATTAGTTCTAAACTAACAAACAAATTACACTAACAAATCACTAACACATTTACTACCACAAACATTCACATCACATATCACGAACATATAACATCCACAACTAAAATAAACACAAACTAAAGTGTCTCAACAACTATTATAACAAAATGAAAGACATAAAATAGTCCTCTTTAAAGTAAATGGTCATAGACTAAAACCTTTATTCTCAGTAGCTCAACTCAAACTTGATGAAAATCTGATGTTGGGTCACCCAAATTAAGTATTGGGTATGTCGGGCTGATGACGTTAAACCAAGCGCTTTGTGGGAGACAACCCATAGTTATCAGCGTGCTTTGTTTTAAGTGTGCTTTGAGTGTTTTATTTGGTTTAGAGTAGGAATTATATGGTGGTATTTTGCTTATATTATGTTAGTGGAGATTAATGACACCTTAATTGGTTTTGTTGTTGTTGTGAATTTTATTTTTTTTTGGTTTAGCGTGCAAGGTGGCATAATTTGCAGAGAATGAAAAGTACTAGAAAGTAAAATGCAGTAAAGAAAAGTATCATAAATAAACTATAAAAGCATACCAGTCCTCTTCTCTTACTCCAACTGAAATTTAAGTATTGGTAATGTACTTATAATTTTATATGGAATCAAAATATATTGCATGGAAAGAAAGCATAATATACCTACCAAACCCTAGGACATAACTTGGTGTGTTCCTATAGGATGATCTTCTTGACCAAAGCACAACAGGTCAGCCATGTTGTAGGATATCCAAAAGAGTATAAAAGTGTTTGAGATAGAATCCTAAACAACTTTTAAAATTCCTAGGAAGGTCCCGAGTTCTTCTGAACTTATTATGCTGCTAAATCAATCATCCATTGTAAAGTAAGGTTTAATGAGTGTGTTTTAACTTTATGCTCAATGAACCTTGATGTTTTAATCATCCTTATGAGTGGGGGTAACTATCATTTGCTATTTCATTTGTAAATTATGTGGGTCAATGCCTCTAGGGACAAAGGATTCGTTAAGGAACTTAGCCAATTTCAATTGAAGTTGGGCTAGTAGTATTTTTTAAAAAGTGTTCAAAATTGATTACATTTTCTTTCCTAAACCTTATTAGATCATTTAAGTCAAACATACTTCACCACTAAGCCCTTATGACCTAAAAGGGTTGATTTTGTAATTTTTGAAGATGTTAAGTGATGTGATCATAATACTTATCAAATATTAAATTATCATTAAACCATTTGATTGGGGTTTCAGATTAATGAATTACTATCTTCCAAAATCAAACCCCTTACTTTAGGATCATATAGTTTAATTGAATTCCAAATTACCATAATTAAAGTAAAATTACCATCTATACCCTTGTTGTGGAAAGAGGTGAGATTGGTTTTTCTACCTTTTAGCCCCTTATGATTCAATCATACAAATGATTAATTATGCTCATTCATTATCCATTTACCCTTTAGATTAACCTAGATATTAATTAAGGCTTAAATTCCATAATTATCATTTTGCCCTTTTAAGACTTATCACTTCATAATTCATTAAATTTAACTCATATACTTTAAAACATTTATCTTACCCTACTCATGGGTCAATTAGCACATCAAAGGAGAGAATGTGATTTTTCTAATTTTTATTTAATTTTTAATATTATTGTAATGCAAAAATGGGTATTTTAAACATTAATTCATTAACTTAGCAAAAACAAACCATCTGTCCTTAAGAAAATTATTTGAGGTTCCAATTTGTTAGGGGACCATCTATAGCAATTTTTCATGATTTTTTTAGTTTTATTTTAGTTATAATAATTTTTTGCTTATTTTGAGTATTAATTAAATATAAAATATTAATTAAATGAAAATTTGGGTTTATATTATTCTTAAATCTGTCTAAGTTCAGAGAAACCAAAGAAGCAAAATCCATATTTTTATGATTTTTATTTTATTTATTATAATTATTTTAGTGAAAAATTAAGGGAAATTAATTTTTTAGCTTTTAAAAATTCATAATTATTTTTAGAGAGTTAGGAAAAATATTTTAAATATTCCTAAATGACCAAGGGATTAAATGTGACATTTTAGTGCATTTTCCTTTTTTATGATTTTTCTCAATTTTAATCTTTTTTAATAATTTTTTAATTATTTAAAATTTAAAACATAGTTCAAAAATAAAGTATTTTTTTTAATTTTAATTTTATTTTTCTTGAATCCCCCTAGTAACTGGGAACTCCTAAAACCACTTTTAATAATTTCTATAATTTTATTTTATTTATTATAATTAATTTAATGCCAAAGTGTTATTTTACATGGAAAATTTATTTTAGTGATTAAATCAATTCCAATTGACTCCAAATTTTTATGGGGGATCAATATGATAATTATTTATAGTTTTGAATGATTTTTGAGATTTTTATATTTTTACTTTAATTATTTAAAATTTTAAGGTTTTTAATGAGTTAATTATAATTAGTGCCACTCTTAATTTTTGAAACCATTTTATATTTTTTCTAGAGTCCTCTGACCACAGTGAACTTACCAAAATAAGTTTTATATTTTTTTTATTTATATTTTAATTTTTATAATTTTTAAATCAAAACAGATGGGATTAACTTGAAAATTAGGGATCTCTGGCTAGAGATGTCCTCCAACCTTGGAAAAATCAGAGAAACTCTCTAACAACAGAACCTATAATTCCTCCAAACCTCATTCCATGGTGGTTAATATTTACCTATTTAGATTCAAAATATTTGAGAGAACATTTATTTAATTCAAAATAAAATATAAGTCAAATAAATGCAATTTTTATTCCACATTGTTCTCCTTTATTTACTGAGCAACAGAGTATTTTTCTTTTATTTTTATGAATTTACTACACCAAGTTATGCATTTTTAAACTTTATGGAATTATTTAAATCATTTAATTTCATACTTATCCAACTCATCCTCGGTAGCTCCAAACAAGCGTGTGTCGCCATCTGATTGGTCGCCGCCATCTGATTCAGCTGCCATGCAGCTGCGCTTTATCATCCTGCTCTCATGTCTAGCGTAATCTTAAGTTTCTATTCATTACACGTGTGATCCGGTGGTCCTAGTTCATCATCTTCATATGGTTTAACCCGAGAGTCGTCCACCTTCTAACTCTAATATCTCTCTCCACACTCAACAAAATCGTGTGGGGTTTGTTCCTACACCTTGATCTAGTCCAGATAAACATATCCATATAGTTTATTATGCATGAAATTAAACCTTTCTTCCTAATGTACTAAAACATGCTCGATTTTGGGGAAAATGATGCATACCTTTGCCTGAGAGGTGTGGCTTCAATCAGGTGCTTGTACAAGCATTTATGGGACCTGGTGAACCTTTTGGAAGTGTTGGTTTGGCCTAGTGAATTGTCTAGATGAAAACTCCTCCAGCAGGTGGTAAGGTTGAGGAGAAAGTCTTGTGTAGAGGTGTAAGAAGATGGGTCTTTCAGTGGAAAGCTTCCTCTTTAGCTCTAAGGAAGCTCAGGGAATGATCAATTTGAGCTTTTATGGAGTTTTGAGAGGTGTCTTGCTTCTAGCCCGATTTTGAGCTCTAAAATTGAGCTCAAGCAGTGGAGACAAGGGCTGGAGAATGGTGGGGATGAACTTCTCTCAGTAGCTAAAAGGTCTGGGAGCAATTTGGCATAGTTTTATTTAGGTTTTTTTTCACTCTTCTTCATTGGTCGTGAGAGGGTGGTGACTAAATAGATGGGCTTGGAGTGGTTGTCATGTCTGGAAAGTGGGTGCAATCAACTGCTTAGGTGGATGGCAGAAATGTGCTAATGGTCAATCTGGGTGAGACAACTTAGGGAGTGCAATTGGGTTTAGTCCATGGGGTGCTCTCTCTCAGTTTTGAGGTTCCCCGGTGACTAGTCTGGCCCGCTAGGACAAGGTTGGTAGCTAGGGTGGTTAGGTGAGCCAGGAGAGTTTAATGGTCATTAGCTTGAGTGTTTTAATGTCTGATGGCAGGCATATCTCTTAATTTATTCAAATAAAGGAGGAAATCCCATAACTTAGGGGACCCTTGCTCCATGGCCCATGTAGGTTGGGCTAGGTAGGTTTAGGTTGGTCGTTAGGGTTCAGAAGTTGGTCATGGTGACCATGGCTTGGTCAATTTGGCGTAGTTTGGTTGAATTTAGGGTTTGGGTTCAAAATTAGGGTTTTGGATTGTACTTGGGTTTGATCTAGGCTAAGGCTTAGTTTTAGCTCAATTTATTGTTCAAAATGGTCTACGATATAGCCATGAGATGTTTGGAGTTCAATTGGATGGAGATGTCAGGGGTTATGAAGTTCAATTTGGGAAATTTTGGATTTTTGGGCAAAATTAAGTATTTTAGCTTAGGTTGGGTTTAGGTTGTGTTTGGGTCGATATTGGATCCATTAAATGTTTGAATTGTTTTAGAGAAATGTTATGAAGAGTTTAAAATTCAATTTTGAAGTAATTGAATAAGTTATAGGGTTCAATTTGGGGGAACCTGAAGATATGGTCAATTTGGGGTAATTCACTAGGGCTTGGAATTTGGCCTTAAAATGGATTCAATTGGGTTTGGATTTGGTTTAGATTGAGTTTTGGGATGATGAATTTTGATTTGAAATTGAAATTGGGGGAGATTGAAGTCAATTTGGTGGAAATTGGGGGTAATTTAGGCATTTTGGGCCTTTGAGGACAATTTGGAAATTTTGGTCAAAATGGGTCAATTTGGTCAAATTGGGCTCAATGAAGTGGTTTTAATCTATTTTGGGCACATTTGGAGTCACTTTGGAAATTTTCAGAATTTTTGGAATTTGAGGGGCATTTTGGTAATTTTGGATATTTTAGGGATATTTTGTGAATTTTGGGTATTTTTGGTGGATTTTAGTCAATTTGAGTGGGACAAAATGATTTTTGGAGGAACTTTGAGAATATGGGCCATTTTTTGAAGTTTTGGCAAAAATTGGGGTTTAGGCGTTTTTTTGTCATTTTGGGAAAGTTTGGGCTAAAATGGTCAAAATTGGAAATTTGATGAAATTAGGATTAATTGAGGATTTCAATGGTCATACCAATCTATTTGAGCAATGGGTCAAGGGAAATCCCATTTTGGATCCTCCATGTGTTGTTCCTGGCCAAACCCTAGCCTAGGGCTAAGAGCTTGGGGAACCACTCACATGAGTTTCCAAAAGATAGGGAACCAAGGTTGGGCATGTTTGGTTTAGGGTTTTGAGCTAAGATTGAAAGTGTAATATTGAAGTGTGTGTGTGTGTGTGTGCAAGCCTAATCCAAATCAGACCACTTACGGTTAGTCCTAAGGCTTGACCGTCCTATAGGGCACTCCTTTTGAGTTTCCTTATGCTTGGCTCCATCTTACTACGTTCTAGAGGTTGGTAGCAACCATATGAATCTCTAAATGAAGCAAAGAAGAATTTTGAATTTCTATTGGAGAGGGTTCCATTAATAGCCATCTAAGATAGTCACCAGCAAATCCTATGGCTAGATCCTAGGCTCCTAAAGAATGACTAGACCTCAACAAAAGTGAGGTTAATAAATGGACCCCCAATTGGTATGTGTGTCGGACAAGCACACCATACGTGTTAGCCTTGATCGATAAGATAAACAAAGCCAAAACAACTATTTGAGTCAACAGGCTCAAAACAGAACATAGAAATCAACGAAAATAAGTATCCACTTGGAATTATCTGGTGAATAACTTTAAATTCCAGGACTCTCACCGGGGAAATTAAGTAGGATACCTTCATCGTGGAGCTTTAAATTTCAAGCCTCCAAACGTTGAAGGGGACCCGATCCAATTCAATTTTGAATTTAATTTAACTTTGAAATTTAAAATTCTTGAATTTTTAAAATTTTTTATTTTGATTTGTTTTGAAATTTTAAATTTGTAAAAGATTTAAATTTAAGAGAGTGTGAAAAAGAGAATCAAAATTTTGGTACCGACCTCGAAATATCAGGAATGTGGGAGATAAAAGAGGCGTCAAAACCCTTGTATCGACCTTAAGAATGTCATGTGTGTGGAAATCAAAGTGCTCTCATCGACCCCGAGAATATCATGTGTAGGAATCTAAATCCTTGCATCGATCCTGAGAATATCATGTGTGTTGGAATCGAGATCCTTGCATCGATCCCAGAAATATCATGTCTTTGAGAATCAAAATCCTTGCATCGATCCCAAAATTATCATGTGTGGGAGTCGAAATCCTTGCATCAATCCTTGAAAATCAGGAATATGGGCAACTTGTGGAAAGAGTGCATAGATTTAGGGGTGGTGTCGAAATCCTCGCATCGACCCTCAAATATCGTGGGTGTGGAAGCTTGTGCATAGAGTGTGAAAGTATGTGTAAACTTTAAGGATTCATAATCCTTGTACCGATCCTAGAATATTGTGAATGTGGAAAATTAGGGAAGGGTGAGGAAATTTAGGGAAAAGGTGTCGAAATCCTTGCATCGACCCCTAGATTTTGTGGATGTGGAAATCTTATGGGAAGGATATGGAAACATAGGGAGAGAAGTCGAAGTCCTCGCATGGACCCTCAAATTTCTTATCATATCAATGGGAATCGAAATCCTTGCATCGACCCCACGAATATTGTGAATATGGAAAACTTGTTAATAGAATGCAAAGACATGTGGGAATTTTAAGGAATCAGAATCCTTGCACCAATCCTTGTTTATCGTGAATGTGGGAACCGAAATCCTCACATCGACCCTGAAAGATTTGAAATTTTGAATTTGTGGGAAGATTGATATTGAACTTTGTGAAATTTAAAAAAGGGAAGCTGTGGAATTTGAGTAAATTTGTGTAGAATTGTAGAAGATCATAAGATTTTTGTATTTGTGGATAGTGGCATTGTGAAAGTGTAAATGCAAGATTCGTGAAGTGTACGAGGAACGTAGAATTTGTGCAACGAGTAAGGAACTCAAGATCGCGGAAGAGTTTACTTATCATTTGTTTTCTTATTTGCTTTCTTTTCATTATTATATTAATTTTCTTTTTTTAAGAGAATTTTCAATTTCAATTTTCTTTTATTTTGATTTTTAGCTCTTAATTTTATTTTCATTTATTTTCTAGTTTCTTTTGTATCGCTCTTTGTTCATTTAGAATTTGAGACCAGTGTGTGGTCCTATGGCATTTCTTCCATTGCGAAACTACGACACATTCCAAGAACAAAAGTTGAACTGAATGTTTTCACTAATTTTAGTTGAAAATGCAGTACAATTGATCGTATACTGATAAGCATCCTAAAATATCAAAAGTACATCTGAGTGGCAACTGAAAACATCATATGTTGTCTGTCCTGACATAGTACAAAAAGGTAACAAATATCTATCTTGCAAGGTCGCCCTGTGATCGAGCTAACCTCCAAAGCTTTGCTCCGAGATGGTAGTCCTTGTGAACACTTAGAGTTACAGCTATCTCACAGCTCCAATGGTCGAAGAATCTCCAAATATGGGTCTGGCTCGTATCCTTATGGTGCTTTATCTTTATCCATCCTGTGAAAGTTGACATAAACTCTTGGCTATGTAACTCCAGATATGCAGTGCTTGGATAAATCTGCTCCATTCCCCTTCAAGAACAGAACTGATCCGACCGGTAGAAAGATCTCCATCGAACCTCTGAACTCTTTAGGTACAACAATCTGTAATTCCTGTCCAAACAGAATATTTCCCTCGCTCATGAATGAGACTGTGCAGAACGGTGTTGACCTCATTTTTGATGAGGTCTTCTCTTCTTCTCTTTAGTACTTAGGATCTAGCCTTAGGCTTTTCCTTTGACTATCTTAGAGGACTAGAATTGGGACCCACCTTCTAGAAATTCAAACCACTTCTTAACTCCCTGCAAACTCTACAAACTTGACTATAGACCCCTAATCACCTAGAGGGTTGAAATCAGATGTGGAAGTTTAAAGGATGAGTTCCTATAGGACTCTTTGGCCTTAGGACTGCCCTGGGTGGCCTGGTCTGGTGAAGGGGATGACTTACACACACACTACATTTATACACTACACCTACACACTACACTTCCACATACCTCCTAAAACCACACCCATACCTAACTTGACCTCCTCGACTCATGTGGGTGATTCACATGGATGGTCCTTAACCCCTAAGCCCTTGGCTAAGAGGGTTAGGAACAACGTAGTGAATGCCTCAAATGAGTTCCTTCATGGCTCATGTGGGCTTGATATGGCTTCATGGCTCAACCAAAATGATTTCGCTCCACTCAAATTCACCCAATCTTCAATTTCCAAAATTTTCAATTTTTGACCCCCGGGACCCTACACCCGCTTAGCCTACCCAAAACCCTTGAAATTACCCAAAATTCTCAAAAATTTCCAAATTACCCAAAATTCTCCAAAATCATTGCCAAACATTTCCACGTCACTTAAATTGATCATCCACACCCAAAAATACCAAAAATTCCAAGAAAACCTCCCAATACCCTCCAAATACCCAAAATACCCCTCTTGGCCAAAAAATCCAAAAATTCAGAAAATTCCCAGAAAATTCCAAAAAATCCCAAATATTCCCAATTTCATTTTGGCCAACTACACCATGGCCCAATTTTGTCAATTTACCCTACTTTTGTCAAAACCCCAATTTGACCCATTTTAACCCAAAGTGAACCCAATGTCAAACCAAACCTACCCAATTGACCCCAATTTTGGTCCAATTCAATTCTAAACTTCAATTCAATATACCCAATACCAATCTAGACCAAATCCAAGTCCAATTTGATTGACATTTGGATCCAATCTCACTTTTGGCCTTAAAGCCCAATTTGGACCCATGACCCAAACCTAACCCAAACTCACCCAATTCAATTCCAATTAACCCCAAATCTTTTCTAAATCTTCCTTAACATTCCCACAAAAAAACACTAACATGATTTGCCCAAAATTTAAACCCAAACCCCACTCAAACTCAACCCAAAGCTAAAAGGCCCTATTTTGACCTAAACCCAAACCTAACCAAAATGAGCCCAAACCCCAAAATCAAAGCCCAACCAAAGTCAAAACCTCTTTGAAACACTCCCATAAATATTTCTCAACATTAGTTTTACATCAATTTCAACCCTAGCCCAACATTGGCCCAAGTTAGCCCAATTTGACCTACATAGGCCCACTTACCAAATAAATCCAAATTCAAACCAATTCAACCCCAAGTCACACCAAATTGACTCCAAGCCCTTCATAGAACTTCCTCAAACCAATTATGACATTTATTTGACAAAGTTCTTCACAAAATCTTTACCCAAATGCCCATCCTAAAATCAAAAAGCCCATTCCCCTTAAACTTTCCTAAAAGCCCACTTCACCACATTCAAAAGCTCAAATCCATCCAAAGCCCACATGGCACTTCCCCTCATCATCCATTTAATCAAAATCACCCCTAAGTTTCAAAATCATCAATTAAACCATTCCAAATCAAGCTTCATGCAAATTTTCACCAAAATATCCAAAATTCTTAAAACCCATTTCCATGAAATTGACTCAACTTTCCCCAAGCCAAAGACAAGCCATGCAAGCCATGGACAAGCCACATGAAGCCATGGAAGGCTTGACATGTGACCATGCCATTAATGGTAAAAGGAGGGGCCCCTTTCCTAATCTTTCATTAAGCCTTTTTTACCTTAAGCATGTCACACACTAAACCATGTCTAGCCACCTCATCAAGGATAGAGACCACACCACTCTCCCATGGCTGACCCAACTGATCCTCTCAGCCCAAAATCAGGCCATGGGGAGGTGCACCCAACCCAAACCAATGGGTTGACCAAATTAAGGCCAAAATGACCCCCTCCCCATTCCATTTTAATTCAAAGCCTTTACACATGGCAATTGCCAATTGATTGCACAAACCTCCAGCCCGACCCACTCGGACCCGAGGGTGACCCATGCCTGCCGGCCGCGCACCGGATCACCGGAAAACACCATGGCCGAGACCTTTGGAGGAGCCAAAGTTTGGAATTCCCACTTGCTGAGCTGCCCCATGTCAAATGGTCACTATGGCTGTTCTTCTCCTCACCAGAGCAGCTGATCCCATGCCTCAACTCCCCCTGGAAGGCTCTCCAGCCCCTCCTATTTAAACCCCTCACCCTCACGGCCATGGGGGAGAGTTGCACAAATCTTGCCGAAAATCTGCCAAAATTGTTCCAAACCCTTCTCCACCCTTAGAGCAGTTGATCCCCAGTGTCAATTTGCCCTAATCCCCACTGATAAAATCCAATTTCCCAACCGAAATTCCACCCAAAACCAGGACACTTCTCCACGAGTGAGCCAAATCCCAAATTGATTGGTTCTACACCTTCACCGGACCGAGGGAAGGTGTCCACCAGCAAAAGCCCCATCTCCAGGCCACCCAGTTGCTCCAGCCTCCAAGCTTTGTGATCGGGCTTGGTCGAAATCACATCTAGACAATTCACTAGACCAGGAGACTTCATCTGGAGCTTGTTGGGATCCAATCGAAGGTGCAACAACTCTCAGATCGAAGCCACACTTCTCTGAGCAAAGGTATGAGCTGATTCTTCATCCCGAGCTTCTGGAGATTCTCCATTTCAAATGCCTTAATTTCAATGCATGATAACCGTATAGATGTGTTCGTCTCTTCAAGACGAATCCATGAGCATAAGAACATGAAAATCCATTGAGTATCGAGTGAGATCTTAGGGATTTAGTGTGGACGGCTCTCGGGTGTGGACGCTCGGGGACGATGAACGGATGCCGTCCATTCAATACACGCGCGGACGGACGGCTCAGATGGCGTCGGACCAGGAGATGATACAAGAACTGCGGGGCCCGGGCTGCTGACTCAGGAGGCGGCGTCAAATGGGAGCGCGACACGCGGCGTTTCGGAGATGCCGAGGATGAGTTGGCGCCGCGTGGATAAATAGAAAATTAGGGTATTTTTTGATTTATTTAATTCCCTAAACTTCAAAAATTCATAACTTTTTGTAGAAAAATCAGAAAAATAAAATAAAAATACCCTCTTGCTCGAGTGAACGAGAGGAGAATAATGTGGAAAAGAAATCATTTAATTTCATCAAGTATTTTATTTTTTATAATTTATTTACTCTCTGCATACTTTTAATTCTCCATGCATGTATACAATTCACCATGGCATGAGACCATAGGGCTTTTGAAGCCTCTGAATTTGGGAACATTCCCTGAATTTTCCAAAGTTAGAGGCCATCCCTATGAAGAGTTATTGATTTTTCAATTTCATGTTACTGTTTTGAGTATTTTAATTCCAATAAATAGCATGTTGTGAGATAAATTCTAGGAAAATTTGAGGATGTTTCTTATGACCAGAGAACCCTAGGAAAAATAGGTTTTGAGTTAGTTCATTTAAAATAACCCTAATTGGCTTAAACATCCAAAATAGGTCTCTAATTAATTAGAGTTAACCATGCATCAAATTGACTTGAAATCAATTCTCCACTGACCTTTAGGATCAGAGGAATCCACCATAAAAGTTTGAGGTCAATTGGACTTGGTTAACCCCACTAATTGGGTTGATTAAGCCGCTTAGTCATTTTAAACTTTAAAAATTCATAACTTTTAAAATACCTTTCAAAAATTCACCAAATTGGATTTGGAGCCTCTCGATATCAGGGGAACCTAAGAAAATTAAAATTTCAATTTTCTAAAAAAGTTGATTTTTAATAATATTTTAATATTTTTAATAATTAAAAAATAATAAAAATCACAAAAATAATAAAGTTCACCAAAATGTCACATTTTGAATTTTAATCACTTAGGAACAAACCCCACATTTTTCTTAGGTCTATTTAGTGAGATATTAAATTTTAAAGCTTTAAGGTAATTTTAAAATTTAAAAAAAAATGTATTTTTTAGCATTTTCACTAAAATAATTATAATAAATCATAGAAAAATCAGAAAATTGCAAAATTTGCTTCTCTGATTTCCTTGATATCAGAGAGATTTTTGAAAAATATAAAATTCATTTTTCAACATTTATTTTATTTTTAAATTAATTAACACTCCAAAACTTAAAATAATTATAATAAAAATAATATAATTCAAAAAATCACCAAAGTTGGTCCAAGTGGTCCTCTGGTCATTAGGAATGTCCCCTAATTTTCTTAAGGACAAAAACTTTCCCTTGGTCATGTTATTAAATTTTCCTTGAAAATCTCTATTTTCTACAAAAAATAATTATATAAATAAATTAAATACAGAAAAATCACATTTTCTCCTCTCATATCTTTATTGACATATGAGTGAAGTTACATAAAAATTTCAAGTTCATTTGAGTTCAATTTAGTGAGTTATGAAATTATTAAGCTTAAAGGGTAAAGTGGTAATTAAATTTTTAACCCTTAATTAAAACTTTAGGTTTAATAAAAAATTAACAAGTAAAATATTTGATCCTAATCTGATTTGGATGATTGAAATTTAAATAATTAAAGGGTAGAAACCCATTAAACAATTTTAAAATAATTAAACCTTAATTAAATAATTGATTAAATTTGGAAGAATAATAAAATTGGAATTATTAAAATAGGGATATTATTAGGAAGAAATTTATTCTTTAATTTAAAAATCCCTAAATTAATTATCTCATTAATATTCAATTCTTAATTAAAATGATAACTCAAATTCAAAATATTAAAAGACTTAATCATTAAACTAAAATTAAATTATTAAAATCTTTTAAAAATTTCAATTAAAATTAAAAAATAAAATTAAATTAAAAATTAAATTAAATTAAGTAAATTAAATTGGATTAAATTAAATTAAATTAAATTAAAATTAAAAGTTAAATTAAATTAAATTAAAGATTAAATTAAATTAAACAAATTAAATTAAATTAAATCAAATTAAATTAAATTAAATTAAATTAAATTAAATTAAATCAAATTAAATTAAATTAAATAATTAAAATAAATTAAATTAAATAATTAAATTAAATTAAATTAAATTAAATCAAATTAAATTAAAACTAAATCAAATCAAATTAATTAATGTAACATCAAATCAAATTAAATTGAATTAAATTGAATTAAATTGAATTAAATTAAATTAAAACTCAATTAAATTAAATTAAATCGAATTAAATATAACATCACCTAAAACAGAAAGAAATTAAATATGAAGCAACTTGAACACTATTTGAAATTTAAACTCATTAATTGAAATCAAACTAAATCACAAACCATCTGAACACCAATCTACCCTCAAATGCTTTAGTCATCATAACTCTTAAATAGAACATTAAATGAAATATTACTTCACTCATAGGATATTCAAATGTCCTAGTTCAGCGAGCGAGTTAACAAAACTTGAATTCCGGACGATTAATTCATTTGTATAATTAAATTCATTTGGACTTAAAAAATCTAGAAAATATTGAAAAGATGTTTAAGATTTGTCTTAAGCACTTCCTCGATATGATAGGATGTTCATAAGAACAATTGAACTTAATTATTCTTTGATGAAGAAAATCGTCCTCGAACCAAAACACAAAGACCTAGACGTCATAGGAAATGACTAGCTATAGGATTAGCAATTTGGTAGAAAACCATAACCCTTACCTTAGCTTTACCTAGGAACTTGCTTAAATATTCTAATTGTGTTTTAAGTGCAGCTTGGGATGACGGGAAGACCCTCCAGGTACGCTTTTATTTTATTGCAATCTACTTTATTGCAATTTACTTTCTTGCAATTTATTTAACTGCATTGCACTTACTTTTCTTGCATGATAAACAACTGTTGCATGAAAACCCACACCTTTAGGATAGTCCTAAAGCTGAAACCAAAACTAAGTTAAAAGTCATTGCAAGATAAAATTCACCGCCACAACATTTCAAAATATAAAACAACTCAAAATTTAATCACAAACGGAACACAAAACTACAATTACAACTAAATTAAAACGTCCTGTTGGATGATCGGGAATACCTCGGATGATGTAACCTACATGTTGCTAACGGGATTTCCACGGTCTAAATGAAAGTGTGGAACTCATTCGAGTTGAGTTTAGCAAATTCATACGGACTAAGTGAATCAGATAAAAATAATGATGCCGGAAGGATGGAGCCGTGGGATCTTAACCGGTGTCGTTATAATCAACTTTAAGATTTGTTTTAATTAAAATATTGAAAACACTTGGAAATTAAGATTTTCTCTAAACCAAAACACTTTTCTCATCCCACGATTTATGACTTCGAAACTAAACCTCTGCAACAACAAGGAGCTCGGAGCATGGTGGGCAGCACGGCCATCGTCATCAGCAAAACCCGAGTCTACATCAGCAAAACTTTCCTAGAATTAAATAACCAAGCCATAGGACTTCGAGGAAGTTTTCCTAGTGCAACATAAACCCTCAACCTTTGTTAGGCATTTGCATGATCGGGTCATGTAAATTAAGCCCTAACCGGTTTTAGGATTCCGAGGTAGTCGTTCGATACGACATAAACCCTCACATCTTCGAGGCTATTTGTGTGATTTTATCATACAAATATAAGCCCTAACTAATTAAAATTGGCAAGACTAAAATATTTAAATAAATATTAGGACTTCCCTAAATCCAAGCCAAACAATAGGATAGTCGAGAAATTACCGAAGTTCGCTTCGAATCTGTGATTTCTCCTACTTTTCTTCCTTTGGATTCCCAAAACAAAATGTTCCAAATTTGATCCATTCCCTATTGAAATTCCAAATTTCAATCCTTGAAAATCTTAAACTTTGAAATCCTTGAGAGCAGAATTATTGATTATTATCGAGAGTTTTCTTAGGTGATTCCCATCACTTAAGATGTAATTAACTATAGGGGCTTGCCCTTATAGGGAATTTTAAAGAACCCGGAGTAATATAAACCTCGTTTAATGCTTTCATATTAAGCGAGGGAACTTGTCGGCTTATAAAATTGGTTCGCGGACCAAACGGATGTCACAAATCTCCTAGTTTATTTAATCGAGCCCCATCATCGAGCAAGTGGTGTCTATTATTCGGGATAGATACACGGTTTGTGGTGCGATGCTCGTTTGTATAAACTATTTGGGATGTGAGATCGGTTTGATTTCATATCTTAAAATGTTCAAATTAAAAAATTATTTTTAAAATCAAATACTACCTTTTAAAATTATTTATTAAATTAAAAATTCACCGACAATTTCTGTAGGCGACCCCTTTTCAAAACACACAACCTAAAAATATGCCGACAACTTCTAGCGACTCCGCTGGGGACAATTCCTCTCTCCATTATAATCAGATAATTCTGCTTTCAAAAATCGGTAGTGTATCCATGTCCTTAATGGGTCAAACTACCCTTCTTTCCGTTGGAATACTATGTTCATTTCTACCTTGGACAAGTATAGCCAACATTCTCTCGGATTTAGGAGCCACTGTTTAGACACCCTTAAACAGAGAGGTTCCGAGATCCTTTTACCTCATTTCTGAGGAGGGGTGGACCCCCAATAGGTGTTAGTTTAGGAGTGATCCTTCGAGTCGAGAAGTCTTGCTCAAGACTATCTTTTCCTTTCCAACTCTGAATCGGATTCCTTACCTTCTCTACACCTTTGAACATTCCGTTCTAAATAAACAAACCCTCTAATAAGTGACTCTTCTAACAAATGATTCCTTCTTATAAATAAATGAACAAGAATGAGTTCGGACTCTTTTTAATTCCTTTCTTTTCGTCCTAAAGAAAAGAAGCATAACTTGGGACTGACAACCAGAATCTACCTCCGCAAAATGGAAGCCCGAAGCTGATTTTCTCCTTCACCAATGGACTGGACTTCGCTGTCTATAAGGATGAGCTGCCCGACAATGGGATCATCCGATTCGGACAAGGATTTGAAAACACGAATGTCAAAGTCACCGACGTCTCCCTCTTTGCACTGACGAACAAGATATCTGAAGCTGAGGAGCCACTGCTTGAGTTCAACCTTAGGTCGACCCAAGAGTTTCCTCCCCTGCAAAGGATCCCGATTAGGAGGAGTACTGCCGTCCGCAGGAGGACCGTTCTTACTACCCCCACTGGTCTAGTTGTTTCTGCACCTACCCCGACTTCTGCCAAATCAAAGGGGAAAGAAATCCAGAACTATGGTAAACCTGTTACCGTGGAGGGTACGGATCTTCCTGTAAGACCTTCTATTTTCGAAATCGAGTCCAGTTCAAAGATTTCGTCACTGACAAGGACCCAAAGAAGAAACAGAAGTAGAAGGATCGCCAGAGAAGCCAGAGCTGCTGAAATTGCCTTCCTAGAGGAAATTCCGCAGTCGCCCGAATATACATCGCCGCCGAATATACACCGCTACCGTAATATACACCGCCGCCGACTACATACCACTTTTGGGAGGAAGCGAGTTCCATCCCCTCTCCACCTCAGAGGATGAGGAGAATGTTTGCAAGATTGCTGCCACATTACCTCAGCCCGCATATTACAACGATAGCCGCAAGAAACGAACTAGAACTACGTCGTTTGCTCGACTGCAAACTTTGGTATAAAAATTAGCAAAGAAGGAAAACTGCCCCGTATCGGAGATTCTACGAAGGATAGGACGGGTGCCATTCAAATCCAATCTTTGGCCCCGAGTAGAACCCGCCGTCATGACAGAAAAGCCAAGTAAAAGAATGAAGGCTAGCCCGCCTGTCGTAGTCTCAGGATTACAGATTAGGGAGGATACCACCTTCCGGCATTTGGCCGACGGACTATGCGGTCCTAGACCTTCTGCTGCTAGAAGGATGGTATGGCGTCCCACTACCGGGCGAGTTAAGATTGAAACGAGCGGCTCGAGAAAGAAAGTCTCGCCGGAGAGGCTGGAATGCGAAGAAAGTGCTACCTGCGATAAAGGGGACTCGTGAAAAAGGGACCCGGCGGCTATCGCATGACAACCGCAAAGACACACGTAAAGCCCCGCGAGAAGATGCCATGGAAAAATTGAGAACTGATATCCGACGGTTGGCAAAAGAAAGAGAAGAAAAGTTCGGAGATGAGATCGATTCATCAGAGTTCATGGACGACGAATATGCAGAAATCAATATGGTTGAAACACGAGCTTCATCAGCTTCGCAAGGTGCTCCTGCAGCCGCAGAAGAGAGGAGCCGGGACCGATGAGAAGACAACTTCGGGAAAAGACGACACGATCACTCGAATGGCGAAAAGGATGGAAGAGATGGCCGTAGCTGCGGCCACTCTCCGGAGTCAAGTACAACCACATAGAGAGACACCCCCAGAGGTCATTCACATTGTAGACGGAGGAAAGGAGATTACATCCGTCAATGGGGATGATCAGCTGAAGAAGGATACAACACAAAGTATGATCCCTGAAAAGGATATCAAGAACTTGGTAGAACAGCAGGTGCAAGAAGCCCTAGCACAATCGAAGAACGGGACATCCATTCGGACGGGTAGACCTTACCCAGAAGAATTCGACGGCGTCCAATACCCGAAAGGCTTCGTACCACCTCGTTCAAGACCTTCGACGGAACCGGGAACCCCCGACGAGCATGTTGCACACTTTCGTGCCGGTTGTTGTAATGCCGGCGGGAGCGATGCATTACTCTTCCGACGGTTCGTCGGCGATCCGTCGGGAATCACCTTCGGTCGGTATGCGGAATTACCAAATGGTTCGGTGAAGACGTTCTTAGAGCTAGAGAACCTCTTCATCAAGCGATTTGTCGGAGCTCGACACCACATCACTATAGGTGATTTAGTGGTAGAGAAACAAAGGCCGAATGAAACTTTGGTGGATTACATACTTCGATGGAGAAACTTAAGCATGAAGTGTGAACCACAACTGCAAGAACAACATGCGATCGGCATCTTGCTTAAAAGCATTCACGGCCCGATAGCACTTCTCCTCAAAGGATTCACTATTAAGACTTTCGAGAAGTTGTTAAGCAAGGTCGGAAGCTTGCAAGAAGAGGCGAAGCAATTGAGTTTTGCCGACAAGACGGACAAGCAGAAGCCGGTGAAGACCTTCGAAAAGAAATTTAGGATCGTTGCAGCAGTTGACAAAGGCAAGCAACCGATGCAAATACCACCAGAACGGCCGCAGCAACCACAACGAGACTACTAACAACCCCGGTCCAGCTATCGATCGTCTCCGCGAGTATGAACAACCGTCTCGTCCGCAACGTACATTAAGGGAACTTCGAGCGAGAGAATATCCGTTCAAAAATGAAGCAAGATCCGAAAATGTTCCGTAGTCGATGAAGACTCCGGATTTCCAATTGCCGAGCCTAAAAGACTAGAGGAAGTCAACAAGAAAGGTGATCCCAACTTTTGCCCATACCACCAGATGCTTGGGCACAAGATAGAAGATTGAATTACCTTTAAAAGTTGGCTCAACGACAACCTTCGGAAAGGAAATATAACAATCCCGAAGGAGTACATGAAGGAACCCCGGAAAGGAGGTTCCGTCGATGTTATCTCAAGCGATCCCGTCATTCCGATAGATCCCTATGCAACTGACGATGGATAGACTACCGCTTGGACGAGGTCTTCAAAAAAGATTTTAGACAGCATCCAGACCGCCTCGGTGCAAGCTTCAATTCAGAGTTCGAGACCTGTTAAGTCGGTACTATCACTTGCGATAGAAGAACCACTTCAACAGGAGACGATTGAAGAGAAGAAGAAAATTGACGAAGAAGAGAGGACTGAGACTCCTAAGGCTAGACTAGGGGCTGCTTATCCTAGGATAGTTGTTTCCGATTCGGGGGAGAAATCCCTCGAACCTCCGATTTTGTATGATTATCTGCTCACTTCGGTGGGATCATATAATGATAAGGGTGATGGCGTTGGTTACGTTTTGACTGTTTCTAACGATTACGTAACTAGCGACAATCCAGACATCGATTTCGACATCAACGAAAATTCTCAAATCATACACGATCTCGACGAGCAAAATAACGAAGAAGACATCCATCAAGGAGGCTACGAGAGTTCAATAAGCAACGGATCTATCTGCGAGTTTCGAGGAGCTCCAGTCACGATAGAGTTAGAGCCTTCAGATTCTGAAGATATTTCGGAAGAGCCTGTCATTCTGATTCAGGAGGAGACACCGACAAGCTCAACACTAGATTCGAAGAAATTACGAAGTCAACTTAAGAAGTGGAAGAGTTCTACCTCCGAGAATGGGTCCAAAAGACAAAGGAAGCGAGTGGTTGTTCAAGAAGAATCAACCCGCGGAAGAAATACCCATTCGGGAAGAAGGCTGAGACGCATGAAAATAAAGTGGACTACAACGTGCTAGCCCATCTTAGGAAACTACCGACCAAACCGAGCATCTACGACGCTCTCATCTTATCAAAGGAGATGAGAGAAGCTCGATCAAGGCCTTACTTGATCCGGAAATTTGCTTAGCTCAAATGGCCGGAGATTCCTTAGATGAGGTTTGTTCGTTAAAGGAACAGCGAGGTGTTACCTTCACGGACAATGACCTACTACTTGGGACAGCAGATCACAACCGACCAATGTACAT
The DNA here is from genome assembly GCA_022702705.1 of Papilionanthe hookeriana x Papilionanthe teres. Taxonomy (NCBI): domain Eukaryota; kingdom Viridiplantae; phylum Streptophyta; class Magnoliopsida; order Asparagales; family Orchidaceae; genus Papilionanthe; species Papilionanthe hookeriana x Papilionanthe teres. Next base: position 163,298,757 of record CM040422.1, on the reverse strand, counting down.
CTCAGTTACAATTGGAAAATTTACACTCTCCAGAGTATTGGTGGATCCAGGAGCATCAATCAATATAATGAGTCTTCGAACACTAGCATACTTGGAAATTGATGCTCTTGAGCTCGAGGCCGACAAAATGTTATTAAGAGGATTCAACCAGAAAGGAGAAAGAGCCCTCGGGTCAATAACGCTATCGATGAAGACCGGTGACTTAGCAAAGACAACCGCAAAATTTCACATAATTGATTCAGAAACATCGTTCAACGCTCTACTGGGCCGACCATGGATACATGAAAATAGTATGGTACCATCATCTCTACACCAGTGCATCAAATACTACGATGGAGGGGAACAGTGCATCAAAGCTGACTTACAACCATTCTCCATACATGAGATTGGAATCCATGAAGACGCAGCCTATTATGCACCACCGAAGAAAACAATCTTCTCCAGAGATACCGTAACGAATGAAGCAAAGAAAGTTCAGGACAACGAAGAACCTGAAGTTCTAGTCCAACGACTCACTCACCACTCCCTTCCGGCGAGATGGTGAAGGTTTCTCCACAACTCGCATCCGAGGTCGAGGCCGGGGACGAGGTCGTGGTAGAGACGTTAGGACGGTTGGACGAGGAAACCAGCCATCAATGTTGATCGGGAAGATAGTTCGAAGAAGAAAAAGAAATTAAACAAGAAGCGACGACAATAAGTCGAAGAAGCCGCAATTCAAGATCTCTCTCGAAGATGAGAAGAACGAAGGATACAAATCAATGTACGAAAAGATTAACCACTACGTACATACTATGACCCTAACCCCGATCCATTCTAACAAGATCGAGGGTATGGTGGTCAAAGAGGTACGTAACGATGGTACAAGGCCAATCAAGTTCTACCGTGGTGCTTCTTCCTCCAAAACTGAAAATAATGTACAATTCGAAGATGTCACTTCATCAGAATTAATGGAATTACCTTTTGAGTGGTACTCTCCATGTGTTCAAAATTTAATTCAACGTGGTTTCTTACCTCGACAATGGACGAAAGGCCAATCACAACATTTTGAAAAATTATGGAATAATTCCGGTCGTCCACCCAATTCAAAGCATGGTCTCGGATTCGACATAGTAGGGTCAGTTGACGATACTGAATTTTGCTTGGTTGTCACTTGCGAGTCCAATGAAAACTGCATGGAAACTACAGACGAACTCGAAGATTTACAAATTGGAGACGCTCCACCAGAATTTGAAGAAGAAATCAAATCTACAATAGATGAGTTAACGGAAGTTAACTTAGGTACTAGCAAAGAACCTAGACTTACCTTTGTTAGCTCCTTACTCAATAAAGAAGACTCCGAAGGAATAATCAAGTTATTAATGGAATTTAAAGACTGTTTTGCTTGGAACTATGACGAGATGCCGGGATTAGCTCCGCAGGTTGCGATCCATAAGCTAGGAGTGGATCCTACTTCGTCCCGCCGACAAGGTCCCAGAAGAATGCGTCTAGAAATCGAACAACAAGTCATACGCGAAGTTAAAAAGCTAATAGATGCTAAATTTGTCCGTGAAGAGCAATACCCGACTTGGTTAGCCAATGTGGTGCCAGTCGAAAGAAGAATGGTCGGATCGGAATCTGTGTGGACTTCGGAGATTTAAACAAGGCATGTCCAAAAGATGAATTCCCTCTACCGATCCCGAACCGATGATCGACATTGCTTCGACACATGAGATATTCTCATTCATGGATGGATCTTCAGGATACAACCGGATAAAAAAGGCTCCAGAAGATGAAAAGCTTACGACATTCGAACACCGATCGGAGAATTTTGCTACACAAGGATGCCATTCGGACCGAAGAACGCGAGAGCAACCTACCGGAGAGCAATGACAAGAATTTTTGATGATCTCATCCATAATCAAGTCGAATGCTACGTGGACGATGTGGTCATCAAAAGCAAAGTAAAGGAAAACCACCTATATGATTTGAGAATTGTTTTTGAACGATTAAGACAATTTAACCTTAAGATGAATCCCTTAAAATGCGCCTTCGGCGTCACCTCCGGGAAATTCTTAGGATTCGTTATCCGACATCGTGGAATTGAAATTGACCGGAAAAGATTAAAGCTATCTTAGAAATGCCGCCTCCCAAAACCTTAAAACAACTACGATCTTTTCAAGGGAAGTCGACATATCTTCGACGCTTTATCTCAAACCCGTCGGGTAGGTGTCGGCCTTTCTCGGCACTAGTTAAGAAGGACGCCAAATTTATTTGGGAAGAGAAATGCCGGAAGGCCTTCGAGGACATTAAACGATATTTAATGACACCTCCCGTCTTAGCAGCCCCGATCTCGGTGTAGACCGCCGATACTTTACACCGCGGCTTTAGACGACTCTCTCGGAGCCCCGTTGCCTGTGGTCAATGATGAGGGTAAAGAAAATGCTCTTTACTACTTAAGCCGTCATTTACTTCGACGGAAGTAAGGTATCCCGCAATTGAAAAGCATTGTTTGGCCCCGATCTTCGCCGCTCAAAAGCTCGGGCACTACATGCTTTCTCATAAGGTCAACCCGATCTCGAAATTTAATCCGTTGCAATACTTGATGACTCGTCCAACACTTTCGGCGGACTTGCCGGATGGTCGATGATATTATTGCAATTCGATATAACTTTCGTGCCTCTTCGTGCCGTAAAGGGACAAGCCTTAGCGGACTTTCTCGCAAAGACACCCTTTGCCGGCCGAATCTCCTCTCAATGACGATCCGCAGCATGAACAAATAATGAATCTAGAAGACCTCGATGATCGACGTTGGGAATTATATTTCGACGGAGCATCTTCGAGCACACAAAGACGAAGAATCGCAAGTGATAGTGCCCGTAAGGCGAGAATCGGGCTAATCTTTATAACACCGGAGCGGGGGATGTTAAGATACTCCTCCCACTTGACGTAACCATGTACAAACAATGAAGCATAATACGAAGCCCTCATAACGGGACTCGGAATTAACTATTCAAATGGGGATAACGAGACATCAACATCTACGGGGATTCACGATTAATCATTCAACGGATCGCCGGACGAGTACGGAATTTTAAAGCCAAGACTCGAACAATACTTCCAAGTATGCCATACGAACATTGCGAACGGATTCCAAATGTGACAATCTACAAAATTCCCGTAAAAGAAAATGCTTTAGGCGATGCTTTAGCCCGTCTCGCAAAAGAATTTGCTCGTTTGCAAGATGAATCGGTAGAAGTGTCGGCTCACGGACGTCGGGTCCTATCACGGCTCGACATAGACACAATACACAAATCGAAAAAGAAAAAGAATCGATTGCGGCGAGTGACGGAAAACACGAGAAGATTGGCGACGGCCATTGATGGACTACCTGCAAACGGAAAGCTACCGGACGATAGGTCGCTAGCCCATCGGATCAAGAAAAGAACTGCGTCTTACGCATTAATAAACAACACATTGTACGGAAGGTCTTTTGATCAAATGTGGCTAAGGTGCCTAAGCGGGTCCGAGGCCGTGAAATTGTTAAAGAGGTGCATTCGGGACTGCGTGGCGCTCACCGATCGGGTCCGAAGATGAAAATGAAAATTAAAAGACTAGGGTACTACCGGCCCTCGATGATGACCAATCGCATGAAAATCGCCAAGAGCTGTCACCAATGCCAAGTGCACGGAGTGGTTCTACACCAACCTCCAAATGTGCTACATCCGACTATTGCGTCATGGCCATTTGAATGTTGGGGCACAGATATAGTGGGTCCGATAGAACCACCATCTTCGAAAGGACATCGCTTCATTCTTGCGGCTACGGATTACTTTTCCAAGTGGGCGGAGGCGGTTCCACTCGGAGAAGTGAAAGCACACCACGTGCTACGCGTTTTCAAGAACCAAGTTGTCTACCGTTTCGGGGTGCCGCGCGGAATCATCTCGGATAATGGGTCGGCATTCGAAGCACGCAAATCAACAATTTTGTCGGGAGACACGGAATCGATCGGCGATACTCAACAATTTACTACCCGAGGGCAAACGGCCTCGTCGAGGCTTTTAATAAAACTCTCGTTCAAATCTTAAAGAAAACCTTGGACGATAATAAGAGAAATTGGCACGAGAAGTTGTTAGAAGCCTTATGGGCTCTATCGGACAACCTTCGAACTACTACTCAAGCTACACCTTACGCTCTGGTGTATGGGTCCGAGGCAGTGTTACCTTTAGAGGTTCAGCTTCCTTCGCTCAGAATTGTAGTTGCAAACAAGATCACGACAAAAGAAAACGCCAAATTACGACTCGAAGAATTAGAAAGCTTGGAAGGGAAAAGGCTTGCAGCGCAACAGAATTTAGAACTATACCAAGCTAAGATGGTTCAAGCCCATGACAAACTGGTCCGCCCAAGAACCTTCAAAGTCGGTGACTTAGTTCTTGTTCTTAGAAGACCTATTCTTGCACATCGCAAGATAGGTGGTAAATTTGAACCAACATTGGAAGGGCCATTTGTGGTCGAGACAGTCTACTCTGGAGGTTCCTACCAACTGGTGAATTGCCGTGGAGAACGACCTATGCTTCCGATCAACGGACAATACTTGAAAAAGTATTACGCTACCTGATGTTTCGAAGGAATGAATTCTTCATCCCTAAGAAACACGGGCAAAGTAATTACTTATGATTGGGTCCGAACCCGGAAAAAATAATAAAATGTGCTAAAATAAATAAAATCATGATAATAAAGTTTTCCTTGTTTTCTTTTCCAAATCAAGATCTCTTTCCTGACCTTATCCCGCTTCATTCCTGTTAAATTCTAAAATACAAGAAGTAATAAAAAAAATGTCTTTAACCAACATTTTCTTAATGTTCTTGTTCTTAGTACGACCCCCGATCCTTTTCCTTGTCTTTTCGCGAGGGAAATGTCGAACGGGCGGTTGGTCCCGAACTTTAAGAATGGCGTAAGCCTTGCACTCGATGAAAAGAGGGTGAAAGATGGAGCGATAATCGAGATCGACTCGGATTTCGCACCGAGCGGAGCCTACGAGTATGAGGAAAGTGAGCCGGGTCCCAGTTAACCGAGAAGAACTACCCGGGCATACAGTGATGAAAGTGGGTGGCCCAAGCCACCAATCCAACAACAAGAAAAGAAAAGCAAACACCCAAGAAGATAAGAAAATGAAATCTGTAGTCGCTACAGCAGAGGGCAGGCTTGTCAGCGCCGCGCCCACAGAGATTCAAGAAGTGCGGAGAGCTACTCTCACAGCCACGCAACGAAGAAATAAGAATCACCGTATCCGTAAGATGTTAACAAAACTAGCTGCGGACCAGCGCGACGAGACAGTTGCTAATGCCAGTACATACACTTCAAGGACACCGGTTCACCAGGAACTCGAAGAAAGGAGGCCGGCTCCTAGGATAACGAAAGAACCGGGGAAATCTTCGGAAGATCGAAGAAAGAAGGCTACCACGCCACCGGATAGAACCACCGATAATGCATGACCTTGTTGCGAAGCACCCCGGGGGATGTCCCGACAGGCATCATCCCTGAGGAGCCGAGGTATGCAGGAGAACGTGAAGGGATTGAACCATATATCCCACAATATGTCACAAGGCCTCGCCATCTGCAGATCATTCCGGAATACGAGCTGGAGAGAATGCAGAATGTTGAAAAGAAAACCTTTGAATACTTCGAGAGAATTAAAGGAAGAAGAATCAACATACTAGAGGGCCTCGAGCTACATACCGACGTATTCTCAGAGTATGAACAACAGCAAATCGTGGATTGTATCCGGGATTTGAAAAGAATGGGCCAAGCGAGGCCGCTGAGGGAGAACACATACTCGGAACCCCGGAGATGGATGCCGGGGAAGGGAAGAATCACAATACAATGCGGATGCTTGCTACAACTTTCTTCGAAGACGGAAGGGAAACCCACCGGGAATACTCCGTCATGGGCGAGTAGATCCGATGCCATTAGTCATCGAAGAGAATGGTAAAAAGATTGATAACATGGAGAGTATCGCCGGCGGATTGCATACCCGATAGTTGCATTATCAACATCTACAAACGAGGTGATTGCATACCCCCACATATAGATCACCACGACTTCGTCGGACCTTCTCGCACGGTCTCTTTCCCGAACGAGTGTGACATCATGTTCGGATCCGACCTCCGGATAGCGAGCCCGGGTGAGTTCCGAGGGCCGGTAAAGATACCTTTACCGGTAGGTTCCGTCATGATACCGAAGGGCAACGGAGCGGATATCGCTAAGCATTGCATACCGGGAGTGCCGATGAAGCGGATCTCGGTTACTTTCGGAAGGATGGACGACAACAAGACACCTTACCATTTCCAGCCGGACCCGAGCTAGAGAACCTCCGGCCTTACGAGTACGTGAGTTACATGGAAGATATCACACCTTCAACGTACATCCAGCCGGCATCCTTGCCAAGGATGGCTTGGAAGGTGATGTTATTAACCATGTACCCCACTATTCAGACATGGATTTTTGACAGATGCTTCTTTGGATGGACCGACAAAGATCATACATAGTCCGTTTTGATTCTACATGGATTGTATGAAATATATTCCAGATTGAGTTGTATGATGTATCTTCAACATGATTGGAATGAAAGTGACCATGTCACATTTTTGGCCTTCACCTCTTTTGTGCAAATTGATTGGGAAACGCCATTAAAGTTAAATGAACTTCGAACAAAGAACAGAAAAGAAAAAAAAAGGATAAAAGAAAACTTTCCTTAAAAATCTTAAAAAATGACGAACACCAAATTCACATGAACATTAAATAAACGATAAAATAAAATTTGAATCATTAAAAGATAAACGAAATCAACATGAATGTTAAATCAAATCACAAATCAAATTCTCAATCAAATTTCAAATTCAATCTTTCCAAATTCCAAATCAAATTTTAATCTTTTCAAATCACAAATCAAATTCTCAATCAAATTCCAAATCCACTCCCGATCAAGTTTCAAATTTGATCTTCCAAATTTCAAATCAAATCCTAAATCAAATTTCAATCGAGTTCAAACTCATCCTTCCAAATCTCAAATTCAATCTTTCCAGATTTCAAGTCTCAATCAAATTCAAATTCAATTTCCTCCAGATCTCGAATCAAATATCAATCACATCAAATTCAAACTTTTGGGTCGAGGATTTTACATCGAAGACCGCCTTGCTTTAGGATTCTTCCCTATTGCTACGAAATACATCAAATTCAAACTTTTGGGTCGAGGATTTTACATCCAAGACCGTACTGCTTTAGAATTCTTTTCCTATCGCACTTGAAATACATCAAATTCAAACTTTTGGGTCGAGGATTTTACATCTAAGACTCGCATCGCTTTAGGATTCTTTTCCTATCGTACCTTGAAATACATCAAATTCAAACTTTTGAGTCGAGGATTTTACATCCAAGATCGCATCGCTTTAGGATTCTTTTCCTATTGCACTTGAAATACATCAAATTCAAACTTTTGGGTCGAGGATTTTACATCCAAGACTGCACTTGCTTTAGGATTCTTTTCCTATTGCCTTGAAATACATCAAATTCAAACTTTTGGGTCGAGGATTTTACATCCAAGACCGTACCGCTTTAGGATTCTTCCCTATTGCACTGAAATACATCAAATTCAAACTTTTGGGTCGAGGATTTTACATCCAAGACCGCATCGCTTTAGGATTCTTTTCCTATTGCACCTGAAATACATCAAATTCAAACTTTTGGGTCGAGGATTTTACATCCAAGACCGCACTCGCTTTAGGATTCTTTTCCTATTGCATTGAAATACATCAAAATCAAACTCTTGAGGTTAAGGATTTTACATCCAATACCGCATTGCTCTGAGATCTCTTCTCATTGCAATGATTCAATCTAATCAATTCAATTTTCTTTCGAGGTTGAAGATGTTACATCTAAAACCTCAGAATTCCAATTTTCATTTCAAATCAAATCCCTCAAATTAATTTTGACAAAAAACTTCAATCTAAATCGAAACTCCAAACTAAAATCTAAACTCACACATCAAAACTTAAATTGAAACAAAATAAAATCTAAATCGAAATTCCCCCAGGTCATGTGATTTGGAATTCACCTCCTTTTCCTTTCCCGCCGAGAGTTCAGGAACCTCCGATTTCAGAGATATACTTGCTACTCCCCAGCGAAAACTTTTCCACTTCTTCCTAAGTTTGTCACTTGGACATCTGTGTTGGTTTTGTTGATCGCTTCGGTCAACACCAAAACGCGCGGTGTGCTCCGTCAGCTCACCACACCTATTGGGGGTCCATTTGTTGACCTCATTTTTGATGAGGTCTTCTCTTCTTCTCTTTAGTACTTAGGATCTAGCCTTAGGCTTTTCCTTTGACTATCTTAGAGGACTAGAATTGGGACCCACCTTCTAGAAATTCAAACCACTTCTTAACTCCCCGCAAACTCTACAAACTTGACTATAGACCCCTAATCACCTAGAGGGTTGAAATCAGATGTGGAAGTTTAAAGGATGAGTTCCTATAGGACTCTTTGGCCTTAGGATTGCCCTGGGTGGCCTGGTCTGGTGAAGGGGCTGACTTACACACACACTACATTTATACACTACACCTACAAACTACACTTCCACATACCTCCTAAAACCACACCCATACCTAACTTGACCTCCTGACTCATGTGGGTGATTCACATGGATGGTCCTTAACCCCTAAGCCCTTGGCTAAGAGGGTTAGGAACAACGTAGTGAATGCCTCAAATGAGTTCCTTCATGGCTCATGTGGGCTTGATATGGCTTCATGGCTCAACCAAAATGATTTCACTCCACTTAAATTCACCCAATCTTCGATTTCCAAAATTTTCAATTTTTGACCCCAGGACCCTACACCCGCTAGACTTTACCTAAAACCCTCGAAATTATCCAAAATTCTCAAAAATTTCCAAATTACCCAAAATTCTCCAAAATCATTCCCAAACATTTCCACATCACTTAAATTGATCATCAACACCCAAAAATACCAAAAATTCCAAGAAAACCTCCCAATACCCTCCAAATACCCAAAATACCCCTCTTGGCCAAAACATCCATAAATTCAGAAAATTCGCAGAAAATTCCAGAAAATCCTAAATATTCCCAATTTCATTTTTTCCAACTACACCATGGGCCAATTTTATCAATTTACCCTACTTTTGTCAAAACCCCCAATTTGACCCATTTTAACCCAAAGTGAACCCAATGTCAAACCAAACCTACCCAATTGACCCCAATTTTGGTCCAATTCAATTCTAAACTTCAATTCAATATACCCAATACCAATCTAGACCAAATCCAAGTCCAATTTGATTGACATTTGGATCCAATCTCACTTTTGGCCTTAAAGCCCAATTTGGACCTATGACCCAAACCTAACCCAAACTCACCCAATTCAATTCCAATTAACCCCAAATCTTTTCTAAATCTTCCTTAACATTCCCACAAAAAAAACACTAACATGATTTGCCCAAAATTTAAACCCAAACCCCACTCAAACTCAACCCAAAGCTAAAAGGCCCTATTTTGACCTAAACCCAAACCTAACCCAAATGAGCCCAAACCCCAAAATCAAAGCCCAACCAAAGTCAAAACCTCTTTGAAACACTCCCATAAATATTTCTCAACATTAGTTTTACATCAATTTCAACCCTAGCCCAACATTGGCCCAAGTTAGCCCAATTTGACCTACATAGGCCCACTTACCAAATAAATCCAAATTCAAACCAATTCAACCCCAAGTCACACCAAATTGACTCCAAGCCCTTCATAGAACTTCCTCAAACCAATTATGACATTTATTCGACAAAGTTCTTCACAAAATCTTTACCCAAATGCCCATCCTAAAATCAAAAAGCCCATTCCCCTTAAACTTTCCTAAAAGCCCACTTCACCACATTCAAAAGCCCAAATCCATCCAAAGCCCACATGGCACTTCCCCTCATCATCCATTTAATCAAAATCACCCCTAAGTTTCAAAATCATCAATTAAACCATTCCAAATCAAGCTTCATGCAAATTTTCACCAAAATATCCAAAATTCTTAAAACCCATTTCCATGAAATTGACTCAACTTTCCCCAAGCCAAAGACAAGCCATGGACAAGCCACATGAAGCCATGGAAGGCTTGACATGTGACCATGCCATTAATTGTTAAAGGAGGGTCCCCTTTCCTAATATTTCATTAAGCCTTTTTTACCTTAAGCATGTCACACACTAAACCATGTCTAGCCACCTCATCATGGATAGAGACCACACCACTCTCCCTTGGCTGACCCAACTGATCCTCTCAGCCCAAAATCAGGCCATGGGGAGGTGAACCCAACCCAAACCAATGGGTTGACCAAATTAAGGCCAAAATGACCCCCTCCCCATTCCATTTTAATTCAAAGCCTTTACACATGGCAATTGCCAATTGATTGCACAAACCTCCAGCCCCCGACCCACCCGGACCCGAGGGTGACCCATGTCCGCCGGCCACCGCCCGGATCGCCGGAAAACACCATGGCCGAGACCTCGGGAGGAGCCAAAGTTTAGAATTCCCACTTGCCGAGCCGCCCCATGCCAAATGGTCACTATGGTCTGTTCTTCTCCTCACCAGAGCAGCTGATCCAATGCCTCAACTCCCCCTAGAAGGCTCTCCAGCCCCTCCTATTTAAACCCCTCACCCTCACGGCCATGGGGGAGAGTTGCACAAACCTTGCCGAAACTCTGCCAAAATTGTTCCAAACCCTTCTCCACCCATAGAGCAGTTGATCCCCAGTGTCAATTTGCCCTAATCCCCACTGATAAAATCCAATTTCCCAACCGAAATTCCACCCAAAACCGAGACACTTCTCCACGAGTGAGCCAATTCCCAAATTGATTGGTTCTACACCTTCACCGGACCAAGGGAAGGTGTCCACCGAACAAAAGCCCCATCTCCGGAGCCACCCGGTTGCTCCGGCCTCCAAGCTTTGTGATCGGGCTTGGTCGAAATCACATCTAGACAATTCACCGGACCGAGAGACTTCATCTGGAGCTTGCTGGATCCAATCGAAGGTGCAACAACTCTCAGATCGAAGCCACACTTCTTTGAGCAAAGGTATGAGCTGATTCTTCATCCCGAGCTTCTGGAGATTCTCCATTTCAAATGCCTTAATTTCAATGCATGATAACCGTATAGATGTGTTCGTCTCTTCAAGACGAATCCATAGAGCATAAGAACATGAAAATCCATTGAGTATCGAGTGAGATCTTAGGGATTTAGTGTGGACGGCTCTCGGGTGAGGACGCTCGGGGACGATGAACGGATGCGCGTCCATTCAATACACGCGCGGACGGACGGCTCGGATGGCGTCGGACCGGGAGATGATACAAGAACCGCGGGGCCCGGCTGCCGACTCGGGTGGCGGCGTCGAATGGGAGCGCGACACGCGGCGTTTCGGAGATGCCGAGGATGAGTTGGCGCCGCGTGGATAAATAGAAAATTAGGGTATTTTTTGATTTATTTAATTCCCTAAACTTCAAAAATTCATAACTTTGTGTAGAAAAATTAGAAAAATAAAATAAAAATACCCTCTTGCTCAGTGAACAGAGGAGAATAATGTGGAAAAGAAATCATTTAATTTCATCAAGTATTTTATTTTTTATAATTTATTTACTCTCTGTATACTTTTGATTCTCCATGCATGTATATAATTCACCATGGCATGAGACCATAGGGCTTTTGAAGCCTCTGAATTTGGGAACATTCCCTGAATTTTCCAAAGTCAGAGGCCATCCCTATGAAGAGTTATTGATTTTTCAAGTTCATGTTACTGTTTTGAGTATTTTAATTCCAATAAATAGCATGTTGTGAGATAAATTCTAGGAAAATTTGAGGATGTTTCTTATGACCAGAGAACCCTAGGAAAAATAGGTTTTGAGTTAGTTCATTTAAAATAACCCTAATTGGCTTAAACACCGAAAATAGGTCTCTAATTAATTAGAGTTAACCATGCATCAAATTGACTTGAAATCAATTCTCCACTGACCTTTAGGATCAGAGGAATCCACCATAAAAGTTTGAGGTCAATTGGACTTGGTTAACCCCACTAATTGGGTTGATTAAGCCACTTAGTCATTTTAAACTTTAAAAATTCATAACTTTTAAAATACCTTTCAAAAATTCACCAAATTGGTTTTGGAGCCTCTCTGATATCAGTGGAACCTAAGAAAATTAAAATTTCAATTTTATAAAAAAGTTGATTTTTAATAATATTTTAATATTTTTAATAATTAAAAAATAATAAAAATCACAAAAATAATAAAGTTCACCAAAATGTCACATTTTGAATTTTAATCACTTAGGAACTAACCCCACATTTTTCTTAGGTCTATTTAGTGAGATATTAAATTTTAAAGCTTTAAGGTAATTTTAAAATTAAAAAAAAATTTATTTTTTAGAATTTTCACTAAAATAATTATAATAAATCATAGAAAAATCAGAAAATTACAAAATTTGCTTCTCTGATTTCCTTGATATCAGAGAGAGTTTTGAAAAATATAAAATTCATTTTTCAACATTTATTTTATTTTTAAATTAATTAACACTCCAAAACTTAAAATAATTATAATAAAAATAATATAATTCAAAAAATCACCAAAGTTGGTCCAAGTGGTCCTCTGGTCATTAGGAATGTCCCCTAATTTTTTTAAGGACAGAAACTTTCCCTTGGTCATGTTATTAAATTTTCCTTACAAATCTCTATTTTCTACCAAAAATAATTATATAAATAAATTAAATACAGAAAAATCACATTTTCTCCTCTCATGTCTTTATTGACATATGAGTGAAGTTACATAAAAATTTCAAGTTCATTTGAGTTCAATTTAATGAGTTATGAAATTATTAAGCTTAAAGGGTAAAGTGGTAATTAAATTTTTAACCCTTAATTAAAACTTTAGGTTTAATAAAAAATTAACAAGTAAAATATTTGATCCTAATCTGATTTGGATGATTGAAATTTAAATAATTAAAGGGTAGAAACCCATTAAACAATTTTAAAATAATTAAACCTTAATTAAATAATTGATTAAATTTGGAAGAATAATAAAATTGGAATTATTAAAATAGGGATATTATTAGGAAGAAATTTATTCTTTAATTTAAAAATCCCTAAATTAATTATCTCATTAATATTCAATTCTTAATTAAAATGATAACTCAAATTCAAAATATTAAAAGACTTAATCATTAAACTAAAATTAAATTATTAAACTCTTTTAAAAATTTCAATTAAAATTAAAAAATAAAATTAAATTAAATTAAGTAAATTAAATTGGATTAAATTAAATTAAATTAAATTAAAATTAAAAGTTGAATTAAATTAAATTAAAGATTAAATTAAATTAAATTAAACAAATTAAATTAAATTAAATTAAATTAAATTAAATCAAATTAAATTAAATTAAATTAAATTAAATAATTAAATTAAATTAAATTAAATTAAATCAAATTAAATTAAAACTAAATCTAATCAAATTAATTAATGTAACATCAAATCAAATTAAATTGAATTAAATTGAATTAAATTAAATTAAAACTCAATTAAATTAAATTAAATCGAATTAAATATAACATCACCTAAAACAGAAAGAAATTAAATATGAAGCAACTTGAACACTATTCCAAATTTAAACTCATTAATTGAAATTAAACTAAATCACAAACCATCTGAACACCAATCTACCCTCAAATGCTTTAGTCATCATAACTCCTAAATAGAACATTAAATGAAATGTTACTTCACTCATAGGATATTCAAATGTCCTAGTTCAATCGAGCAAGTTAACAAAAATTGAATTCCCGGACGATTAATTCATTTGTATAATTAAATTCATTTGGACTTAAAACAATCCTAAAAAATATTGAAAAGATGTTTAAGATTTGTCTTAAGCACTTCCTCGATATGATAGGATGTTCATAAGAACAATTGAACTTAATTATTCTTCGATGAAGAAAATCGTCCTCAAACCAAAACACAAAGACCTAGACGTCATAGGAAATGACTAGCTATAGGATTAGGAATTTGGTAGAAAACCATAACCCTTACCTTAGCTTTACCTAGGAACTTGTTTAAATATTCTAATTGTGTTTTAAGTGCAGCTTGGGATGACGGGAAGACCCTCCGAGTACGCTTTTATTTTATTGCAATCTACTTTATTACAATTTACTTTCTTGCAATTTATTTAACAAGATTGCACTTACTTTTCTTGCATGATAAACAACTCGTTGCATGAAAACCCACACCTTTAGGATAGTCCCTAAAACTGAAACCAAAACTAAGTTAAAAGTCATTGCAAGATAAAATTCACCGCCACAACATTTCAAAATATAAAACAACTCAAAATTTAATCACAAACGTAACACAAAACTACAATTACAACTAAATTAAAACGTCCCGTTGGATGATCGGGAATACCTCGGATGATGTAACCTACGTGTTGCTAACGGGATTTCCCACGGTCTAAATGAAAGTGTGGAACTCATTCAGCTGAGTTTAGCAAATTCATCCGGACTAAGTGAATCCGATAAAAATAATGATGCCGGAAGGATGGAACCGTGGGATCTTAACCGGTGTCGTTATAATCAACTTTAAGATTTGTTTTAATTAAAATATTGAAAACACTTGGAAATTAAGATTTTCTCTAAACCAAAACACTTTTCTCATCCCCCGATTTATGACTTCTAAAACTAAACCTCTCGCAACAACAAGGAGCTCTGGAGCATGGTGGGCAAGCACGGCCATCGTCATCAAGCAAAACCTGAGTCTACATCAGCAAAACTTTCCTAGAATTAAATAACCAAGCCATACGACTTCGAGGTAGTTTGCCTAGTGCAACATAAACCCTCAACCTTTGTTAGGCATTTGCATGATCGGGTCATGTAAATTAAGCCCTAACCGGTTTTAGGATTCCGAGGTAGTCGTTCGATACGACATAAACCCTCACATCTTTCGAGGCTATTTGTGTGATTTTATCATACAAATATAAGCCCTAACTAATTAAAATTGGCAAGACCAAAACATTTAAATAAATATTAGGACTTCCCTAAATCCAAGCCAAACAATAGGATAGTCGGGAAATTACCGAAGTTTGCTTCGAATCCGTGATTTCTCCTACTTTTCTTTCTTTGGATTCCCAAAACAAAATGTTCCAAATTTGATCCATTCCCTATTGAAATTCCAAATTTCAATCCTCGAAAATCTTAAACTTTGAAATCCTCGAGAGCGAATTATTGATTATTATCGAGAGTTTTCTTAGGTGATTCCCATCACTTAAGATGTAATTAACTATAGGGGCTTGCCCTTATAGGAATTTTAAAGAACCCGTGTAATATAAACCCCGTTTAATGCTTTCATATTAAGCAGGGAACTTGTCGGCTTATAAAATTGGTTCGCGTGACCAAACGGATGTCACAAATCTCCTAGTTTATTTAATCGAGCCCCATCATCAAGCAAGTGTGTCTATTCTTCGGGATAGATACACGGTTTGTGGTGCGGTGCTCGTTTGTATAAACTATTCGGGATGTGAGATCGGTTTGATTTCATATCTTAAAATGTTCAAATTTAAAAATTATTTTTAAAATCAAATACTACCTTTTCAAATTATTTATTAAATTAAAAATTCACCGACAATTTCTGTAGGCGACCCCTTTTCAAAACACACAACCTAAAAATATGCCGACAAACGGCTTGGCAAAATCATGGTGGTTAATATGAGGTGGGATGCAATTCCCTACCACGTATATGTCAAAAAGACAGTTGTTTAAAATACAGTCTACTGGAAGTATGTGTCATTCCACCATTCTCTTGATCATTTTCTTTATCGGGGATGGCATAGGGTCCACTTCATCATTCTGCAAAATCCCAAGGGGATTTCCTTGTCTATCCTTCGCGAAGTTACAACAGCATCAACACTGAATTGTAATCCTACCCTTTCCTCTTTTCTATTTCTGCGGCTCTGAGTAGGTTCATGCCCTCAGGGGGTCTGCCTAGCCTAAGTCTTTAAGAATGAAAACACAATCCAAAATCTTTTCTTCATTCGTTCTTGAGAAAATATTGGTATATAGCTCCAATCCTTCCAAGATGTTGACAAATCTTCCCTGGATCTCTTTATAGTGCTCAAATTCTTTCTTTCTGACTCTACAAATTTTGGCCATCATGTAGTCTGAAACCTACTACTGTTGTCGAGGATCTACAAACTATGGTATGTATGGTTCCATGTCTAGGTGTTCCCTGCTCCTTATCAACATTGAGGCAGCTGTATATGCCTCAAAAGTCCCATATTCCTCGAAATGCAAAAAATTGCAATCTGGAAAATAAACTGTAGCTGATGGCTGTCTGGGTAAACCTGAGCTGCATGTCGAGCACCCGGTGAAGATCTTCTCAAGTGGATCCCATGACAACACGGGCTCTATTATAAACTCTAGTTTCTCCATAACTGGTAGACTAGCATAATTTCTTTCATCTCTGGATCATAATTTTCATCTTCTGAGATCAAGGGAAGCTTGGGGACTGTCTCCCTAGCCCGTCTCTTCTCAAGCCTGTCCAAGGCTTTATGCTTGTGGCGGTTGGCATTTCGTCTTTGAGTGTGCCTCAGTGGCGTGTCTTGATCTCTCTCTACAACAACAGTAACTAGCTCTCCGTCTGGCATAGTGATCATTTATGGTATGTATTTATCTCTTGTTATCTGGAGATTTGATCAGTAAATCCTCCGGTATCTTTCGGTGTCGATGTCTCTTCTGCCTCCTAGTGACTAATTCTGACCATGGGCTATAGGCCTACAGACTCCCCGTGGCTTACCAAGTTTACTAAGGGGCCTTCATAATTAACATTGACTTGAGCAAAATCCAAGTCCAAGTTTATCACACCTCCCTCCAATTCCATCATTTCATTTAGCGCTAGATTCAAGCCTTCTTTAAGTGTAAAAACAAACTTTTGCTCCTACATTTTCCTGCGTAAAATAGGGGAATCGTTAGTGAGTCGGTACTTTGCATCAACAAGAATAATGACAAACTATTATTTAATTCAAATTAAATGCCAGTAACTTTATGAAATTTAGTATTAAAATGAAAAGGTTTTAATGTGCGTGTTTATTTCACAGAAAACTTATTTTATTTTATTTGATTTTATAACAGAATTTTTTTATGTTGGATCTAGTCACAGACACTGGCCACCAAGCTATCTCGGAACAAACGTTCCTCCAGATTTGTTATGTTGCTTATTATTTCTTTAAATATCTTCATCCATTAACTGGCAACATGGGTTTTTCTCCTCGAGAATCCACCAGCTGAGTAGGCCTTTGAGAATGAGAACAAGGTCACCAACTAAGAACATCCTCGAGTGGACCAATTTATCATGGGCTTAAATAACTTTTGCATGGTAGAGTTCCAAATTCTGTTGTGCGAGCAACCACTCCCGTTAAAGGCTTTCCAACACTGCAAGTCATAAGTTAGCATTATCTTCTATGGTGATTTGACTGGCGATGGTGATTCTGAAAGACAGTAGTTGGACCTCTATCCGAAGCACTACCTTGGACCCATATATGAGAGCGTATGGCGTATACTGCGTCGATGTTCTGACTGTCATCCTGTATGCCCACAGCACTTCTAATAATTTTTTGTTCCATCCTCTTTTGTTATCACCCAATGTTTTCTTTAAAATCAAAACGAGCACCTTGTCTAAGGCTTCCACCAAGCCATTTGCTTTGGGATATTAAATTTTTGAATACCTCTAATCAATCCCATGGAGTCTGATGAAGTTGTTGACCTTTGTACTCTTGAAAGTAGACCCATTATCGGAAATGATTCTGCGTGATAAGTTGAAATGGTAGAAAATCTGATTCATGAAAAACGGTAAAACCTGCTCCACTGTGACCTCTCACAATGGTACTGTCTCTGTCCACTTGGAGAAGTAATTTGTTATTACAAGTATAAATCTGTGTCCTTTAAAAGATGGAGGTGCTATTGGACCCACTATATCCTTTCCCCAACACTCGAATGGTCACGATGCGACCGTGGGGTGTAGAACATTCAGAGGTTGGTGCAGGACCACTCCATTCACCTGGCACTGATGACATTTCTTAGTTGTTTCCATGCAATCTGTCATCATTGTGGGCTAGTAATATGAAAATCTTTTGATCTTCAACTTACTCTTCAGCCCTGCTTAGTGAGCAACACATAATCCAACATGCACTTCTTTGACAATATTCTACATCTCTGTTCAACTCAAACATCTCAGCCACATTGGATCAAACGATCTTCTATACAGAACGTTGTCGATTAAGGCATATGACATTGCCCTCTTTTGAATCTGATGTGCCACTAATTTATCCTTTGGTGGTTTCCTTGTTTGTAAATATTCTATTAACGATTAGCGCCAATCCTCCGTATCATCTGTCACTTTAGTTATTATCACTTCCTTTCTGAGCTTGTGCAAGCTGTCGAGGTCAATTTGTGACAAAACCTGGCATCCTTGTAATGTAATGTCTATAGAATATTCTAGTGGATAAGACAATTCTTTAGAAAGCTTAGCCAAAGCTTCCGCATGGGCATTGTCTGCTCAAGGAATCCTTAAGAACGTTAGACTGAGAATCTGTTCTAGCTCAGTTTCATAATCTAATACTGTCCAACCACTTGCTGAATGATGACTTGTGAGTTGTCGTAGATGGCAAGGTTTATTATTTCCATTAATATTGCCAATTCTATTCCCGTTATCAGTGCTTCGTACTCTACTTCATTGTTGGTACACGGCTCTATTAGGTGATAGGAGAATCTTAACATTCCCTGGTCTAGTGTAATGAAGATCAAACTGATTCCTTCTTTGCTGGGTATTACTGTCCGTAGTGTTTTGTCCTTTCTAGCTGACAAAGCTCTATCGAAGTACATCTTCTAATGTCTAGCACACAACTATTCTACTTGCATTATTCGTTCATCTGGTAAGTCATCATTGAGAAGGGACCGAACTGGTAATGGTTGCGCTGTGAAAAAGTCTGCTAGAATCTACCCTTTGGTAGAGCGAAGGAGCGTAAAAGTTATATTACATTGCAATAAAATCATCGACCACCTTGCTAAACGTCCAAAAAGTGTTGGTCGGGTCATAAAATATTACAATTGATTAACTTTTGAAATCAGGTTGACCTTATGAGACAACATGTATTGCCTAAGCTTCTGAGTGGCGAAATGTAAAGCTAGACAATGTTTCTCATTAAGAGAATACTTTACCTCTACCAGTATTTGATGTCGACTCAAGTAGTAGAGTGCATTTTCCTTGCCGTCATCATTTACTTGGGCTAATAAGGCTCCGATGGATTCATCTAAGGCCACGGTACAAAGTATCAATGGTCTACCCCAGATAGGGGCTGCTAAAATCGAAGGTGTCATTAGATATCGTTTAATATCTTCAAAAGCCTACTGGCAAGACTCTTTCCAATACAACTTAGCAATCTTTTGGAGTAAGTTCAAAAATCGTAGACACTTTCCTGACATATTAGATATAAAACGTCGTAAGTATGCCAATTTATCTTGAAAAGAATGTATTTGTTTCAAGGCTTTGGGATGAGCCATTTCTAAGATAGCTTTAATCTTCTCTAAGTCAATTTTGATTCCCCGATAATGGACAATGAATCCTAGAAATTTACAGGAGGTAATACCGAAGGCGAACCATAAGGGATTCATCTTGAGATTATATTGTTGTAATAGTTCAAATATGATCCTGAAATGATATAAATGGTTTCCCTTTACTTTGCTCTTGATGACTAAATCATCCACATAGCACTTAACTTGGTGGTGAATGAAGTCATCGAAGAACCTTGTCATTGCTCTCTGGTAAGTTGTTCCAGTGTTGTTCAACTTAAAAGAAATTACCGTGTAGCAGTAAATTCCAATCGACGTTCTGAATTTGTAAGTGTTGCATCTTCTGGAGCCATCTTAATTTGATTGTAGCCAAACGATCTCTCCATGAAGGAGAAAATCTCGTGCGCTGATGTAATTTCCACCATTAATTCCAGTATCAATAAAGGAAACTCATCCTTTAGACATGCTTTGTTTAAGTCCCTAAAGTCAAAACACACTCATATCTGTCCATTCTTCTTTTTCATTAGCACAAAATTGGCTAACCATGTCGAGTACTATTCTTCTTGTACGAAGTTAAAGACTATTAATTTCTCTACCTCTACTATGACTTGTTATTCTATATCGAGATGCATTCTTCTGAAAGCTTGCTTCACTGGAGTTATACTTGGATCCACTCTGAGGTGGTGAATTGCAACTTCTGAGATAGTCCTAAAATTTTGTCATAGCTCCAAGCAAAACAGTCATTGAATTCTAATAATAACTTGATTAAATTTGCAAACTTTTCTTCCCTGAGTAGTGAACTTATGAAAGTCAGTCAGGGCCGCTCCTTTGTTCCTAGCTTGATTTCATTTAATTCATCCACTGTAGTCTTGATCTCTTCTTCAAATTCTAGCGAAGCATCATCTATCAGTTGATCTTCATAACCTTCTCTAAGTTCGAAGCATTGGTCTTCTAACTGGCTCGTAACAACCATGCAAAATTCTAAGTCATCGACTGGTCATATCGTACAAAGCCAAGACCTTCTTTCATGTTTGGGAGCTCCTCATTTAGTATTCCATAATTTCTCAAAAGGTTGCAACTTATTATTTGGCAATTTTTTGGGCAGTAAACCTTGTTGAATTAGTTTCGTACACAGGGAGAAAAGTATCCAAATGGTAATTCCAGTAATTCATTATAACTGACTTATTCCAAATTTATGCAAGTTTCAGAAGTAGAAGGAGAAGCATAGTAAAACTTGATCGATTTAAAATCACCATTATGCACTTCCTTAACCTCCATACTCTCGATCTTTTGAGGGTGGATCGGAGTTAGGTTCAGGCTTGCACATAATGTTTAATCTGATTGTACATCAACTCATATTCATTTTTCTCTAAATCATCCAAGGAGATCTTAAAATGAGGCTTCTTCTGGTTTATTGTCGTTGTATCTCCATCGGATCTACCTTCTTAAGAGCTTCCATCCAAGTCGATGTTGATCATTGGCTTCGTCCGTTCAACCATCTTATTAATTCTTCCTCACTCGTGTCACCAGACTTGATCTTGGATGCATGGGAAAAAAGAATCTCCACCAACTTATTGTAAAGGAGTGGTGGGAGATTGTTGAAGCGGGGCTGAATAGTCTCATTCTTGCAGTGTTCTTCAATCTTAAATCTTGTTTGGCACGACTTCTCTTGAAAAGACAGTCTTCTTTGGGGGAGCATAGTAGGTGGCGTCTTTGTGGGCGCCCACTTCATGTATTGAAAAAGGTTGTAGGTCTCACTTCATGCAGTGTTCTTGTCCATCTTTATAACACTTAATGCACTGATGTAGCAACAACAGGACCATATTATGTTCGTGAAGTCATGGTTAACCAAGTAGAGTGTTGAACAAAGTGTCTACATCGATGACATGGAATTTTTCAGTTGTTACTAGATCACCAACCTTCATTAAAAGTGTGATCGATCCAAGCTCTCTTTCTCCTTTATGTTGAATCCCCTTAGCATTGTCTTATCTGTAGTAAGTTCCTTTGCATCGATATCTAGGTATGCTAGCGTCCATAGACTCATTATGTTGAGTGATGCTCCCGAATCTACCAGAACTCTAGAAAGTACAAATCTGCCGATGTTGACACAAATGTAGAGCGGTCGGTAGTACCGAGTAGCAAATCATGATCGTTGAAGGTCACCCCAGGCTTAAAAGTACATACTCCATCCAAGAATGTACTAGCCAACTGCGCTAAGAAAATATCTGGATTAAGTAGAACCTCGACCAGATTTTCACTCATTTCTTTTGATAGATCAGAGTGTCGTAAAAGATTAGTTTGGTTGGAAACTTCCTGAGAATAGTTAGTAAATTTTAATCCACTTTATTTGAACCTAGAATTTCTACTTGAATGTTTGTGTCTTCTATCGGCGAAGGTGGTTCTTCTCGAATAACTACTTGTTTTCCCTTTTCCATCAGTGTTGTTCTCAAGGGTAGTACATTTCCACTCCTTAGGTTTACTTCTATTATCTCTTCTTCTTTCACTATGGAAGTTGACTCTTCTGGTGTTGATTCTAAATTCGAGTAGTCCAGGTCGATGGCGATCGGTGATCCTTTGCGTTTGAGGATTGTCTCCTCACTTTCTGAACTATCAATGCCTTTTTGTATTTTTTTAATGTCTTTACAGGACCTAATATGATTTAGGGATCATTTTCGGAATCACAATCAGGGTCAAATTGATCATAGTCAGAGCACCAATGTTATTTCTGAAAGACCCGGGTGGGGCGTTGAGAAAATCATACAGAATTAGTCGTTCAAGTGATTTCTCCCCAAAATCTGAGACAATCAATCTAACGGGGGCAACCACTACCCTAGCCTTCAGGTTATCAATCTTTATCTCATTCGCGATCTCCCTCTTCTTTATATTTTGTTGTGTTAGCTTCTCTGGTGTAATCTCTATCTTCGGCTTGGCAGGTAGCAGACTCTGAGCAGCAGCTTGTTCTGAAGCAGTTTATATATGATCCATTATCTTCCTGGAGGACTTCATCCAGACTGTGATCCATCCATCTCTATTGGTGTAGGGGTCTATCAGGGAGATTGGCTAAATCAAATTCATATTTATAGAACCTCTTGCAGGTTCCTTTAAATACTTTTTCGGTATTGTTATATTTCCATCTTTATAGTTCCTCTCGAGCCAATCTTTGAAGATGAAATATCCCTCTATAGTGTGTTCGAGTATCCAGTGGTACGGGCAGTAGTTGGGATGATCCTTCTTATTGACTTCCTCCTGCTACTTTGGCTTGGGAAATCTGAACTTGAACTTCTTTAACAAATTTTGGAACATCATTGCTACGGCATTGTCTTTCAAGGAGTATACTTTGTTTGAATGTTCTGAGATCGTCGGACACTGTCTCTCATATGCCCTGTATGGTCTCTACTGGTAGGACAGCTGACCAGACTGACTGTACTGTTGTGGATGGGGCTGGCTTTACTACTGAGGCTAAGCATACTACGGTGGAGGTTGACTGTACTGTTGTGGCTGCTGCTCTGTCTGAATCTTCATTGACTGCTTTCCCTTGTCGACTGTTGCCACTATGCCAGATTTCTTCTCAAATGCGATGACTGGCCTGTGCTTCATTTTCTTTTTTGAAGGCTCCACCGGTTTGACTTCTTCTTGTAAACTGTTGGCCTTACTGAGTAGCTTCTCAAAGGATTTAATAATGAGACCCTTGAGCATGAAAGCCACTGGACCGTGGATACTCTTGAGTAGTATCTCGATCGTGTGCTGCTCTTGCGTACTGAGGCTTGTACTTCTTGCTAAGGTTCCTCCACTTTAAAATATAGTCCACCAAGGTCTTGTTAGTCTTCTATCGTTCCACTATGAGATCTTCTATGGTGACATAGTGCTACGCTCCATCAAATCTCTTCACAAATATGCTTTCTATTTTTGTAAAAGTCTTGACTGATCCAATGGGAAAATTTTTGTTGTTTTTGATTATAGGTAAAAAAGATGGAGCTTAAATAGCAAAAAGAGAAAAACCGAGACAAAAAGATGTCAAATCGAGCAAAAATTGATCTGTCACCTTGCCGTCTGAGTGCCAGGTAGTTACTAGGGACTTATAAAAAGTTGGCGCCTAGGCACCACGGCTGGGCATCTATGCACCAAAATTGGTTTGTACTTTTATGTATTTAATTTGGATGAATTTTGAAGAGGTGTTTGAGATGACTCTTGGTTATTTTCAAAGTTCTATTGAATAGGGCCATTAGTTTGCTGAATAAATGAGTCAAGTCATTGGAGTGAGTAGTGAAAGTATTTAAAGTCTTGAGTTTTTGGCGTGTGAGTCTTGTGTGTGGGTGTGTGAGATAGAGTCTTGTTTGTTTCTATTTTGGTGTGTTTATTTGAGGAAGAAGAAAACAAAGGAACTCGAAAGGATTTGCTTTGGAGAAGTCTAAGATAAGTACCTTGTATTTTATTTTATTAAGTTTTGTTTTATTTCGTAGACTTGGCTTTTAATATATATCATGTTTTGTTGTGTTATTACTAGAAATTATGAGTAGCTCTCTTTATCTTTCTTCATGCAATAAGAATTAATTATGAATGGGATTAGGGATTAAGGATTATAATGGTTTGAAACTTCTTTCTTTCCAAAATTGTGATGGTATCTTCATCGGCTCTTAATATAGTTTGCAAACTGACCATTTGTAATGTTAAAATTTGTTGCAAAAACCAAAGATCTTGGTGGGCTATGACTTTACACAACTCGTGAATACAACACTAACTGTAGATGGAGGGGAACCAAGTTCTAAGGGGAATGCAAATGAATAAGGAGAAAGTTTTGATGGGCGTAGAATTAGTGTTTCTAGGGTGACAGGCTAGATTCTTAACCATTTTGGTCTAGAGCTAAGAACCTAAGGTCTGGTTAGTCCTATAAAGAGGAATAAGTGGGTAATCTGAGGTGAGAGGCTAGAACCTACCCAACATACCATATAAATTAGGAACTTACTTTATATTATTCAATGTTCCTTATACACTTAAGAGAGGGTAAAGAAATAGGTATGCTCCTATTTGTTACAATACAACATTTAAAACTTTAAAATTTTGTCTCCTACACTGATTATGATCTCTTTGTAAGGGGAAAATTTTTTTCATATTATTTGAACTCCTTTAAACATAATTAGTTAGAAAAATCTGCATTTACTTTATGCCTAAAATTAAAATTAGTAAATAATTATTTATAACCTTTTACAAACATTTTGACACTATTCTCCTACAAATTTTGTTTGCAGTTTAAGTAGAAGTTTTTCTAAGTTATTATAGAAAATTTGTCCTCCCTAGTAGGTTCGATAATGGGTTTTTTAAAGAAAACTCTATATTACTTGAAACGATATGTATACTTGTGTAGTATCCCTAATTTGTAAGCCATTAATCAAAATTCTAAATTCTCTAACATTTATATTTTACACACTAGCTACTAAATATAAATTGGGTCAAGTTTTTTTGTCATCTTTTGGAACTTAAGTAATTCTATAATTGTGTTTTGGGGATCAAGAATCTCTATTCAAAGTAAATGAAAAGAGGAAGATTTTGGAGCATTATTTCCCTTCTTCAAGTAAAATAAATGAACATATCTTATTCCAGTTAGTGGAGATCTAGGGGATACCCTCGCCAATAGTTCTCTCTTCATTTCAAGAAAAAAATATGTGAGAAAGGACTATGTCCACCCTATTTTGCAAAGGAAGTAGTAGGTTAGAATATACCAGCCAATACTCTTCCTAACAGTCTAAATTTGTTTGAGGAGGTTGTTGAGATCGTTCTGGAGGGAAACACACATGTAATTGATATTGCTTTAGTTCTACCTCAAGTTAGTCTTGAGGCAAATGCTAAGACGAATCCTGAAAGTGATTTTGATGGAAATCTCTCCAATATTCTAGAAGCTTTCCTCGGAAAGGATGATATTCTTGATGAGGAGCTTCATGACTTTGAGATGACATGACAACTCACTGTGTGATAGTAATTACCAATAAAGGGGCTTCTTCTAGTGGAAATATCACCCATGATCCCATTGAGCTAGATCATCATAAATGCTCTAGAGATCAAGATTATGTTCCAATCGATCATGAGGATACAAGTAAGGATGAGGTTATCTTCCCTATCCAAGATTAAGTTGCTCTTTTAACAGCCCAGATTGCATCGTTAGTGGTCAATAAGGTTGGACCTGACATATTCCACACATCGTACAGGTTGAGACACATTCAGATACAATTGTTGCACCGTCCACACCCGCGAGGCATGTCCATGCATCAAGCTATAATGTTGTTCCACAGGAACACAATACTTCTGATTCACAGTTGCAATCCTTGCTGGATGTAAGGATGAATTTCGCTTTGACGACCCAACATAGTGAGAAAACTGTGAAGAAAAGTAGAACATATCCTGAGGCTTACAAGCACATTCAACTTCCTCCAAGATTTGTCCCTCTGTGGTTCAAATAATTCATCGGGGTTCAAAACCCCCAATAGCTTGTCACTCATTTTTTAGCACATTGTTTTAATATCAAATGTAATAATGTATTGCTACTTCGTTTCTTCGTCACTAGTTTGACATAATTTACTTTTGAATGTTGCATTGATCTACCAAATGATGCCTTGAAGACAATCTATGAGCTACAGAATGCTTTTATAAAGCTCTTCATTACAGTGCACCACTATGTTATCTTGAGTGACTTGATGTTATCCCAATAAAAATATAATCACTATTATATTTTATTATTTGTTGGTGAAATTTGATATGAAGCGCAACATGCAACTTTAGGAGTAGCATGTAGTTTCTTTACTTATGGAGCAAAACACAATATCAATCTTGTTAAAGATGACTACTATCAAAGCATTTGAGACTTTGACTGAAAAGTTGAATAGCTTGCAAGATATAAATAGGCCCCCAATCTTTAAAAAAGAAGATGAAAAAGCCAAAGGTGAAAAATCCATTTATGATGGGTCCTTCAAATAATGTGGAAGAGAGCATGACTCTGATGGCATTTGATGATGAGCTAAAAAGGCCCGTCATGTTTGCAAAACTCCCTCTCCCACCTCCTCAAAAGAGGAAAACCAAAACACTTTAGCAAAGAAAATCTAAAACCTGTCCCTTTAAAAAGAATGTGTAAACAAAATCTTTAAAAATTTTCTTAAGCAATGTATGCAGCTGCCTCCACCAAAGAAACTAGAAGACGTTGAGAGGATCAATGAGCCCAACCTTTTCCCATATCATCAATATTTGGGGCATAAAATTGAAGATTTCTTCACATTTAATGATTAGATCAAGGACTTATATAATGCCAAGAAGATCAAATATCTTGAATGGAACTTGGAATAACCTTTTTCAAGAGGATCGACCAAGTAATTGAAGGCACTCAAATCATGCCACCTACCAATATAGAGGCATATGACAACGTGTTTTCCTTTTATTTATGATACATTTTAAGCTCTGAAGGGGTGATGATGTCACTCTTGATGCATTTTTGTAATCATAAAAATGAAATGAAAATGAAATATTTTTGAATTCCATTATATTTACATATTCTGATGGAAAGATCTAGTACTTTAAATGATGAATTTTATAAAAAAATAATGAGGCTGAGGGAGAGGAGCAGTATAATTTATTGCCTCCCTCATGGCATATATCGCAAATGTGACAATTTTAGTGATTCAGCAGACGATGCAAGCTTTCGAAATGATCATGAATGTCATGATCCAAGGGCATTGGTTGAGTATCCCATTGGTGGGGGGTGATCTGTATGGGTCTCATAATGAGGATATCCAACAAGTCCACTTAAGAAGTGGCAAGATGCTTCTTCCAAAAATTTTGAAGTCAAATATAAAAGAGAGATATCTTTACCCTCGAGGTCTACAATTAGCCTGTGTTCCTAAAAGAAAACAAAAAAAATCATTATAATAAGGTAAATTAGATTGTTTTGGTGCACCTTAAGTGGTTACCCACATCTTCAAGAAGTTCTAGAAGGAAATATCCCAATTGATTTTGTCTCAGATTACCTTTGGGTAATCCTAAGGTATGGTCCAGGATAGATCATGAAGATGAATTTAATCAGGCCATTAAAGCACCTTTTTGGTGATTTAAAATTCTTATGATCTGGGGGATTCCAACTAAGTCTTGATGACTGAATTCATAGCTTTAACAAACCTTCACCTTAGTTTTGAGGAAAACCTCAAAATTATTAGACGGGTGTAATCAAAACATGAGTATTCTTAAGGATTATTTAAATCTTTTACTTTTTCCTTCAAGTAAACCAATAGAAACGTAACAAGTAATGGATCATAAAATTCTAAGAATCTATGTTTATGAGAATTTTAGAGTCAAAAGAAGATACTTTATAATAAAAAGATGCTCTCCCAAACACAATGATTCTTAGAAAAAAAAGTATAAAAGTTACAGTACTTAAAAAAAACTGGACAACATTCCTGAGGAGAAGCTTGTAGTGAGTGGACAAATAAGAAATTTCAATATAAAAAAAATTTTTATTTCAAAATTCTCCTGACAAGATCCTTAGGATATTATGTTCCAAGAATTGTTAAGTGACATTGGGATGGTTGATAGATTATTAATTGATTTAAAGATGACTCCAAAGTGAAAGCATTTTCTCAAAACCTAGATAGGAATGATGAAGCTTTCTTAGGATAAGGGTAAAAATAATTAAAGGAAAGGATAGAGAAGATGGCTTTTAAGAAGAATCTATCCTAAAATTAATATATGCAAATCTTGTATTCACACTTTGAGCGTTGAGCTCCAAGTCAAGGTGGTCCATCCTTTGGAAGTTCACTTGCTCTTTTTGTGGTTTACAGTCCACTCTCTTTACGCTTCGTGTGTTGACCTCCAAGTCTCAGCAGCCTTTCATTTTGAAGTTATCTTGCTTTCTGTATGGGTTATCACCTATACCTTTTATGCTAAATACATTGACCTCAGGGAACAGGCGATCCTCTTGTCGGAGAAGCTTCAACTTTACAGTTTTTTGCCAAATGTGTACACAAGGGAAAGAAAATTCTTCTCTTAAAACTGATTCTAGGTTTTACCCAGGATAGGTGGAAATCCTTAGGGTTGCCCATACCTGGCACTCCTGGTAAACCGCATAAGAGAATATATGCTTTTCTCTTGCCGTACCTCTTCGACCGTATGCTTTAAGAAGAGTCAAAAAAACAAAAATTGCTCATTTAAAAAATGGTACGACAAATATTCTAAAAATATTTTTAGTTTAATATGGAGCTTCGAACATCATCATGGTTAGAGCCCTCGAGGGTCTAACCTCTACTTGACTTGGACAATCTTCATGACTTGGTCAGAGACACGTCGATTGATTCACTGATATTTATGCTTACAATATATATATATATATATATATATATATATATATATATTGATACTCCTTTTTAATGACATTTTGATGTGGATACTACACAAGTATATGTATCGTTTATCAAGTAATATAGGCCTTTCTGATTAAGCCCCGAGATATCGAACCCACAGGCAAACTGATATATAAAAGAAATATATTCTAGCATGGAAAAAATAACTTTTCACTTTTTAGAAAGGTTCTTACTCAAACTAAAGATAATATTCTTAGGAAAAAAAATTCAATTCTTTTTTTATTTTTATAATTTGAAATGAAAGAAGCAACTACTTTTTCTAAACATTTGTAAGATGAAAACTTATGCAAATGAAATATCTTTTTCCTTTTTATGAATCAGTAACAAGTTATTTAAATTATTGTTGTGGAAGTATCTAAAATGTGTTGTGCCAAATAAAAGCAATTTTATTCTTTACTCTTACTAGAGATGCTATAAATAACATAGGTTAATCTACTGTTTTAAAAATCTTGAAGACGGGTTAGCCAAGAATGATTCTAGCTCTCACTCTAGAGTTTCCTCGATTCCATCCACCTGGGGGATAACATCACGTATCAAAACATAAAAAAATAAACCAAATTGGGAGCTTTAGCCTGCCACTCTAAAATCCTCTAATTGTACACCCATCAAAGTATATATCCCTATTTATTTGCCCTCAATCATATGGATTACATTCTCACTCATACAATCTTATGTGATTCATTCCAATTATTGTTTGAGACAATACCATACCGGTTCTTACATGTTCTCACAATAAATTTTAACATCTTAATTGGCCAAATCAAGAAGTAAATGAAGTGCAAGGATTTTAATCTCCAACATTGAAATCCTATACTTCACACAACATACTTCCATAATTTATTACTTCATCATTTAAGGAAAAGATAAAGAAAACTACTTAGAATTCATGGAGAAAATACAATCACAACTTGGTTTAAAAGTAGAAATCCTAGTGAAAACAGAAGAAGTCTTAATTTAAAAACCATATGTAATAACAAAGATAAAGACTTATCTGAAAATTCTCTCCACCAAACACTTGAAGTTCCTTTAAAAACATTGCTTTCCCTTACAATACTCCTTAGAGGTTGACGCCCAACTCTAAGGGTTCTAAATCTCACGTCTAATCCTAATACAAACTATAATAAAGTAAACATGGTGAAGTGGAGAGGTGTGTTCTAAAATAACTCTTTAACATAACCTCACTCTTAAACACAAACCACACCTTCCAACATCAACCCTTTTTATAATCATCAAGTTCTCTTCTTATACTTTTCTAAAAGGTGTCTTCGTATCTCTTTTAATTGTGTTTAGATTCAACATATCTTCCAATAGATGCATCCATTTAAGAGAGATTTAATTTAAATTTGGTTCCAATAGGAAGTTACCCATGTTCTTACCAACCTCTTCAAAATTGCTCTTAAAATTAAATAACTCCTCTTTTATAACTCCAGTGCGTAAGGGCAGGGTACCAGTGCTTAGCCATGAGCCTGCTAGTGTGTATGCTCCAAATCTAGGCGCATAGCCACAGAGCCTTGGAGTGTAAGCGCAGGTTCTGGCGCTTAGCCGCCACACATCACTTTTTCAATTTTCTTCATTTTTACTCCAAATTGGATCATTTTTCACTCTTTAAATCGCAATCATCCATTTAATCATACCTGTAAGAAAAACACACAAAATGCCTTCCATTAAAGTGCAATATAATAAAAAATAGGTATAAAAATTTGTATAAAAACACTATTTATTTTTTGGTGTATCAAAATCCCCGAAACTTGAAATGTTACTTGTCCTCAAGTGACACTTTAATTATATAAAAATCGTACAAGTAAATTACATGTTGAGTTTCATTAGGAGTTTTTAAAATTTTGTTATAGAAATATAATAGTCCAATTTAGAAAAAAGATTTAGTAAATGAGAACAATTTAAAGTTTAGAAATCTCTTAGGTAAAGTTTAATGAAAAATATTAGTTTCTATCTTATTCAAAAATACTTATAGATTTTTCAAAATATAGAGCTTAGGCATTTTATTTTCTTTACTTAAAAATCTTTATTAAAAATAATTGTATTAACTATATTACACTTATAAGCTTCAAGATTTTCTCAAATCTTATACTCTAAAAAGATCCGGTGTTGAACCAATTTTTTATTAGGCCTTTAATTCTCAAGCTTCTCCTTACTTTACATATATTTTTTTTTCACTTTTCTTTTCTTTTCTTATTTCCTTTCTTTTTATTTGCTTTTTTTTAATAAGGAAATTATTATTGTATTTGGATAAACCTTTAATGATTTTGAATTTCACCCTTCCTTTCCTAAAACATAAGGTAGATATATCTTTAACATAGAAATATTATAAAAGTTTTTAAAATTATTTTCAATAAAAGAAACTTAAGTATTAAAAAAAAAGTCTAATCCTTTTATTTTTTTCAAAAATATAACTTTTCCAACTAAAGATAGTTACAAAGTATTCATCATTTTTTCATTAAAAAAATTTTTAACTTTAAATTTTTCATCATTACTATAGATTTTAACTAAATTCTCTTACTAATTTCTATATTCAAAATTTTATTTCCCTAGTATAAATTCATACACATAATTATTTTTCACTCAAAATTTAATTTTTAGTATATTTGAGAACAAATAAAATTTTTAGTTTTTGAAAATTGTTCTTGCTTCCCCCAAACTTTAAAATTTTTATTATGATAAAACATTTAAGCACAATAACAAAATACATGGGTAGGAATAAAAAAATTATAAGTTTTAAACTTGCAGGAATTTTTATATCCTAAATATGCAGGTATTAAAAACATGAATGAAAATGACTTAGATCCAAAATTTTTAAAAATTTTCATTTTACAAAAGAAATTCAAAAGACTTTTAAAGTAGTGAAGGACATTAAAACATATTCATACACTTAAACAGAAATCGATAACTAAGACATATATATGTATAGTAGTAAATTGAAAAGTTAAGTATGAAATTTAATTTGTGGATTTTAATAGCATTTTAAAACCTTCCTAGATAGTTTCTGGAATTAGTTATAAACTAACAAACAAAATACACTAACAAATTACTAACACATTTACTACCACAAACATTCACATCACAACAAACATACAACATCCACAACTAAAATAAACACAAATTAAAGTGTCCCAGAAACTATTATAACAAAATGAAAGACATAGAGTATTCCTCTTTAACATCCACAAATAAAAAAAAAACCATACAACAAAAATCAAAAGTCCACACAAACATCACATAACATAACATCACTCATATGAAATATCAATCTTAATCATCTTCTTCCTCCTCTGCATCATGACCTCAATCCGCGAACAACGTAGTAATTTATGCTCTAAAAAATAAGTTATAGTCAATACTTTAACCTAAATAATAATAGCGGCTAGTGTATATAAATATAATTTTATGGAAAATATTTTACACACAAGAGGTACTGCTCAAGTATACGTATCTTTTCAAGTAATATAAGGCTTTAAATAAAGACCCCACTATCGATCCCACCAGGAGCTTTATAGATTTTTAAATATTTAAATTTTATTTTTATGTATTTCTTTTAAATTTTTAAATTTACTATTTAATTTACTAAAAGCAGAATTAAAGCAGTACTAAAATAATGAGTGATGTAAATAATAATAAGCAAACAGCTTTCTTCCTTTCAATTAATCCAAGACTTTTTAGATAATATATTGTTCGTGGAGAATATAAATTTATGGTATCGTGCCAAATAGAAGCAGTCCTATTCTTTACCTTCGCTCGATAGTATAAAGAACATTGGCTAATCTATAAATCAGGTCTGGATGTATTGTTAGTAGAATGAGTTAATCTAGGCTCGCACTACTAGATGTCCAAGGGTAGCTATGGTCGGCCCTACTAGTGACCCGTTCCCTCTCTATAAACCAAATTACAAGAATTTAGTGTGTCACTCTAAAAACTTATCATTTCTACGCCCATTGAATAATATTTTCCTATTTATTTGCACTTCACATTGAATACCCCGCACAAGGCCTTCGACTACCAAAAGATTCATGTGATATCTACTAGTTAAGAGTTCATCTCCTTCTAGTCTCAAAACTCTTCAACAGATTTTAATAATTTAAATTGCCAA
Source organism: Papilionanthe hookeriana x Papilionanthe teres (assembly GCA_022702705.1). Taxonomy (NCBI): domain Eukaryota; kingdom Viridiplantae; phylum Streptophyta; class Magnoliopsida; order Asparagales; family Orchidaceae; genus Papilionanthe; species Papilionanthe hookeriana x Papilionanthe teres. The sequence goes on along the minus strand of CM040422.1, from coordinate 163,265,656 downwards.
TTTAAATAGTAAATTAAGATCTGGTAATAATATCATCACAATATTTTAAACATATTTTAGTTTCTAATTCTCCAACGAATTATAGATTATCTTATTTATCTTTTCATAATTGAAAGGAGAAAGTAAAGTAACTACTCAGAACACATTGAATCTAAATAACAAAACATATAAATAAAACTTTGAATAAAATTACAAATACTTATCTTAAGTGTTTCTCTAACTGAACCTCTGATTCATACTGACTCCAAAGCGAAATAGACTTCAAAAGCACCAACTCTTCCAAACTCTTAATACAAACTCTAAATAAAATAAACTCACTAATTTATGAAGGAAAGTAAACTAAAAGTATGGCCCTTAAAATTATCCCTCTAATTTTTCAGATTTCTTATTGGGCTACTTGGGGTGGGTGTTTTTCTCTGTAGGAATAGCCTCCTATTTTTAGGCTTCAAGGGTTGCCTAAGGCACCTCCTCAAAATTTGTCCAAGTTCAATGAATCTTCTAGAAAGTGTGTCTGGCACCTAGGTGCCGGACTCCGCGTCCAGTTCTTTGCACCTCTTCACTTTGGATCGCAGCTCTTCGCGATCCAAATTATTTCCAAGCGTCTAAATATAATGTATCACATGTCCTATAATCCAAGAATAACTGCCAATCTTCTAGATGGTCCAATAACAGCTCTAACCGTCAAAATAACCGTCCAAAGTAGTTACAAAAATCGTCACAGATTTGATATCGAGCTGGCACTGAGGCGCCGGATTCTGGCGCCTAGGCGCCAGGCCCATTATTTTCACAATTTTGCATTTTAGCTCCATTTTTGCTCCTTTTTGCTCCTTTTTCATTCTTTTTCATCTTTTTTTCCTTTTTGAACATTTTTGCATCACCTACATCCAAAAACATAAAATATCGTTCATTAAAGCATAATATCCTTAAAAATTTGATAAAAATTAAGGCATAAAAATAGGTATTTTTTTTCATGGATCAAAATCCCCCACCCAAACTTAAATGTTACTTGTCCTCAAGTAACCTTTTTTACTATATAAAAAGTATAACATTTGGAATAAAGGTAAATATTTAAGATTCCTTGTAAATTTTGATTTTATAAAGGCTTTAGTAAATCATTAACCAAATTTCAATAACTAAGTTTAATTTTAATAATTTAAAGAATATTTAACTACCAAATTGTAAGACTTCAAAAAATTTTCATTTATTTCGAAAATAATTGTAGTTTATTATATTAAGATCACATAAATTATTTACAAGAAAAAGATATTCATGAAAATCTTTTCTAAAAAAGATACATGCATAAAAATTAAGTAAAATATGTAATTAGTTTTCTTTTTTATAAGATAATTCAAGTGAAGCCAATTTTTGATTAGGCATCTCCTCAAGCTTCTCCTCACTTCTTTTTTTTTTCACAATGAGGATTACTGTAACTGGATAGCCTGTTAATGGTTTTGAACTTCACTATCCTTAACTTATATTTTCAAACTTATACATTTTCACTTAATTACTATAACATGAATAGTTTTCAAGAAGACTTTCAATCTTTTTCTTTTTCAAGTTATAATTCATGATTTCTTAATACTTCTAAAATTCAATTATCTCTATCATGAATAGAAAAAATTCTTAATCTTACTCTTCTTTAAGTTGAATAATTCTATTCTTAAAATCAATCAAAGTTATTAAAATTTTTGTTAAGTTTACTAAATCATTTATAATTTCAAAAATTTAAGTGATCTTAAATAGATTTTTCATTCCTTATGTTATGTTAATATTTTTTTTAGAAAATATTAGCACTTTAAGGACAAATAAAATTTAAATTTGCATGTATTTTCCCTTCCCCCAAACTTAAGTTTTGATATATCATGAAAAATTTTAAAATATGAGAGAAAGAAAGGCATAATTTTAAAAAGGAATTTTTTTTAAAAGTATGTAAAAACAGTCTACAAAGAAAATTTACTTCTACACATGCTTTTTATGAATATTACTGAAATAATGAAGCATATATAAAAGTAAGCAGGCTCAATTTTTATAACATTAGCAAAATTAAACAACTATACTAATCACAATAATAAAAACAAAACAACATCAATAACTATATAAGAATACTAAATAGTAGGTTGAATACAGAAATAAACATTTATCATAGAAAATGAAAAAAAATCATCCATAATTCAGTTTTAAACACATATCAAACTAGATACTCTAAAAACAGTCTCAACATAAAAAATATCCACACAAAGTTACTTAAACAAATTGACACTAACTAACAACAAACTAATCAGTACTAACAAACAAGAAATAAACTAAAAACAGAATCAACTCATCTCCAGAGGTAAATCAAGCTACTAATCACTATTTGTAGCCTCGTCATCGTCATCACTAAAAGAAAATTCCACATCCTTTGGATCAACATACGGTGAAAATCTAGGACAGTTAGGGAACTGAACATCATGCTCACTCTTCAAGAATCTAACTAAAGACTCCGAATACTCAGCATCATAATAACTTTTCCTTTGGGTATATTCAGATAAGTGATCAATCTTCTTCTCTATAGTATCTAATCTGCAGTGAGTTAGAAATAACTCATTCTGTCACTCCGTAAATTGATCATGCATTGATTCCCGAAACTAGATGGTGGCTCAGTAGTAGAAGTAGAAGGTCTAGAAGTAGAAGCTCTACCTGGAGTAGGTACAGAAGTATACGGAGCAGTAGATCTCTTCCCGCGAAGACGATCATAAATACTTACACTCTCCTGCCCTATAGGCTTTGTAGTCTTCAGCTTCTCCTCTGAAATATCAGCAACCATTGCGCACACATAAAGAATATATCAAGGATGGGAATCCTAATCCCAAAGAAGTGCTGGATCTTGCAATAAACTCCATAGAATCATAGATAATGCTGCCAACATCTATCGGCTTCCTCTCCTGAATGCAGTAGTTTAGAATAGCTCTATCTCTGGTAACTTCACTCAGGTGGTTGGAAGGAAGTAGTCTAGCAGAAATAAAATAGTGCCAGGCCTTTGAAATACCATTCAGTTTAGAAGATTTAAAGTTTACTCGTTTGTGGTTCCAGATCTTCCAAGCTCCAGTGTCATCAGTCAGATATGCAATAATCATCTCCAAATATCCTTCAGATGGAGATAGACCAGAATAGTAGCACTTGACGGTAGGTGGTAGGCCGTAGAAAATATTGTCCCGTTCCGGAGTGAATTCCACTCCAACACCTCTAACGAAGACTTCTTAGTCTTCCGCATCCATAAAGTTGGCATAAAACTCTCGTACAACAGGAATAACAGCAACGACAGTGAAATAACAGAATCGTTGTCAAATGTGTGCAACGATTGTGTTTACGATCATCTCTCCAGGATTGTAAAAACTACGCTCCGAGATAAATTTCCTTGATGACGCAAATTCATGATAACGAAAGTGCGCTGCTGCAGTAGCGAACTTGTTGCTGTCGAAATTTTCTCGTGGCTTTCCATGCTTAGATTTAGGTTCCATCTAAACGTGAAAGAAAACACAAATAAATGAATGAATCAAAGATCTAAACTCTTTTAAGCTTGAGAAACTTAAAATGAGTTAAGAAAATCCATGGATAATTTCTAAAAATCAAAATTTTTCTCCAAAATTTTGGTTTTTAGTAAAAAATAGGAAAATTCATGGTAAAAATAAAAAATAAATGGATTAGAAGGTAGATCTGACCTTAAGATGAAGAAATCGAGTGATTTTGGGCTCAAATACGTGACATTTTGACCTCAAGATGGATCAAAGGGGTGTATTTATGCGAAAATGAGGAAGGGGATGAAGCTTAGGCGTCGTCCATGGCTTTAGGGGGTTTAAATCCTGATTTTCGGGTAGCAGGCCGAACCGGCGCTTAGGCGCCGAATTTCGGCGCCTAGGCGCCGAATTCTGGCGCCTAGGCACCAGACTCGCCTTTCACAAAAATCTTTTTTTAATTAATTTTCCACCAAAACTCACAAATTCAACTTCTAATTACTCACATAAGAGTATTGCTTCAGTTTCTAACTTCCAAAATATTTTCCAAAAATTTTTAAAATTAAAAATTAAATCCATGAATAAAATACAAGTTTAAGTCAAACTCTTCTAATTCCATTCATAATCTTCAATTTCAGGCTCAATATAATCCAGATAAGTACAATAATAAGATTCAAGTCTTACTAATAATCAAACAAAAATTTCAAAGCAAATACAACACACATTGAACAATAAAACAAACACACAAACAACACAATTGATTTACCAAATCGATACAATGACACACTAGATAAAGTCTCGATCTAACCACATTTACTATCTAATCTTCAAATTAGAAATTTTCATTTTCTTCGCAATGAAGATTAGTTGTCCTACTTGGGAAGAACACTAACGCCTTTGGAAAATCCGTAGCCGTTCTCTCGTCGATCCATTTGTTCTTCGCATACATCTCAACTTGAGCATCTTGATAGGCCGCTAGATGATCGAATTGAAGATTTGCCTGCCATTCCAGATGGTCAATTTGATGATACATCTCATGGAGGCGATCTCCAATGCTTTTGAATTCCACTTCAAACTTATCTAGACGACTCGAAAACTTCTTCAAATTAACATCAATGAAACCGTTGAAGTAAGGTTGAGGATCCTTAGAATACTTATCTCTAGCCTCTTCTACATGATTTCTTCTCTCCATTTCTTTAAAATCTTCTCTTATCCTCAAGTATGAACTGTAAAGGTCGTAACTATGGTTGCTTAGAGATTGGGGACGACGATGGGGTAGTTTACAGTAGAAAATCGTGTGAAAAACTGAAAATTTTCGGTTTTTACACGACCCAGTAACTATGGAGCTTAGGCGCCAAATCTAACGCCTAGGCGCCGGCCCCGTCGACACATAGTTTACTCTGGCGCTTAAGCGCCAGATTTTGGCGCATAGGCGCCGGAACCAAGTTCGACTCTGTTTCGCCTAACGTCAAATTTCAAAGTTTCTATCATAAAAATAGGTAAATTAGAATGGTGAGATCAACATAAACTCAGTAATTAAAATAATGAAGGTTAACTTGATCTCCATTTTACTCACATTCAAAATGGAGTGATCCAAAGTCCAAACTTTATATACTTCAGGATAATCTTTAGCTTAAGTCAATAAAGACTTGTTAGCATCCAATTTTCTAAAGTTATATAAAATTAGTCAAGACCGAGGCATAACCTTACATTAAAAATGTAAAAACACACAAAAATAACTATGAGTTTCCTCCAACAAAGCGCTTGGTTTAACGTTGTCAGCTCGACCTAATTAAGTCTTTAAACAGGTAGACTCAACTCGTAAGCCTCTTTATAAATCATTTTATTTCTCCCAAATAAGGCTTTAGTCTTAATCCGTTAACTTTAAATATTTTTCCTGTTTTGGGGTCTTTAATATCCACAGCTCCATAATGGTATAATTTCTCAATTATATATGGTCCCATCCATTTGATCTTAATTTTCCAGGAAAAAGTCTTAAACGAGTATTAAATAATAATACTTCTTGTCCAGGCTCGAATATTTTTCCTGAAATCTTTTTATCATGTAATATCTTCATTTTCTTTTTATAAATCTTTGCATTTTCATATGTCTCTTTTCTTATTTCATCTATCTCATTTAATTGTAATAATCGTTTTTCTCCTGCAGTATTCAAATCAAAATTAAACTCCTTTATCGCTCAATAAGCTTTATGTTCAAGTTCAACAGGTAAGTAAAAATGTTTACCATAAACTAATCGGTAAGGTGACATTCTGATTGGCGTCTTATAAGCTGTTCTATAAGCCCATAATGTAGAATCAAGTCTATTAACTCAATCAGCTCTTTTAGCATTAACAGTCTTCTCTAAAATTCTTTTAATTTCTTTGTTTGATACTTCAGTCATTCCACTTGTTTGTGGGTGATAAGCAGTTGCAATTCTATGTTTGATTCCAAAATTTTCCAGTAAAGATTAAATTCTTATGTTCCTGAAATGACTTCCACCATCTGTGATAATTACTTTAAGCATTCTAAATCTAGAAAAAGTCATTTTCTTTAAAAATTTTGAAATACTTTTGGAATCACAGTTAGGTAAAGCTACAACTTCAATCCACTTTGAAACATAATCAACTGCTAATAAAATATAAATCTTTCCAGAAGATGGTACAAATGGTCCCATAAAGTCTAAACCCCATATATCAAAAATTTCAACTTCCGATATATAGTTTAAAGACATTTCATCTTTCCTAGATATATTTCCCATCCTTTGACATCGATCACATGTTTTAACATAATGTCTCACATCTTTGAACAAGGTAGGCCAATAAAATCCTGAATTTAAAATTTTAAATGCAGTTTCTTCATGACATTTTTGAATAATAGCAAAAGTTTCTTCATAAGGTACACATCTTCGAATTACCGAATCTCTTCCCAATTTAAATAAATGAAGATCTTCCCAAATATAAGATTTAGCACCATTTTTAAATTTCTTAATATATTTGTTATTCAATCCATAAGGTAAAATATTGCTAACTAAATAGTTAACTATATCCGCATACCAAGGTGTTTGGCATCCTTGAATAACATATAATTGTTCATCATGAAATTTCTCATTTATATTTTCTTGAATAAAAATATCATTCTTAATTCTAGATAAATGATCAGCAATTTGGTTGTCAGTTCCTTTTCTATCCACTATTTGAAAATCAAATTCTTGTAGAAGTAAAACCCATCTTATCAGTCTAGGTTTAACATCTTTTTTTGACATTAAATATTTAATAGCGGAATGATCAGTATGAACTATGCAATTGGTATCAAGAAGATAAGGTCCAAATTTATCAAAGGCATAGACTATAGCTAAAAGCTCTTTTTCAGTAGTAGTGTACTTTCTTTGAGTTTCAGTAAGAGTTTTATTAGCATAATATATAACTTTGAAAATTTTCTCATATTTTTGTCCCAATATATCTCCAATTGCAAAATCACTTGCATCGCACATTAATTCAAAAGGTTTATTCAAATTAGGTGCAATAATTATAGGTGCAATTATTAATTTTTCTTTTAAAATATTGAAAGCATTAACACAATCTTCATTAAATTCAAATTTAGCTTCTTTTTCCAATAAATGACTAAGAGGTTTAGCAATTTTAGAAAAATCTTTTATATATCTTCTATAAAATCCAACATGTCCCAGAAAACTTCTCACATCAGTAACAGTAGTAGGTGGTTGCAGTTCAGCAATAATTTTCACTTTTGCTTGATCAACTTCCATCCTTTTTTGTGAAATTTTGTGACCAAGTACAATGCCTTCTGTGACCATAAATTGACATTTTTCCTAGTTAAGAACTAAGTTTATTTCTTCACATCTTTTCAGAACTTTGGATATATTTTCCAAACAAGATTCAAAAGAAGTTCCAAAAACTAAAAAATTATCCATAAATATTTCAATTCCTTTGTCAATCAAATCACAAAATATTGACATCATACATCTTCGAAATGTTGCAGGAGCATTACATAAACCGAAAGGCATTCTTCTAAATGCAAATTTTCCATAAGGACTTTAAATTTTGTTTACTCTTGGTCTTCAAGAGCGACAGGTAATTGATGATAACTAGAATATCCATCCAAAAAATAGAAACATGAGTGTCCAGCTAATTTATCAAGCATTTGATCCAAGAAAGGTAAAGGAAAATGATCCTTTCTAGTGGCGTTATTTAATTTCCGATAATCAATGCAAATTCATCATCCAGTAACTTGTCTTGTAGGAATTAGTTCATTTTTATCATTGACAATGACAGTTACTCCTCCTTTCTTCGGAACACAATGAATAGGACTCACCATTGACTATCCGAAATAGGATAAATAATTCCAACATCTAACCATTTTAAAATTTCTTTTTTAACAACCTCTTTCATAATAGGATTTAATCTTTTTTGAGGTTCAATAGTAGGTTTAAAATCTTCTTCCATTAAAATCCTATGCATATAGATGGAAGGGCTTATTCCTCTTATATAAGCAATAGTCCAATCAAAAGTTTTCTTATAATTCTTTAACACTCCTATTAATTTTTCTTCTTGATCTAAGCTTAGTTTAGAAGAAATAATAATAGGTAAAGTTAATGAATTTCCAAGAAAAACATACTTTAAATGTGCAGGTAACATTTTTAATTCCAGTTCAGGGGCTTTTTTAATTGAGGGTAAAAGTATATCATTTTGAGTTATGTCTAAAATTTCCCAGTTATCTTTAATATAATGAGTTTCTTTAAATAATTCTTCTTCTTTTAGTTCTTCATTTTTGTCAGTTAATAATTCAATTTTTTCTTCGTAAATGACTTTACATTTTTCTAGATAATGTTTTTCAATTATATAATCAATAATATCCATTCGATAGCATTTTTCTTTATCAGGGTACTTCATTGATTTAAGCACATTAAATTTAATCTCTTGATCATTAAATCTCATAGTTAATTCTCCTTTTTGCACATCAATCATAGCACGTCCGGTAGCTTGAAAAGGTCTCCCTAAAATAATAGGTATTTCTTTATCTTCTTCCATATCAAGCACAATGAAATCCATAGGAAAAATAAATTTATCCACTTTAACAAGAACATCCTCTATAACTCCTTTAGGGTAAGTGATAGATCTATTAGCTAACAAAAGGGTTACAGTGGTGGGAGTAATCTCTCCTAAATTCAACCTTCAAAAAATAGAAAATGGCATGAGATTAGTACTTGCTCCTAAATCACATAAAGCTTTTCCACAAAATTTTTCTCCAATAGCACAAGTTATATTGAAACTTCTAGGATCTTTAAGTTCCTGTGGTAATTTCTTTTAAATTATTGCACTACAATCTTCACTTAATGCAACAGTTTCAAAAGCTTCAAATTTTTGTTTCTTACTTAAAATATCCTTCATAAATTTTGCATAAGTTGGCATCTGTTCCAAAGCTTCAGCAAAATGTATGTTAATGGTAAGTTTCTTAAAAATTTCAAAGAACTTAGAAAATTTATGATCAAGCTTTTGCTGTTTTAATCTTTGAGGAAAAGGCGGTGGTGGTTTTTAACTTCCACATTAAAAGGAATAACAGTCTGATCTTTACTAGGAGAAGGAGTTTCTTTAGGTTTTTTAATCTATTCAACCTCAATCTCATTTTCAATTTCATTTTGAATTCTTTCTTTTAATTCCTTTCCAATTCTAAGTTGTACAGCTTTAACATGTTCATGTTCTTTTCCAATTTCTTTTGGATTGATTTCAACATTACTAGGAAGTGTTCTTGGAGGTCTGTAATTAATTAAATTAGTGATTTGTCCCATTTGATTCTCAATATTACGAATAGCAGTGTTTTGATTTTGTAATTGATTATTCAGTTGTAAAATTAATTCTTCTATAAATAACTTCTTTTTTTTATTATTAAATCCAAGAGGTTTATAGTTTGAATTTACTTGATTGTTCCAATTTCCAGTTGGATGAGATTGATTATTACTCCATTGTTATTGTGAATTACTCTAGTTAAAATTAAGGTGATTTTTCCATCTAAGATTATAATAATTTGAATAAGGATTATTTTTACTAGCAATAGCTTGTAAAGTTTCAATAGTTTAAGAATCTTCCATATTAGCAGAATTGTTATGTGATACATTGATAGCAAAATTATCTAATTTCTTAGATATTGCAGCTACTTTTGAAGCTAAGATAGAAAAGGCTTCGTTATCATGAATACTTGCCATTCTTTTAGGATTAATCCTTTCATAAGGCCATTGAAAATTATTGTTAGCCATTTCTTCAATTAAAGTATAAGCTTCTTCAAATGATTTAGTCATTAAAGAACCTCCAAGAAGACAGATCAATAATTGATTTCAAGTGATCCAAAAGTCCGTTATAAAATGTTTGAATAATTAACCAATCAGGTAAAGCATGATGAGGACATTTTCTTAATAGTTCTTTAAATCTTTCCCAAGTTTCATAAATTGTCTCCCCGTCAAATTGACTAAATGAAGTAATGTCATTTCTTAATTTAGCAGTTTTAGAAGAAGAAAATATTTAGCAAGGAATTTTTGTGCCATTTTAGCCCTTGTTTTAATAGAATCTGTAGCTAATGAGTTCAACCACATCTTGTTTTATCTCTTAAAGAGAAAGGAAAGATTCTAAGTCTAATAGCATCATCAGAAACATTATTATATTTAAAGGTAGCACAAAGTTCTAAGAAACTAGCAAGGTGTAAATTTGGATCCTCATTTGGTGCTCCCCCAAATTGATTATTTTGAACCTTTTGAATAATAGAATGTTTAAGCTCAAAAGAATTAGCATCTACAGTAGGTATTTAAATACTATTATGAAGTTCATCAACTGTAGGGTTAGCATAATCCCTTAATGGTTTGTAAATATTTTGTTCATTAATTTCAATTGGATTTTCTAAATTGTTATATAAATTAGCCTTCTCTTGATATTTTCAAGAATTTGTTTTCCTTTTTTAATTCTTCTAACAGTTCTTTCTAATTCAGAATCTAAAGATAATAATCCTTTAGAACCAGAACTACGCATAAAAAGTAAATAAAAAGTAAAATAAAATAACAAGAAATAAAATCTCTACTTACTTTTTTTTTATTTTGGTTTTTATAAATGTTTTTTTATTTTATATTTTTGTATTTTGACAATAAAAGAAATAAATAAAATAAACTAAATATTTAAAATCTAAAAATTTGCCCTCCCCTGCAACGACACCAAAAACTTGACCTCAATACGCGAACAACTTAGTAATTTATGCTCTCAAAAAATATGTTATAGTCAATACTTTGACCCAAATAATAATAGCGGCTAGTGTATATAAATATAATTTTATGAAAAATATTTTGCACACTAGAGGTACTACGCAAGTATAAGTATCGTTTCAAGTAATATAGGGCTTTAAATAAAGATCCCAATATCGATCCCACAAGGAGGTTTATAGATTTTTAAACATTTAAATTTTATTTTTATGTATTTCTTTTAAAGTTTTAAATTTAGTATTTAATTTACTAAAAGCAGAATTAAAGTAGTACTAAAATAATGAGCGATGTTAATAATAATAAGCAAACAACTTTCTTCCTTTCTATTAATCATAGACTTTTTAGATAATATAATATTCATGGAGAATATAAATTTATGGTATTGTGCCAAATAGAAGCAGTCCTATTCTTTACCTTTGCTCGATAGTATAAAGAACATCGGCTAATCTATAGATCGAGTCCGGATGTACTGTTAGTAGAATGGGATAATCTAGGCTCACACTACTAGATGTCCAAGGGTGGCTATGGTCGGCCCTACTAGTGACCCGTTCCCTCTCTATAAACCAAATTACAAGAATTTAGTTTGTCACTCTAAAAACTTATCAAATCTACACCCATTGAATAATATTTTCCTATTTATTTGTACTTCACCTTGAATACCCCGCACAAGGCCTTCGACTACCCAAGGATTCATGTGATATCTACTAGTTAAGAGTTCATCTCCTTCTAGGTCTCAAAACTCTTCAGCAGATTTTAACAATTTAAATGGACAATATAAATAGTAAATTAAGATCTGGTAATAATATCATCACAATATTTTAAACATATTTTAGTTTCTAATTCTCCAACAAATTTTAGATTATCTTATTTATCTTTTCATAATTGAAAGGAGAAAGTAAAGTAACTACTCAGAACACATTGAATCTAAATAACAAAACATATAAATAAAACTTTGAATAAAATTACAAATACTTATCTCAAGTGTTTCTCCAACTGAACCTCTGATTCCTACTGACTCCAAAGAGAAATAGACTTCAAAAGCACCAACTCTTCCAAACTCTCAATACAAACTCTAAATAAAATAAACTCACTAATTTATGAAGGAAAGTAAACTAAATGTACGGCCCTTAAAATTATCTCTCTAATTTTTGGATTTCCTATTGGGCTACTTGGGGTGGGCGTTTTTCTCTGTAGGAATAGCCTCCTATTTATAGGCTTCAAGAGTTGCCTAAGGCACCTCTTCAAAATGTGCCCAAGTTCAATGAATCTTCTAGAAAGTGTGTCTGGCGCCTAGGCGCGAACATCTGGCACCTAGGCGCCGGACTCCACGTCCAGCTCTTCGCTCCTCTTCACTTTGGATCGCACCTCTTCGCGATCCAAACTATTTCCAAGCGTCTAAATACAAAGTATCACATGTCTTATAATCTAGGAATAACTCCCAATCTTCTAGATGGTCCAATAACTGCTCTAACCGTCAAAATAACCGTCCAAAGTAGTTACAAAAATTGTCACAGATTTGGTATCGAGCTAGCGGTTAGGAGCTGGATTTTGGTGCCTAGGCGCCAGGCCCATTATTTTGACAATTTTGCATTTTCGCTTCATTTTTGCTCCCTTTTCATTCTTTTTCATCTTTTTTTTCCTTTTTGAACATTTTTGCATCACCTACATCCAAAAAAATAAAATATCTTTCATTAAAGCATAATATCCTTAAAAATTTAATAAAAATCAAGGCATAAAAAACAGGTATTTTTTTCATGGATCAATCATCCCCTTCGTTCCAGGTACAGGTAAGCACAAATGGGCTATATTGTGGCTGAGTGGGTAGCACAACACTAAAAATCACCTCTGATCAATCTAACCATGTAACTGTGATAATTTCCCTCATAATGTCTTTGAAGATATTCCCCAATATGGTCAACTTTCCCTTCTATATCGTTCACTCGACCCATAATATAGTGAACATTATCTCTTATCTTATTCAAAAGCTTAGTCTGCGAAATAGAAAATTGACCTGATGATACCTGAGATGTGGAAGCATAAGATGTTGATGCAGCAGAAGCAGATGCTCTGGAACCTCTAGAAAATCCTCCTCTCCAGTTAAAAATTGAATGCTCAGCATAAGTCTTCAAATTTGAACTGGTAATAGGCTTAAGAGGTTGAAGAACCTCTTCCCAATTCTAAGATCTAACACCAGCCTGCTCACACAGTGAATGTATAGGGGAAGCAAATCCCATACCTGCAGTGTTAGCAGCTCTAGCAGAATTCCAGATAAAATCATAAATAATCTTTCCAATGTCTATCTCCTTCCTCTATTGAATACAGTAGTTCAAAGTGGCTCATTCTCTAGTCACTTCACTTAGATGATTTGTAGGAAGCAGCTTGGATGATATGAAATAATGCCAGGCTTTGGAGTTGGCATTCAACTTTGATGCAGGGAAGTTTACTCTTCTTTCATTAGTAATCTTCCAGAATCCCTTACCAATAGTCAAAGTAGAAATAATCTCATCCAATTCTTTCTCAGTAGGATTGTAATTTGAATAAAAACAAAGCATACTAGACGGCAGTAGGTAAAATCCATTAATTACCTCAGGAGTAAAGTGTACCAACTGTCCTCGCACGAAAATAAAGTTATCCTCTGACTCCAGAAGGTTCACATAAAATTCCCGAACAACAGAAATAACAACTACGGCAGTAAAACAATAGAATCTGTCCCAAATACGATTTACAATTATATCTTTTATTCTCTACCAGGTTTATCAAATTCTCTCTCCTGGATCAGTTTGCGTGACTGTAAAGCTTGCACATAACGATCTTGAGCTTTAGAGCTGAAAAACATGTCTGAATCAAAAGTGTCTCTAGCTTTGCTCATCTTTGGTTCCATTTCTAAAATTTGCATAAAATCACTATAAGTTCTACATTCAACTCAAAATTACTAAACTCAACTCCTAAAGGCTTAAACTAATAAATCCAAGTAATTTCTTAAACATTTTTTCAAATTTTCACCATGAATAGTGCTTTTCAGATATCTCCAAAATACACTCAAAATATATTGCGAAAATAAAAAATTGTTACTTAGGAGAAGTGCTCATACCTCAAGAAGATCGAATCTAAAATTTTCACTTGAAACAGCTCAAGATTCGCAATTATAGTGATGCCCTAGCCTCTGAAATCTCGAAATGCAAATAAAGAAGATGAAGGTGAGGAAAAAAATGGAAATTTCTAAGTTTTAAAACCTGAAAATCGATTTTCTCAAACCAGCGCCTAAGCACGAAAGTATGGCGCTTAGCCTCAGAGCTCTAGCGCATAAGCGTGGGGTCTTGGCGCATAGCCGCCAACTCTCTAATTTTGATTTTTTTTCTTTAAATAAGTATTTCATCACCTTATAATCTTCTTATCTGTAGAAATACAGTTCTTTTGATTTAAAAATAATTCAACACAAGTTTTACACAAACATTAACTTTTACTTAATTAAACAAATACAAGTTACAAGTACAAATCACAAGTCTTTAATCGAAGATACTTGGATAAGATCTCATCTTTTCTTCTCACAATTAAACACTCAAACTAAACACTAAACACTAACATAAAAACATAAAACAAATAACACACAACATACATAAACATTAAACAATAAAAACTTAAGACAATTAATTAAACACAAAGCACAAATAACTAACACTTAGCACACTATAGAACTTAATTCTAGTCTCCATTAGGTGGAACATATCCAGTACATCCATTATTTCCATCTGAACCATTAGGTATATAAATTTGATAGAACGGACAATGATGAAGACATCTGACAGAATCATCTTCAATCCATTTATTTTTGAGATACATCGCCTTATCTGCTTCTTCAACATAACTTGTATGAGTAAATTGCATTTTCAATTGCCATCCAATATGTGCTAAATGTGCATTAGTTCATTTACCTTTGCTTCAATTGAAGCAACATCAGCTTCGATCTTTGCAATCTTTTCTGCTATTCCTTCAATACTAACGACATAAATTTGTTATATAACTCTTGGGCACTCTCACTAATGAACTTCATCTTGTTTGCATCCTCCTTCTTCTTCATTTCACTCTCACAAAAAGACATTTTCAACACTTAAACTTTTCTGTAAGGCTCTTAGGATAGAAATTTTTGAATGGGATGGACATCCATTAATCTGGTCTTTATTTATAGACTTTAGAAGGCCTAAAATCGTCCTACCACATTCACAAACCTTCCATAATTGTGCCATGCAACTTCTCCATGATAATGACTTCTAGAACCTCATTTTTCACATTTTTTCATAACTCCGACACCTAAGCGTCAACTACTGGCGCTTAGCCGTCAGTGCTCATTTTAGCACAGGTCTGCTAAACGTTTGAATACTCGTTTTAACTCATCCAAATTATCAATTAAGGTCTCATTAATCTCCAATACATAATATAAACAAAATATCACCATATAATTCATACTCCAAACCAAATAAAACACACAAAAGTCACTTAAAATAAAGCACACTGATAACTATGGGTGGCCTCCCACAAAGCTCTTGGTTTAACGTCCTCAGGCCGACATACCCAATACTATATTTGGGTGATCCAACATCAGATTTTCATCAATTTTGAGTTGATCTACTGAGAAATAAGCTTTTAGTCTTTGACCATTTACTTTAAATATTTTCTCAGTTTTAGGATCTTTAATATCCACAGCTCCATAAGGATGAACTTCTATTACAATAAATAGGCCCATCCACCTGTACTTAAGTTTTCCAGCAAATAATCTCAATCTAACATTGTATAGCAAAACTTGTTGTTCTGGTTTAATATTCTTAGTTAGAATCTTACGATCATGCCACATCATCTTCTTTTCTTTATATATCTTAGCACTTTCATATGATTCATTCCTTATCTCTTCTATCTCATTTAATTACAATAATCTTTTCTCATCAGCATCTTTCAAATTATAATTGAACTCTTTAATATCCCAATATGCATTATGCTCAAGTTCAACTGGTAAATGACAAGTTTTCCCAAGAATTAGTCTATATGGGGACATTCTTATAGGGGTCCTATATGCAGTCCTATAAGCCCACAAAGAAAAATCCATTTTATTGACCAATCCTTCATGTTTGAATTAATAGATTTTTCCAAAATTCTTTTAGTTTCACGATTGGATAATTTAACCAAATCACTTGTCTAAGGATGATAAGCAGTAGCAATTTTACGGATGATATGATAATTCTCTACTAGTTTCTCCACAATTGCATTTCTAAAATGACTTCCACCATCAGTTATGATTACTCCCGACACTCTAAATCTACTAAATATGTTCTTTCTTAAAAACTTTGCAACACTTTGAGCATCACTTCGAGGTAAAGCAACAGCTTCTATCCATTTTGATACATAATCCACTACTAACAATATATGTAATTTTCTGAAAGAAGGTAAAAATGGTCCCGTAAAATCCAATCCCCAATCATCAAATATTTCTACGTTCAACATATAATTGAGGGACATCTCATTTCGTCTAAAAATATTACCTACACGCTGACATCGATCACAATTTTTAATATAAGAATTAACATCCTTAAAAACTGTAAGCCAATAAAATCCAGATTGTAGAATTTTATATGTAGTTTTATCAACACCAAAATGTCCCCCAAAATCAGAATCATGACATTTTTGAATAATTTCATAAGCTTCTTCTAATGTACACATATTCTAATAATAAGTTCTTTTCCTTGCTTATATTAAAATGGGTCATCCTAAAAATAAATCTTAGCTTCAGATAAAAATTTCTTCCTTTGTTGGTTGTTGACCTCATTTTTGCTGAGGTCTTTTCTTTTCCCTTAGTGCTTAGGATCTAGCTGTAGGACTTCTCCTTGACTATCCTAGAGGACTAGAATTGGGACCCACCCCTTTAGCAATTCAGCTACTTCTTGACTCCTCTTGGGACCCCACTTGGATGGTTGCAAACCTCTAAATCACCTTGGAAGGTTAAAACCACCACATGGGATCCCAATAGTGAGTTCCTATAGGATTGTTTGGACTTAGGGTGACCTTGGGTGACTTGGGCTTCTCTTGCACACACTCACACCCCTAAGCCAGTTAACCTAAACCTTGAACCCATGCCTTTCTACCCTTTATGAAACTCACATTGTTGAACCCAAGCCACTAATCTTTGATTAAGATGGCTAAGGTCAATATATGAAGGATCATAAAGTGATTACCATTTAGCTTGACTTGGTCCCAAAGTGGTTAGACTTGGCTAAGTCCATGGCTCATGCTTTCAAACCCTAATTCCATTCCAAATCAATTTTTACTCATCCTTGAACCCACTAAAATGGTCTCATCCTTCCCTATTGGAAACCCCATTCATTTTGCCAAAATTTCTGGTTTTGACATTGGGTCCCCTAAACTTACCCAAAATTAGCTAAATTTCCCCAACTACTAAATCATCCAACAATTCCCAAAAAATTATCCAAAATTCCTAAAGTTCCTAAGAATCAATTTAAAACAATTCCCAACTTTTAAATCCACTAGAATACCCCAATACACTCCAAATACCCTAAATACGTCTTTTAGCCCAAAATTCTAAAAATTCCAAAAATTCCCAAAAAATTCTAGAAAATCTCAAATATTCCTAATTTCATTTTTTTTAACTACACCATAACCTAATTTTTCCAATTTAACCCAACTTTATCAAAACCCATAACTTGATCCATTTTTAACCCAAATGGATCCAATGTCATACCAAATCAACTCAATTGACCTTAATGTTGCCCAAATCTAATTCTAAACTTCAATTAAACATTTCAAATACCAATCTAAACCAAATCCAAGCCCAATTTGATTCACATTTGAATTGAATTTCAACCTAAACCTAAAAGCCCCAATTTCAACATATGACCCAAACCTACTCAAATCTAACCCAATTCAACTCAATTTCTCCCCAAGTAAACTCTATAGCCTTCCTATAACATCCCTACACCAAATACAACATCAATTTGCTCTCAATTTAAACCCAAACCCAACTCAAAACCCCTTTGAAATCAAAATCCCCAAATTTGCCCTAAAGTTGTCACCTACCCCTAATTCTCCAAATTGAATCCCCTAAACCCAAAATCTCCACCCAATTTTTATCCTAAACCTTTCCTAACAATCATTTGTAACATTTTGAACCATCAATTAGCCTTGAATCAAACTTTAGCCAAGCCTAAATCCAACCTAAACCATGGTGACCAAAATTAACCAAAACTCCAAAATCCTCCAAATTGAAACTCTAAATGAACTCAAATCCACTTCATGTCTTCATGAAAAATCTTCCCTACAATCATTTACATAATGTTGATCAATCAATGTGATCCAATTCAAACCCAAACTCAAGTTAGCCCAACTCAAACCCATATGAATGCAATTGAACCTATGTTCCAAATTAAATCAAACCAAACCAAATTTGACCAAACCAACCTCTTGGTTGCCAATACTAGACCTCCTAGGGTGGGTTTAACCTGACCCAACCCATGCCTCATGAGCCATAGACCAATGGTCCATCACTTTAGACCAATGGACCAAGCCACATGGCTAAGGCTAAGTCCCATCTCCAAATCCCCCTTAAGTAACCTCCCTGCCAGGTTAAATGGCACTGAACTCCTCCTCCACTCCTCCTCAGCCTGTTCAGCCTCCTGAGCATCCTTGCTAGCCACTCCATCCGCCGGAACAGTCACGCCCGAACAGCCTATTTGTCCTTGAAACCCAAAATTTAGCCTGGGCAGTGGCTAATCCTTTCAGCAGCCACCTGGCCTGCTCTGCCCTCACCCTAAGCAGCCCAAGGCACTCATTGCCTGGCCCTGAGCTCCCCTCTCCAGCCATGGCTATAAAATCCTCCTTACAAAAAGTGCTGAAATTTCTTTCACCAAACTCCCCCAAATTGCTCCCAGACCTTCTCCCAGCCTAGAGAAGCTCATCCCCACTATTTTCCCGCCCCAATTCCAACTGGTTGAGTTCAATTTCAGAGCTCAATCTAAGGACCAAAAATAGGACAACCCCAGAAACTCCACAAAAACCAAATTAAACTCACCCACACCTTCATAGCACCAAGAGAAGGAGTTCCCCAATGAAAGCCCCCTCTCTTAGCCACCCAGTTGCTCTATTGGTCAGAGCTTGAAATCTGGCTTGGTAGGAGTCATACCTAGGCAGCTCACCAGGACCAGAGACTTCATCAAGAGGCTCCTCTTACTCCAACAAATGTGTCGAGCATCTCTGATTGAGGCTTCACCTCTCAGAGCCAAGGTATTTACCTCTTCTCCCTCTCGAGCCTCCAGCAATTCTCTATTTTGTTTTGTGTAATTTTGATGCATGTTAGCTGTATAGATAGCTTCGTCTAGGTTAGATGCATTGATAGAGACCAACCGCGCATGATTTGATTGAGTCTAGAGCGAGATCTTTGGTTTAGAAGGTGGACGACTCTCAGGTTAAGTCAAGTGGGGACGATGACTAGCCACCATTGGATCGAGCTTGTATCGAATGAATGGTGGAGATGGTGTCGGACAAAACCATGGAACGGAAAGTGCGAGCTGCATGGCCCTGACTCAGATGGAGGCGCCGAATGGAGAAGAGCCGCGTGGGACTTCGGATGTACCGAGGATGACACGCCGCCGCGTCGGATAAGTAGGAAATTAGGGTATTTTTGATTTATTTAAATACCAGAACCTTTAAAAATGCATATTTTTGCATAGAGAAATCTTAAAAATAAACTAAAAATACACGCTTGCTCAATGAATATAGGAGATTAATGTGGAAAAAGAATTAAGTTATTTGGTTAAGTTTTTTATTTTTAATTAATTTAATACTATATTAAATATTTTAATTCTCCATTCATGCATACAATTCACCATGGCATGAGACCATAGGACTTTTGTAGCCTCTGATCTTGGGAACATTCCTTGAATTTTCCAAGGCCAGGTGCTATCTCTGTGAGAAGTTATCTATTTTTCAAGTTTATGTGTCTATTTTAGTATTTTAATTCCCATAATTAGCATGTTGATTAATAAAATCTAGAAAAATTAGGGGAAGTATCTCTCGACGAGAGGACCCTAGGAAAATTATGACTTAGCTTAACTCATTTAAATGAACCCTAATTTTGCCAAAATCCTAAAATTAAGATGAAATTAATTTGAAATAATCACTCATTGAAATAAAACAAAATCAATTCTCCATTGATCTTAGGGTCAAGAGAGTCTCACATAAAAATTTGAAATCAATTGAAAATGATTTAACCCACTAAATGAATTATTTAAATCACATGGCCACTTTTAAACTTTAAAAATTCATAAAACCTAAAATACATTTAAAAAATTCACCAAATTCATTTTGAGGCCTCTCTAGGATCAGAGATGTCTAGGAAAATTAAAATTAGAATTTTTCTAAAATTTTCATTTTTAACCTATTTTTGAATATTTTAATAATTAAAAAATAATAAAAATAAAAATAATAATAAAATTCACAAAAATTTAATATTTGGTCTCCTAATCATTTAGGAACCAACCAAATATTTTCTTAAGTCCCTAAGAAAAGATATTGAATTTTAAAGGCTTAATGCAATTTTTAATATTAAAAAAGGATTTTCCAACCTTCCCGAGTAAAATAATTCTAAAAATTCAAATAAAAATTAGAAAAATATAAAAATTATTTCTTTGAGTTCCTTAAGGTTAGAGAGATTTTAAAAAAATATATAACTTAATTTTCAACTTTAATTTTATTTTATAATTAATTAATTCTCCAAAATTTAAATTAATTATAATAAATAAAATATAATTCAAAAAATCACCAAAATTTGTCCAAGTGGTCCTCTATTCCGTAGGAACATTCCATTATTTTCCTAAGGACAACCTTGGTCATGTTGTTAAATTTTCATTGAAAAATCCTTATTTTTCATTAAATAATTATATAAATTAAATTAAAAGTAGAAAAATCACATTTTCTCCTCTAATGTTTTAATTGATATGTGAGTGAAGTGGCACAAAAATTTCAAGTTCAGTTGAGCTCAATTTAATGAGTTATGAAGTGAATGTGCTTAAGATGCATAAAGGTAATTAAGAGATTTTAACCTAAATAATATTTTAAGCTTAATCAAAGGGAGGGATGAACATTTGATCCTAAATTTTCTCTTGGATCATTGAAACTTATGGAATTAAGGGGTAGAAACCAATTGATCACCCACAACATAAAATATGAAATCTTAATTTATTTATTTATTTAAATTTTGGAAGAATAATTAAAATTTGAATTATTAAAATAAGGGACATGACTTAAGAAGATACCAACTCTTTAATCTCCAGTCCCTAATTAGGTTAATTCAACTCATAATTAATTCTAATAATGATTATTGAAATTAATTAAAAAGAAAGCAATCCTTAGTTAAATTAAAGTTTAAAACATTAAAAGATTTAAATTAAAACAAAACCCAAAACATTAAAGTTAATTTGAAATCACTTAAAACTTCACCTAAAGCAAATTTGAAATGTTAAAGATTATTCTCAAATAATTTATAATTAAGATGTAATAATAAAACCAGTTTAAGATATTTAAAACAAACTTGAATCATCAAAACTCAATGGAATTAAATAACTTAAACACCTCTCTAACTTAAACAATTTTAAAACTTTTAAAAATCAATTTGAAATTTTATAACTAAAATAAACTATCTTGAAACAACAAATTCAACCTTAATGGTTAAATCCCTTAACAAACTGATTTGCCCCTGAAGGCTCTCACACTTATAGAGTATCAAGTGAAATGCTACTTTACTCACCGAATAATCAAATGTCCAATTTCACTGAGTAAGAAACAAAACTTAACTAAATTCTTGGATGATCAATTTACCTGTACAATGAAATTCATTTGGACTCGAAATAATCCCAGAAGCATTGAAAAAATGTTTAGGACTTGTCCTAAGCACTTTCTCAATATGATGGGATGTTTTAGAAGAACAATTAAACTTAATTGTTCTTTGGTGAAGAAAATTATCCTTAACAAAACACGAGAACCTAGACGTGATAAGAATTGACTAGCAATAGGATTAGGATTTTGGTAGACAACCAGAACCTTCCCTTAGCTTTACCTAGGTATTTCTTGCAAATATTTAAAATGCCCTGACATGTGTTTTAAGTGCAGCCTGGAATGACGAGAAGACCCGCCAGGTACGCTTTTATTTTATTGCAATTTATTTACTGCTCCATACTTTCTTTCTTGCAAAACTTGCATGTTAAATAAGAATGTCACCCTGTATGAAAATTGAAACCCTTTAGGATAGCCACAAAACTGAAACCCAAAACTAAATTAAAAATCAACACAAGATAAAATTCACCCCACAAAATTCAAAAGATAAAAAACTCAAAATTTAATCACAAACAGAACAACAAAACCACAACTACAACTAAATTAAAACTTCCCGTTGGATGATCGGGAATCCCTCGGATGATGTAACCCACGTGTTGCTAACGAGATTTCTCACGGTCTAAATGAAAGTGTGGAAATCATTTAGTTGAGTTTAACAAATTTAATTGGACTAAGTGAATCCGATGAAAATAGCGGTGTCGGGATGACGGAACCGTGGGATCTTAATCGGTTCTGCTTAATCAATTTTAAGATTTGTTTTAATTAAAACATTAAGACATCTGAACCTTAAAACTTTTCTAAACCAAAACACTTCTCTCATCTCTTGATTGCCACTTTCTAAAACCAAACCTCTGCAACAATAAGGAGCTTGGAGCACAGTGGGCAGCACGACCATCTTCATCAGTAAAACTTCTGTCTACTTCAGCAAAACCTTTATTAGAATTAAATAACCAAGCCATAGGATTTCGAGGTAGTCTGCCTAGTGCAACTTAAATCCTTAGTTTTTTGTTAGGAATTTGCATGATAATATTATGCAAATTAAACCCTAACCGATCTTAGGACTCCGAGGTAGTCGTTTAGTATGGCATAAACCCTCACATCTTCGAGGCCATTTGTATGATTATATCATACTAATATAAGTCCTGATTAATTAAAATTGGCAGGATTGAAACATTAAATAAACTCTCAAATTGAAGATAAACCATAGGATAGTTGGGAAGTCACGGAGATTCTCCTCGGATCTGTGACATTACCTACTTCTTCGTTCCTTTAACTTCTAAAATAACTATTCCAAATTTGAGCTATTCCTTATTGAAATTTTCAAAATTCAATTCCTTGAAAACCCTTAAACTTTGAAATTCTTAAGAGCAAAACTACTGATAGTTATCGAGAGTTTTCTTAAATTATTCTCGTCATTTAAGATGTAATTAACTATAAGGGCTTGCCCTTATAGGGAACTTTAAGAACCCAGGTAATAAAAACCCTGCTTAATTCCTTTATATTAAGCAGGGGAACTTGTCGGCTTATAAAATTGGTTCGCATACCAAACGAATGTCACAAATCTTCTAGTTTATTTAATCGAGCCCCATTATCAAGCAGTGCATCTATTCCTTGGGATAGATACATGATTTGTGATGCGGTGCTCATTTATATAAACTATTTAGGATGTGAGATCGGTTTGATTTCCTATCTTAAAATTTTCAAACTTCAAATTATTTTCAAAAAATCAAATGTTATTTTCTAAATTATATATATATATATATATATATATATATATCAAATTTAAAATCTAAAAGTTTACCGAGTAGGCTACTCCCTTTTCAAAACACACAACCTAAAAATATGTCGACATTGGTATGTCAAACCATAGGGTAATATGTCACTAACAATAAAGTTCACAATGTCAGCATACCATGGAACACGCCACTCATTAATAGTGAATAGTTTTTCATCGAGAAAATGTTCATTAATTTATTCATCAGAAAAGAGAGATTTTTTATTATCAAGCCTGGACAAATGATCAGTAATTTTATTAAAAACACCCTTCTTATCTACTATCTCAAAGTCAAATTCTTGTAAAAGAAGAATCCATCTTATCAATTTGATTTTTCATCCTTCTTTTTCATTGAATATTTAATAGCAGAATGGTCAGTATGCATCACACATTTAGTTCCAATTAAATATGATCTGAATTTATCAAAAGCATATACTATAGCTATTATCTCTTTTTCAGTTGTGGTATAATTAATTTGGGTTTCATTAAGAGTTATACTAGCATAGTAGATTACTTTGAAAGTTTTATCATGTTTTTGTCCTAAAATAGCTCCAATAGCATAATCACTTGCATTACACATTAATTCAAAAGGTTTTTCCTAATCTAGTGAAACAATAACTGATGCAATGATTAATTTTTCTTTTAATAACTCAAAAGTTTTTAGGCAGTCTTCATTAAAATTAAAAGTTGCATCTTTTTCCAATAACTGGCATTAAGGCTTAGCAATTTTTGAAAAGTCCTTAATATAACGCTTGTAGAATCCAGCATGTCCCAAAAATCATAATTTCCCTCACATTTGTTGGGTAAGGTAAACTAGCGATCACTTGAATTTTTGCAGGGTCTACTTTCATACCTTTTCTGAAATTTTATGTCCTAAAATAATTCATCCTGCTACCTTAAATTGGCATTTTTCCCAGTTAAGAACTAAAATTATTTCTTCACAGCATTTTAGAACTTTAGTAGTTGTTCTAAACATGACTTAAATGAAGTTCCAAACACTGAAAAATCATCCATAAACACTTCAATTTCTGTTTCAATTAGATGACAAAAAATTGTCATATACATCTTTGAAATGTAGCAGGGGCATTACATAAACCAAATGGAATTCTTCTGAAAGCAAATGTATTTATGCCCAGCTAGTATATCCAACATCTTATCCAGAAAATATAGTAGAAAATGATCTTTTCTGGTGGAAAAATTTAAATTTTTATAATCAATGCATATTCACCATCTTGTAACTTGTCTTGTTGATATAAGTTCATTCTTTTCATTAAAAGTTATAGTTACTCCTCATTTCTTAGGAACACATTGAATAGGACTAACTCATGCACTATCTGAAATAGGGTAGATAATTCCAGCATTTAACCATTTTAAAATTTCTTTCTTAACAACTTCTTTCATAATAGGATTTAATCTCCTTTGAGGACCAGCCCTGGGTTTGTAGTTTTCTTCCATAAGAATTATGTGCATATAGATTAAAGGACTGATTTCTTTAATATCAGTTATGGTCCATCCAAAGGCTTTCATATTTTTCTTTAAAGTTTCAAGAAAACTCTCTTCTTCTTCTGTAGTTAATTTTGAGGGAATTATAACAGGAAAAGTTGAGGAATCACCTAAAAAAGGCATATTTTAAATGTTCAAGAAGTACCTTCAATTCAAGTTCAAGAGGTTTTCAATTGATGGACTAAAAGATTCATCTTTATTTTTCATGTCTAACACTTCAAAACTTTCTTGGATATAATTTAAGTCTTCCTCAGTAAAATCTTCAGAATATTGTGTTTTCTCTTCTTGTTCATGTTCCATCTGTTTACTTTCAGATTTCTCTTCATATGTTGCTTTGAAATGGCATTCACTCAGATATCTCATAACATCCATCCTGAAACATTCATCATCTTTAACTTTTGCAGGGTATTTCATTTACTTTGAAATATTAAAAGTCACAGTTTGGATAATAGTATGTTTAAGTTCAAATGAATTAACAAATACAACGGGATTTTAAATACTACAATGAAACTCATCTACTGTAGGGTTAGCATAATCTCCTAAAGGTCTAAATTCTTGATGGATTTCAGCATTTTGATTATTTTGA
The DNA here is from genome assembly GCA_022702705.1 of Papilionanthe hookeriana x Papilionanthe teres. Taxonomy (NCBI): domain Eukaryota; kingdom Viridiplantae; phylum Streptophyta; class Magnoliopsida; order Asparagales; family Orchidaceae; genus Papilionanthe; species Papilionanthe hookeriana x Papilionanthe teres. Next base: position 163,240,154 of record CM040422.1, on the reverse strand, counting down.
TTTACCATTTCTTGAATATATTTATCTTTCTCTAGATTTTTAATTTTTTTTTCTTATAGTTCTTTCTAATTCAGAATCGTAAGGTGCAAGTCCTTCAGAACCTGAACTGCGCATACACTATTATAAAACACAATAAAATAAAATCACACAAAAAAAACAACTTCCTAAAATAAATCTAGCAAATTTAAATATGATTTTAAAATGTAAAAAATGATTTTTCTCTTTATTTAATTTCCTTCCGAGACAACGACACTAAAAACTCAATCCACTGATTTTTATCCTTATATATATATATATATATATATATATACTCCTTTTTAATGATTTTTTAATATGGATACTACACAAGTATACGTATCGTTTATCAAGTAACATAGGACTTTCTGATTAAGCCTCGAGATAACAAACCTATAGGGAAACTGATAAATAAAGGAAATATATTCTAGCACAAAATAGAAAATTAACTTTTTATTTTTTTAGAAAAGATCTTATTCAATCTAATGATAATATTCTTGGAAAATAAAATTCAATTTTTTTGTTATTTTTTATAATTTGAAATGAAAGTAAGCAGCTGCTTTTTCTAAACTCTTGTAAGATGAAAACTTATGCAAATGAAATATCTTTCTCCTTTTTATGAATTAATAACAAGTTATAGAAATTAATGTTGTGGAAGTATCTAAAATGTGTTGTGCCAAATAGAGCAATTTTATTCTTTACCCTTACTAGAGATGCTATAAAGAACATAGGTTAATCTACTATTTTAAAAATCTTAAAGACGGGTTAGGCAGGAAAGATACTAGCTCTCACTCTAGAGTTTCCTCGATTCCCTCCACTTGGGGGCTAACATCTCGTATTAAAACATAAAACAATAAACCAAATTGAGGGCTTTAGCCTGTCACTCTAAAGTCCTCTAATTTTACACCCATCAAAGTATATCTCCCTATTTATTTGCACTCAACCATATGGATTACATTCTCACCCATACAATCTCATGTGATTCTTTTCAATTGTTGATTGAGACAATACCATACCGGTTCTTACATGTTCTCACAACAAATTTTAACATCTTAATTAGCCAAATCAAGAACTAAATAAATGTGCAAAGTTTTGAATCATCACAACTTCTTCCAGCATTGAAATCCTATACTTCACACAACATACTTCCATAACTTTATTACTTCATCATTTTAAGAAAAAAGATAAAGAAAACTACTCAGAATTCATGGAGAAAATACAATAACAACTTGGTTTAAAAGTAGAAATCATAGTGAAAACACAAGAAGTCTTAATTAAAAATTAAATGTAATAACAAAGATAAAGAATTATCTAAAAATTCTCTCCACCAAACGCTTGAAGTTCCTTCGAAAACTTTGCTTTCCCTTACAATACTCCTTAGATGTTGGTGCTCAACTCTAAGGGATCGAAATCTCACTTCTAATCCTAATACAAACTATAATAAAGTAATTAAATATGATGAATTGGAGAGGTGTGTTATAAAATAACTCTCTAACATAAACCTCACCTCACTCTTAAACACAAACCACACCCTCCAACATTAACCTTTTTTCTGATCTTCAAGTCCTCTTTTTATACTTTTCCAAAAGGTGTCTTAGTATATCTTTAAATTGAGTCCAGATTCAACATATCTTCCAAGAGATGCATCAATTCAAAAGAGATTTAATTAAAATTTAGCGCCAATAGGTAGTTACTCATGTCCTAACCAAGAGGTGCCTCGAAAACCTCTTCATAATGGCACCTAAAATTAAATAACTCCTCTTTTAAAACTCCTGCACGTAAGCACGGGGTACTAGCGCTTAGCCGCGAACCTACTGGCGCGTAAGCTCCAGATCCTGGCGCATAGCCACGGGGCCTTGGAGCGTAAGCACGGGTTCAGGTGTTTAGTTGCTACACATCACTTTTTCAATTTTCTTCATTTTTTCTCCAAATTGGATCCTTTTTCACTCTTTTCATCACAATCATCCGTTTAATTATACTTGTAAAAAAACACAAAAAAATACCTTCCATTAAAGTGCAATATCATCAAAAATATGTATAAAAAGTGTATAAAAATACTATATATTTTTTGTGTTTCATCAATCAGTTGAATTACATTTACGATTCAATCGATCCATGTTTAATATGGATACTTCAAGACCTGATTGCATTTTAGCATTTCAAATCAACTACGTTAATCATGATTTATAATTGCAATAGTACATGCTCCTGCGGTTCTAAACCATGCTTGACCCATTCATCATTAGTAGATTTGGTAAACAACCTCTAAAGGGCATATATGTGGAAATTACATTCAAACTAAAACGCTTATGGCTGGCACACCTTACTCATCTAAAACTTCTAAATATTTCAATTGACTAACGTCAAGTCTGATTGAAACTTGTCATTAATAATGAAAAAAAACCGTGCACTTTCCTCAACAAACTCTCTCAGTCATGGATTCTTATGCAGGGATTGAGAAGCAAGATTACCCATTCAAAATAAATGAATCTCGCAAAGATTTTTAAAACATACACTCAAAGTTGGAATTAAAAGTTAAACACTTCTCATCATTAGACTACCCTGTGTAACTAACTCTTATGGTGCATTGATCGACAGGGCAAATGGCTGATGTCAATTTTCGCACTGAAAGCATGTAGTATCGATTCAAGCTTGTTCTTGTTTGATTAATTCTTGCCTAGTCATGATACACACCTCCCTAACTATTTGATAGTGTTCCAAACATCACAACCACTACGCCTAATTGATTGAGCATTGATGAAAGCATCTCAAGCTACAAAGCTACTTGGTTCTGAGGTCTGTGGAACAACAAGACTACTTAATTAGTTCTCTAGTGGGAGCAACTCATTAAGCTAAAAGGATGGGAGTGATGCCTAGTGCTTTTCCTCCTAAGCTAATTACTTAGATAATCTCCCGAGATAGGAAAAAATCCACCTTAAATAAGAGTGAGGCATCCTTTCTTAATTTTGCCCAAATCAAATAAAATTTGAGAACGGGAGTAAAACTACCATAATGCAGGAAGATTTCTGACCCTTCAAAAAAAGTCAAGTCAGTTGTGTGGCCTACTTTAATAGGAGAAAGGCTTTCCTTCAAAATTGAATCAATTTGTTTTCTCATTAGGATTGGATGTGAGACCACCTTAAAATGTTTAGGCCTCTCCCACCTAATGTAATGATTCAAAACAAATCAAATCAAAATTAAAATTTGAGGATAGGGAGAAAGCTGCCATAAATGGGACAAAGGCACCCTTTTCCTCAAAATAATTCTAAGGAAATGGAGTAAGCCACCCTAATTGTGGGTAAGGCACCCTTTGCTTAAAGCAATTTTGGGATAAGAGTAAAAAAAATTAAATGGGCAAGGTTCTTGATCTGTTAAATGACAATTCAAATTGGAAAACAAGCCGCCTAAATAGATTAAGGCATTCCTTTTCATTTTACTAATTGATATCTTGTAACACATGAGATGATCAAACATTCTCAATTGACCACACTATCAAGTCATTGGTCAGTTGTAGTTTATGTCGAGCCACCTCAACCTTAAAATAGCCACCCAACTAAACTATGGGTGCTTCACTTAACAAGAATCATAATTAACTCTTGGTCAATTTATTACAAGGAAGCATAATGGATGACTCATATCACATGAAATGATAAAGCCTTATACAATATAATTACCTTGTTTACCCCTTAAGTTGGATATGAGCGCCTCTTAAAAAGGAGCAATGCATTCTACTATAATGTAGCAAGCAAGCTAGATTAAATTTACTGTTTGGGACTTTCCTTAAATAATATTTGAGGTTTAGAAGTAATCCCCCTAAACTGGATCAAGGCATCCTTTCCTCAAGTTAGCTCTTATGATTTCAAACAAGCCTAAAATGGAGCAAGTCCTCTCATCTTGAGCTAGTTCCTATATATATATATATATATATATAAGGTTTGGAAGTAAGTCCCAAAAATAGGAACAAGGCCTCCTTTCCTCAACAAATCTTCAGTTTGGTGGGGAGACCCCTTGTTGACAAGAACAAGATTCCCCCTTCTTCAAATCAATCAGGTCTCCCGTTTGGTTGACTTGTTGAAGTTGGTGACACAATTAACTCTAGTTAGATCAAAAATTGAGTTGCTTCTAGTAAGCACACTATGCCTCAGCAACACAACGCACTTATTAGGAGTCATTTATTGGCATCAATTTTTTATGTATGTTTTCACTCCTTTCTCATTTTATTTTTAAAGGAGTCTTCAATTTGTCCATCGTCGTATACTCCCATTTTCTGAATAAGTCTCTCTTCTAGATCACGTAAATGATCAAAAGAAGAGGAGAACAGAAAAAAATGGACATACGAAATAGATTGACGAAATTAAAGAAAGAATGTGGAAAGCCTACGTGTAATAAGAATCGTAAGAATAGATCAATTATATCTGCCTAAGCAATTGTTGACCTCATTTTGATGTGGTCTAGATCTCCTCTTATTTCTTAGGATCTATCCATGGGACTTTCTATTGACTGTCCTAGAAGCCTAGTGATGGGACCCACCCCTTTTAGAATTTCAAACCACTTCCTGGCTCTTTTTGGAATCTCACATGGGTGGTCATAAACCTCCAGCACATGGATGGTTAACACAAACATTTGAAGACTCAAGAAAATCAGTTCTTTTAGAATTATGAGGCTTTAGAGGCACCCACTTGACTCTGGGTGGCTTGGGCATCTCACACTCACTCCACTTCCATTACACTTCATACCCTCTCACCAAATTTGCCCCAAAACAGTACAACCTACCCAAATTTCAATCCAATAGTCAATCAACCTTCAAATCCAATTTCCATGGGCCCCAATTCAGTTTTACATCAGTTTACATCGAATTTCACATGAAATGAAAAGTCAAATTCAACACCCCATAAAATTTCAATGAATATAGCTAAATTGATAAAGCCACACCAAATTCAACTAAAATCCATCAAATTTCATATGTCAAATCCAATCTTGCCAAATTCCCATAAGTTTGCATCAAATTTCATATTATATCCAAACCTAACTCACATCAAATTCCAAGTTCCCATCCACTTTGCTAAATTAACATCTAATATCACTCTAAATAATCCTTGAAATCTCACCAATCCACCAATTGGCTTGTGTCATTGAAAAGAGGGTTTAAGGTTGGTTTTGGTTTAATTTGGGCTAGACTCAGCCCCTATAACACCTTAACACAACCACGAGAATCCCTCCAATAACACCACAATCACATAGCCCGCTCTTCAGTGGCAAAATTCTTTTCTTAGAAATAAACAACAATCCATAGAATTTTGAGGTAGTTTTCCTAGTGCAACATAAACCCTCTCTTTATCTCTTTAGGCCTTTACACCTCGTGCAATATAAGCCCTAAACTCGTTTTAGGATTTTGAGGTTGTCATCGGATATGATATAATTCCTCCTATCTTCCAGGATATTCACATGATCGGTATCAAGTGAATGTAAGCCCTAAATAATAAAATTGGTGAGATGAAACATCAAATAATTACCTAAAATTGAAGCCAAACAATAAGATAGTTTGGGAAATAACCAAGATTTTTCTTGGGGCTGATACAACTTGAGTATATACACATTCCTCACTTGGTAAAAAGGGGAACTCCTCCCAAGAGCACTTAGCCTCACTTATGACATGCTTTAACCCAAAATGGAGACCCTAAATCTCTATGATGAGACTATATCACACTCCCCAAGCTAGCCAGCCACTTGGAAAATCAATCTAGCCCATTTTGTTAGTCCAACCCAATAAAACTCCATTGATCTCAAATCCTTTTATCTTTAAATTCAAGACCTTTGGATATTTGGCCCAACACATTGGATTTTATAATCTTCCACCTCTGCAATCCCTCAGCATGAAATTGACCTCACTCACTTTGGTCATCCATGCTATCCACCTAAAAACTTTAACTTTGAGAGTCCCCTTATGGCCAAAAACCCAAACTTCACCCACCTTACTTGGCTAACTCCCATTGGATCTTGAACAATGGATTCCTATACTTCATCAGCACCTCAGAAACATTTTGAATACTTCAGCCTACCCACTTAGCCACCATGGCCGGGCCTATAAGAAAACCCCCTCTAATGGCCAAAATAAAGGAAATACACATGCCTATGGGGAACCTCTACCAAACTATTTTCCAAACCTTTCTGCATCTTCCCTCAACAAAATTCAAACATTCTTGTCCACCCCTTGCCCTTGTGAAACCCAAATTTTAAAAATCCCAAACCATGGCTCTTTTCGGCCTTTAACATTAACCTCAACAAAACCCTAAATAAATTGCTCCATAAACTTCACAACAATTCAAAATATTGTTCCCCATCAAAATCCCTCCTTCTCGAGCTCTATAACCTAGCTCAAGACCAGGGCCAAACCACCATTTGGTCATGTTTGTACTTGGACATGTTCTCAGACAAATCCAATGCATGGAGCATGTTCGTGGGACTTAGGTGAAGCTTCTTAAACCATCCAATTGAGGTTACACAACCAAGGTATGGATCAAAAACTCCATCTTTGGCTCAGCTTTGGACCTTTATGAAGAAAAATTGCATGCTATCATGATCTATCCAAATGGATGTGCTTTTCATGCTTAAATGAAGGTGTAGGAACAAACTGTTCTTAATTTTATTTAGTATCAAATGAGATCTTAAAGTTTTAAGTAAGACTATTTATATGTTTTGGTGCATTTGGGACGTTGAGCAGTGTCCATGTTATTTGCACCATATTTTGGTAGTATTCGTGTGTTATTTGCACTGTTCCGTGGTATTATTCATGTTGTCACAGTTTGGTGTTATTCCTATAGTATTCCGATGTTATTCCAGTTTTACTTGAGTTTTCCCATGGTTTTTTGAGGTGTCGTCTTTCGAGTTTTCCTATGATGAGTCAGCGCCATGTGGTTAAGTACGAAAATGGGGATTTTCTTGATTTAATTAATTACAGAAAATTGATTTAACTTCCAAAAATCATATCTTGGTGTAGAAAAATCATAAAATTAAATAAAAATATATTGGTGCAATTAGAGGAGAAATTACTGAACTAAAAATTTGAAATAGAGGAGAAATTACTGAACTAAAAATTTGAAATATTTACTTAATATTTTTCTCTAATTTAATTAATTATTTTAAATCATGTTTTCAATATAAAAAATCATATACTCATCACCACAACTTGAAATTTTGAGGGTTTGTTAGTCTTGCTGTTATGAGTGTTCCCAAATTTTTCCAAAGTCAGATAATAACCTAATCTTAAAATCATTGTTTTTGAATGAAAAATATTAGTGCTTTGGTAAAGTAATTATTAAAAATAAAATATAAGTCACAAAATACAAAATCAATTTTGGTGAGTTCTCATGGGAACCAGGGAAACATAAAAGTTTGATTTAAAATGCAATTATTTTTTCTATTTGGTTTTCTTTCAAAAATCATCTAAAAATTATAAAAATTAAATTATTTTTTGAAAAATCATCAAAATTACTCTGATTAAAAAACATTATATAAACTTTCTGAGGACTGAGAACTTATTTTGAGTAGTTAAATAAATTATTATGTTACATTCATTATTTTGAGTATAAATAAGTCTAAAAAAATAAATAAATAATAGAAAATTGTAATTTCTCCCGAAAATCTCACCTTTTTTATAGTTTCCAACCATCCAAGATACCCTAAAGCTGGTCGTATGAGTTTATAAGCATGGCTCACCATAGGAAAGAAAACTCTTGCCAAAATTGCTTCCGAGGGCTAGGCGCAGCACGGGTGCACCGTTTGTTGGGCAGAGAGAAGGGCGCAAGTGTGTTGGACTAGCATGGGTGCGGGCACACAGTGCACGGTGCGGGTGCTCCTTTGTTAATGCGAGCATGCCGAATGTACAGTGTATGTGTTCTAGTTTCAAAACCTCCCTTTTGTATTGTTTCTCGCTTTCTTCCGGCCAAATTTCATGTCCACCCTGTCTCCTGCACAGTTAATACAGAGATACCCTTCTCAAGCATAATATCAGTAGACAAAATGTAAAATTTCCTACATATCTAACAGTTTCTAGTTCATTTTTTCGTGGTATCTGACAATTACTAACCGTAAGATAATTTTCCAACGAATACAAATGACCTTTCAACGGGCTATTAAATAAAGACACAACCATTTCTAATGGCCAATAACTCTTAAACAAAGCAAAGAGAAATGACAATTTCTTTTTATACTCCAGATTGCTGATGGTTTTGACCATTTGATGCTTCTGATGGCTTACCGGCTATATGATAATTTGAGAAAACCATTATTTATATTCTACTATATGATGTTTTGGACCAAAATATTATTTGTATCTGACATTTTCAGTAGTGTCTCATTTAATTTTGAACCTAATAATTTTCTATTGGTTGTCTGTGTTAGAGATGTCATACATTTTGGACCATATAAAGCTTCATATGATATCATTCTAATGCTAGAATAAAAATTATCATTCTACGTGGATTCACTTGGTAGAATATGGTCTTATCAGCTTCCCCTACAAATCCTCTATTCTTTCTATAGTTTTCTCAAATTACCATCTATTTATGGGTGAACGATTGTGCTAAAAATTAATGACCTACAAAGCTCATGATAATACTACGGGTGCATTTGAGGCAACTTATCTGTAGCAGCTGCACTTTGAAAACGCCGCATCACCATTTGAAAACAGCGTTAGCACAGCTTATCTGAAAATGAAGTTGGTTTTCTATACAAAACGTGGAACGCGGGTCGAATCCCGCGGTCTGCTTTTTCAGATAAGCGGTTTATCTGAATAAACACAAGCTACTCCAAACGCACCCCAAATGTGAGCTGATGTATTTATTCTGGATTATTCAAAAAACAAAAATTTTATGTCGAGACAATTTAGAGCATGAAAATGTCAGTTTTTAGACCATAAGAAATAAATTATGCATTTGTATGTAAGGGATTCACAAATCAAATTATCGAAAATTGATTTAAATAAAATAAAATTTTCAAACAAAATAAAAAGTGTTGAGAAAGAGAGCAAACAAAAAATGTAAAAAATAAACATCTTTAAACCAAGGTTACAATACACTCGGGCGCTTGTTTGGATCTCCTTTTTTTTTTTTTAACTTTTTTATTTAAAATATATTGTTTAGTAATTATTTATCTAAAAAATAATTTAATTTAGTTATAAAAACAATCAAAATATTTAAAAATTGTTTTGAATATTTTTAAAAATAATTAAATGTGTTATAACATAACAATTATATTTTATTTCAAGTAAAATAATATTTAAAAATCTAAAATAAAAAAATCAAAGTCGATGTGCTTCCAAATGGCACGATGTAAAAATTTTTTAACCATTCTATTATAACTCCATACGAATAAACTACGCTGACTTTTCAAAATTAGATTTTAGGTATTTATATAAGAAATTAAAATTAAAAAAATTTAAGAATACTACTGCATCAGTAAAGTAACGGGTCGCCATCGCCACTGCTAAGGTGGAAGAAGTTTGGAATAAAAAAAAAAGTTAGTGATTTTGAATGACCAAACCAAATAATGCAACTGGCTTACTCGATGCACAATTGATGACTCTTCTGATTATCTAAGGAGGTTGAAGATATCATCACAAACAATGTCGAATTTAACATTACTTATTTGAAGTTTAATAAAATTTTGAGAAATTGAGAATCTCCATTTGTCAATCGCTCAACAACAAAAGAAATATGACCCCCTTCCAATTCATTATTTTTATTTTGGACAATTATACTACGAGTTGAAGCACATCCACACTACGATATGAATATACAGGTCTCTTAAATGTTACAATACACAATAAATTAATTTTTTTTAACATCAATAGTTTATCATAAAAAATAGTTCTTTTTTTTTTCTCTCCGCAAATAGGATGAATACTTGAATTGGTCGAATTTTTTATTTTATTTCAACCACATAAAAAGGAAGATATGTGTATACAAAGAATTTGCTAGCACGAATGTGAACAAAAAAAGAACGACTCGGGAGAAAGGAATGACCAATCGGACACGCATGGTGATGGATGATGGATTGGATATTAGGAAAGAAGACATTTGGATCAAGCAACTGAAAGAACATGCCAAGGGATTCCCCATAGGACAACGATAGGCTCTCAGGCCGATCAACAAATTTCTCCACCTCGGATCAAGTACCGACAGAGTCAATGCGCGGGCAAGCAGCCGACTAACCTCTTACCGACCGAATCGATCTGTCATTCTTATTATATTCGTAAATCTTTGTTCTAACTAAAGTTCTCTCTAAATGTTAAAGACAAGGGAACTGATCTGTAATTTTGTAAGACTGAGGCCTAGTCCTATAAATAAAAGGTCTATATCATGAACAAAGGGCTAAGCATTCTTATTATTCTCCACTATACTCTCACTTTATTTCTCTACAAGATGTTCTATATCTTGGATGTGTTTCCAGACGCTCTTAGATTCAACATTTCTTAAGATGAGGTGAGTATAAAAACATAATGTCGACAAGAAGATGTCTCAGCCACAACAACGAAAGAATCCAATCTGAGGAACGTGATAGAAGCAGCATGCACTAGAGAGTTCATGGAACAATTCGTCCAGCAAAGTTTGCAAAACTTGAGGACCCAATTCATCAACCAGATGTCAGGACAGTCTGCAGAGGTGCTCAGGGCGGTCCCTGCCTTAGCAGCGACTAATGTAGATATTCAAGAATCAATTAATGAACGTCATAACGTGCAAAGACCATTAAGGGATTATGCTAATCATACGAAAGATGAAATTTCTTTGAGTATTCAAACTCATGTTGTAGAAGCTGATACTTTTGAACTTAAGCATGTTATCATCCAAATGGTAAAAAACAACCAATTTTGGGAAACCCCATCTAAGAATCCAAACTTACATTTGGCAAGTTTCTTACAACTTTGTGCCGCATTTCTCTATAATGGCATTTTTAACAATGCTGTCAGGTTTAGGCTTTTTCTCTTTTTCCTAAGGGATAAAGGCAAAATGTGGATGAACTCATTAGCATCCGGATCTATTAGAACATGGAATGAACTAGCCCAAAAATTCCAAGCCAAGTATTTCTCTCCTTCAAAAATGGTGAAATTAAGAAATGATATTACTTTATTTTGCCAGCATGAAGGTGAGTTGATATACAAAGCTTGAGAGAGATTTAATGAGCTTTTGAGGAAGAGCCATATCACGCTTTGCCCGATTGGTTGACTAACTAGACATTGTATAACTGTTTAGTATGATCCCTTAGTTATATTATTGTGTTATCATTGGTGGTTCAATCATTTCAAAGACAATTTTTGGGGCTTATTCTTTAATTGAGGAGATGGCTACTAACAACCTCCGATGGCCTACTGAGAGAGTAAAACTAAAGAAGGTAGATATTGTACACAACACTAATGTGCTTGTGAATTTAACTTCTCACTTAACAACTATATCATGGAAGTTAGACCAATTTGGGATGAATCAACCTCAAGTACCATCAATAATTGAGGAAAATTTATTTGGACAATTGGTTGACCCTAACACTTAGTTATATAAAATTTTAAACAATATAAGTAATTGACCGAACAATCATTATACTAATTTCTACAACCCAGGTTGGAAGAACCACCCTAATTTTAAATAAAATAACAAGTCTACTGGTGGAAACCAACAATGTGGTAATAATAAAGCAAATCCAATTGAGGATTAAAAAGATCAAGTTAATTATAACTTTAGACCTTCTTATCCTCCTAGATTTAACCAGAATCCACAATTTAAGGAAAATAAGAGTTCATTGGAAGACGTTGTTTTACAAATGGGAAATCAACTACAAAATTAAGGTAATCGATAGAAATATTGAGAATCATTTAGAGCAGATTGCCAGCTCATTTAGAAATCGACCACAAGGAACTTTTCCTAGAAATATCGAGATTAACCCTAAAGAGAAAAAAAGTGAGCACGTCAAAGCTTTGAAGTTAATAAATGGAAAAAAGGTAAATGGTGCAGTTGAGAAAAATTTTGAATTGGAGAAAGAGCATTCAAAACTTAAAAAACCTAAGGAGAATATTCCTAAGGTAGTAGAGAAACCAGTTTCACTAACTTTTATTAACTTAGAAAAACCTTCACCTCCCTTTCCTCAAAGATAGCAGCAGCAAAAATTAGGTCAACAATTTTCATGATTTTTAGAAGTTTTTAAGAAGCTAACGATTAATAATCCTTTTTTTGAGTCTCTGAAACAAATGCTCATTTACGTGAAGTTCATCAAAGACACCCTCAAATAAAAGAGGAATTTTGGAGATTATAAGACAATTGAACTCAGTGAAGAGCGCAACACTATCCTGCAGAAAAAGCTTCCTAAAAAACTTAATGATTTTGTGAGCTTTACTATCCCTTATGCAAATGGAGAAATATTTTATGGAAGTGCTTTATGTGATTTTGAAGCTAGCATAAAACTTATTTCATTACCTATTTTTATAAGGATAAGATTGTTAACCTCACTTCTTGAGGTCCAATCATCTTTCTTTAGAATAGCCTACGGACTAGTCATAGGACTTTCCTGCTGAATATCTTAGAAGACTAGTAAGAACCCTTTTCTCTTAGAAATTCAAAACACTTTCTTACTTCACTTGGAGTTTCAAATGCTTAAATATAACCTCTAAGAACTTAGGAGGATGAGATAAATCATAAGGAAGCTTAAAAAGAGTTCCTTATAGGATGGTCAAGCCTTAGGACTCACCCTGGGAAGTGGGGTCCTGGTCAAGCTCACACACACACATCTAAACTCTACACTTACACTCACTACACAATCCCTAAACCAAACTTGCCTATATGTGATCCCCTATTCTTTTTCAAACTCATGTGGGTGGTTCCTCTAGCTCTTGGCGTTAAGCTAGGGTTTGGCTAGAATCAACACATGTAGAATCCAAAGTGGGATTGTCTTGGTCCATGGCTCAAATAAGATGAAATTCTCAATTGACACCTAAATTTAGCAAAAAATTCTAACCTTTGACCGTACCCCTAAAACTCCACCAATTTATCAAATTGCTCTTCAACCTTAATTTTGACCAAAGTTCCCAAAAATGCCCATATTATCCAACTTTCCAAAAAAATCATTCTAAAATGTTCCCTACCACCCAAAATACCAAAAACACTTCAAATTTTCCAAAATACCCCCCCCCCCCCCAAATTAGCCAAAATTAACAAAATGCCCCCAAAATTCAAAATTTCCCAAAAGTCCCAAAGAAATCCAAAATCATACCAACTGTCCCCAAAATCAATTAAAACCACTTCATTGGATCCAATTTGACCCATTTTGACCGAAAGCCCCAAATTTCCCTTAAGCCCAAAATGCCTAAATCACCTCAAATGTCACCCAATTGATCTCAATCTCCCCCAATTTCAATTATAAACTCAAATTCACCATCCTTAATCCCAATTGAAACCAAATCCAAGCTTGATTTGATCTAATTTCAAGCTCAATTTCAATCCAAACCAAAAAGCCCCAATTTGACCATATGACCAAATTTCCCCCAAATTGAACCCCTTAGCCAAGTCCATGTCTCCAAATTTTAATTCTAAAATCTTCCTAACATTCCCACAAACCAAATTGATCCACCAATTCACCCAAATTTTAAGCCCGAACCTCACCAAAATCTAACCCAAGTTAAAATCCCAAAATTTACCCCAAATGTGCTACATGCCCAAATGTCACCAAATTGAATGCCCTAATCCCAAAATTTCCACCCAATTCATATTCAAAACACTTCTTTAAATTCTCGTAAAACAATTTGAACCATCAATTGAACACTAGCCCAAACCTAAGTCTAACCCAACATGCCCAAAATTGACTAAATGTCCAAATTACACCAAATTCACCTTCTAAATCAACTCAAAATCGCTCTAATCCCTTTCTAAAACTTTTATGGCAATTATACAAACCAATTTAAACAATCAATTAGACCCAACCAAAGCTTTGACCTAACCTAGCCCAACTTGAATGCAAATGACCCAGATTGAACGAAAACAAAAATGTTACCCAAACTTAGCCAAGTTGACTAAGCCAAGCCCACCACAGCTAACATTTGGACCCTAGGAGCCACCCTAGATCCACCTAGCCCAACCTACTTGAGCCATGGACCAAAGGTTCCCTAACTTAGGAGATTTCCTTCCATAAATGGTTAAACCAAAGGAGATCTCTTAACCAAAACCATCACCATTCAGGCTAATAACCTTAATGGCCTGCCCACTAGCTCACCTAACGATCTGACCCCTCCCTTGGCCTAATCAGCAGGCCTAGTCAACAGAGCAGACAAAACTGATAGCCACCATATTTGAATCCAAACCCAATAGCACTCTCCTATGCTGTCCAACCCTGACTGGTCAATTTCTCCTTGTTGCCTTCCACCTAAGCACTTAAGCACACCCAAATCCAATCCCTGAGCTCCACCATAGCCATGGTTATTTAAACCCCACCTCTTAACGGCCAAGTAAGAAGAATAGACTGAACCTAGGGAAAACTTTGTCCAATTGCTCCCAAAAATTCCCACATACCTCCTAAGCTCAGTCCCCCTGCTCTTAGCCACCCACAACCACCACCTGAGGTAAATTTGCCCACTGAATTTTTCAACCTAAACCAGGACAAACTCCACCATACCCCCGCACTACACCAAACTCCAAATTGATTTCCCCCACACCATCCCCTCACCAAACAAAGAAGATCCCACACAAAAGCTCCATTATAGTGCCTCTCCAACCTAGACTTCCCTCGGACCTGAAATTACCTCTTAATCAAGTTCCGGTGCAGACCCAAGGAGAGCTCAAATTGGTACCTACATGAGCTACACAAAGTCACAATGAACATGTGGAACCATTCTGATTGAGGCTTCCCCTCTCAGACTAAAGTATCAAACTCTTCCTCAAACCCAAGCATATTTTTGCTCTCCATGCATATAGACTGTATTTCATACCGTATAAGTTGTATAAATAGGTTTGTCTAGGTTAGACGAGTCTATAAAAACAACCCCGAGTCGATTTAGTTGAGTCTAGCTTGAATTCTTAAGGCTGGAAGGTAGACGGCTCTTGGGATGAGCCAGTTAGAGATAATGAATGAGTGTCATTGGATCGAGCGTGTATTGGACAAGACAGCACAGTTTACACTGAACGAAACAGCGGTGTATAAAATACAGGATGCGTGATTGCTAAGTCAGATGGTGGCGTCAAATGGGATCGCACCGTGTGGGATTTTGAAGCTACCAAGGATTGAGTGGCGCCGCATGGTTTAAATAGAAAAATAAGATATTTAGGATTTATTTAAATCAGTATACCTTTGAAAATCCATAACTTGGTGCAAACACATCACAAAAATAAAATAAAATAACCCTAATGCTTATTGAAGCGAGAAGAATAATATGGAAATAAGTTTGAGGTTATTTGACCTTTACTTTATTTTTAATTAATTAAATACAGTAAATAATACTTAAACCATAATTTGTGCCATACATTTCACCATGGCATGAGGTTTTGAGGGATTAAAGGCTCTGTCGTTAAGGATCTTCTCTTATATTTCCATGGTCAGAGGGCATCTCTAGCAAGAGATCCTTAATTTTTAAGTTAATCCCTTTTGATTGGGTATAAAAATTATAATAATAAAAATATTGATTAAAAAATTCAAAACTTATTTTGGTAGGTTTAGTGAGGTCAGAGGACCCTGTGAGTAAGATAAAACGGGTTTAAATAATTAATAATAGCACTAATGGTAATTAACTCATTAAAATTATTTAAAAATTAATTAATTAAAATAAAAATTCAAAACTCATAAAAAAGACTCTCCACTATTAAAAATAAACAGAGGAGCTTCCCATAAAAATTTGAAGTTAATTGGAGTTAATTTACCAGCTAAAATGAATTTTCAAGTTAAATGGTATTTTGAAATTGAAATAGTTATAATAATTAAAATATAAGTCAAAAATACATAAAATTAGATTTGGGAGCTCCCAGTAATCAGAAGAACTTAAGAAAATAAAATGGTAATTAATATTTCATTTTAAAATCATATTTTAATATTTAAATAATTAAAACTATTTAACAATAATAACAATCACAAAAATACAAAAATACACAAAAATGTCACATTTGGTCTCTTAATCATTTGTGAGCAATTAAAATAATTTTTATAATTTTCTAAGTGAATTTATTAATTTTTAAATGCATAAAATAATTTTTGAAGGCTTAAAATGAATTTTCCTTAACATTTCATTAAAAATAATTCCAATAATTAAAATATAGGTAAAAAATAGGAATCTTGTTTCTTTGGGTTCTCTGGACTTAGAGAGATTTAATAAAAATAGAAAACTTAATTTTCCATTTAAATAATATTTTATTTTTAATTAATAATAAAAACAAACAAATAATTCTTGTAATTAAATTAAAACTCAAAAAAATCATGAAAATTAGTCCAAGTGGTCCTCTGTACTAGGTGAACCTCCAATAATTTTCTTAATGATAGATAATTTTCTTTGACTAAGGTATTAGCTACACATTGAAAACCCCATATTATTACATTAAAGTAATTATAATAATTAATTAAATTTAGAAAAATCACATTTTCTCATTTGATGTTTTCATTGACCCATGAGTAGGGTAGCATAAAAATTTTAATGTCATTTGAGTTGAATTCAATGAATTATGAAGTGAAAATGCCTTTAGGGGCGAAATTGTAATTTTGAAATTTAAGCCTTAGTTAAATATTTTTGTCTAATCAAAGGGAAATGTGTAATAAATGATCATAACTGACATTTTTTTATTTTTTTAAATATAAGGGATATAATGGTAGAAACCAATCTCATATTTTACACATTAAGAATAAAATTGCAATTTTCTTAATTGTTGTAATTGGAAGATAATTGAAATTAAATGATTATGAAGTAAGGGGTTTGTCTTTAAAAGAAAATAATAGACTAATTTAGAGCCCCTAATTAATGGTATCATGAAAATTTAATATATTGATAAGGATTAAATGCATCACCAACTTAATATCCCATAAAATTTGCAAATTTACTCATTATGTCTTAAGGGCTTAATAGTGAGCTAGGCTTAATCTAAGTTGACTTAATAAGGTTTAGAAAAATGAAATATAATCAAAATTAAACATTTTAAACACTAAAACCCCAACTCTAATATTAAATTGGCTAAATTCTTAAAGATTCAATTTGCCTCAATGGTCTTCACCCACATAATTTATAAATAAAATATCAAATGATGGTTACCCTACTCATTGGGTGGATTAAAACATCAAGGCTCGCTGAGCATAAGGGTATGAAAAGGATGATTTATTTAGCAAGTATAATAAGTTCAAATGAACTCGATACAATTCAAAAGGGTTGTGAAATTTTTAGAGTTTTCATTGGAACTTTTCATAAGTCTTCTGGACATCTTGGAGGGAAATCGAACCTATTATACTTTGCTAAAGAAAGACATCCTTTCAATGAGCAAATAGGAACTCACCAAGTTATGGCATAAGATTTGGCAGTTACACTATAACCTATTTTTCCTATTTTTTGTCATGCAATTTTAAAATCCCTGCAAAATTATATATGCAATGTAAAAGGCTAAACTTTTAGCTGGAGTGCAAGAAAATGACTGGTACGCTTTTACAGTTTACAACACCTTCTTTTCCTACATTTACTTTACTATATTTTCCTGCTTGTAAAACTCACATGTCAAAACTGAAACCTTTAGGATAGCCACAAAACCAAAACAAAATAAAAAACAATTTCATCGTCACAACAAGAAAAATATAAGACAACTCAAAATTTAACCACAAACAAAACTAAACTAAAATCACAACTAAATTAAAACGTCTCTTTGGATGATCGGGAATCTCTCAAAGGAGGCAACCTACGATTGCTAAAAAGATTTACCATGATCTGAATGAAAGTGTTGAATTCATTTAGTTGAATTTGGTAAATTCATCCGAGCTAAATGAATCCGAAGAAAATAGTGGTGCCAGAATGAGGGAGACGTGGGATCCTAACCAGTGTCGCTATAATCAACTTAAATATTCCCCTAATAAGACATTAAGACACCTCACTTTATACATCTCCAAAACATGACACTTCTCTCATCTCTTCAAATTGACACTTCTAAAACTTAACCCGCTACAACGAGGAGCTTGCGGCATACAGAGTGGGCAGCACGACCATATTCAACAGCAAAATTCCTTTCTTAAAAATAAATAAACCAAGTCATAGGACTTTGAGGTAGTTTGTTTAGTGCAGCATAAACCCTAACTTTATCTCTTTAGCCCTTTGTAACTCGTGCAATAAAAGGCCTAATTTGTCTAAAGATTCTAATGTTGTCATCTGATATGAGAAAAATACTCCTATCTTCTAGGCTATTCATATGATCGGTATCAAGTGAATGTAAACCCCAAATAATAAAATTGATAAGATGAAACATTAAATAAATATCTCAAATTAAAGCCAAAAAATGGGATAGTTTGGGAAATCACAAAGATTCTTCTTGGAGCTGTGTTTCCCTAGCTTTCTTTTCCTTTGGATTCCTATAATGATTTTTCTAAACTTGATCCACTCACCTATTGGGTTCCCCATTATCACATTATCTTGAAGATCATACCTTTTGGAAGTAATAAAAAAAATATTTTCTGATCTAAATCAAGAGTTTTCTTAGGTGACTTTGGGTATCTAAGGTGTAATTAACTATAGGGGATTGCCCTTATAGGAAAACCCCAGATTAATATAAACCCTATATAGCTTAAGTTGTCAGTTAACATAAATAGTTCGTAGACCAAACATATGTCATGAATTCTTTAGTTTATTTGATCAAACCACATCGCCAAGCAATGTATCCATTTTTCGGGATAGATACATGGGTTGTGGAGATGTGCTTAATTACTTAAACTATTACATTTATGAGATCGCTTGATTTTATTTATTTAAAATTTCAAAAATAATATTTTCCAATATATATATATATATATATATATATATATATATATATTAAATTAAATTAAAACCCCCCAATTCCAGCGACCAACAATTATCTGGCAACTCCACTAGGGATCAGTTTCTCTCATCATTAAGATCAAGAAATCTTATATTCATACATCAGTAATGAGTTCATGTTCCTCATGAACCAGATTACCATAATTAACTCATTTCTTTCTTAGGAAAGTTTGATTAACTCTCCTCGATTCCAGGACCATCTGTTTAACTGCTTTAAATAGATGGGTTTAGAAGTCATTAGGATTCTTCAAGATTTTTGTGGGTCGGACCCCCTAGAGGTGTGTTGGTGAACAAGTTTCGCCAGTGCAGTGTGCGTTGTGATGAGGGTCCTGGACAGGATCCCGCGCTTCACTTTCTCTTTATGTCTTCCATGTTTGATTTTTGCTATCAGAAAATTGAGCCAATTCCTTCTAAATCGTAAAAATCCTTTTAATATATACTTGAAAATAAAAAAAATAAAATAAAATACTAAATATCAGCTAAAATAAAATAAAATAAAATTGTGCCCAGTTCATAGAACGACCTTTTATTCGTAGTGTTTGCACTATGATTATAAGGTTTAGGACTTCGCTAACTTTTGAAATGTTTCTTTCAATAGTAGCAATGTTGAACCCTATACTTACCTTCTCCTTCAACTTTCCCACCTCCCGCGAGGCCCATCTTGCCGTCCAATGATCCAAGTCGGGACCGGCTTTCGTGAGTTCAAAGTCTTACTTGGAAAAGTTCATTCGTCATGGTGAAAGTTGCTGCCAATGAAATTTAAGGACCATCTACCGAGTTCGACCTGAACTCCCACCAGGACTTCCCTTCTGCTAAGGAGGTGAAGATTGCTCCTACGCCCGTCAAGTCAGATGTCTTCATGCCTAGGAGAGTTGTTACCAGTATCACAACTGGTTTTGTCGTCACCGCACCTACCTTCCTGTCTGCCATGGGGAAGGAAATTCTATATTAGAAAGATTCTGATGTTGTTTTCCTCGCCCAACCATCAGTTTTTTTGATTTGTTCCAGATCTAGAGTTCCCCACTGGCTAGGTCTCTGAGGAGGAACTGCAGCCGCAAGATTCTCAACTGTCAGGTCATAAGCTGCAAGTCTGTGAGTGATTGATGAGATTCCTCACCAGAAGGAACTCAGTTTGCTGGAGACCACTCTACTACTTAGAGGGAATTGGTTCCACCCATTGGTTGATACTACTGGAGATAGAAGCCTCAACAGGATTGTTACTACCCTGCAGTCACCACATGGTTGTAACGAGGTAAGGGAGAGGCCACACCAATCACCCGATTCCATAAAGTTTTTCAAAAATTAGATGAGAAAGAAGGATGTTACATTGCTAAACTCCTCAAGAGAATGGGATGCACAGTATCCCCGAGAATGAAGAATGAGATTTTCAGAAAAGAAAGACTCGATCGTTTGGTACAGAGTTTGTCTGGAGCACCATCAGCCCATGTTCTTGTAAGACTCCGTTTAGGAAAATGTATCAGTAATATTATCACCACTACAGATGCTACTGCTATCGCTCTGACACCCACAGTGCACAGATCGATCAAGTCTCAGTTGGGTTCGAGAGTACTATCTCCCGATGACTGTAAGGAATTCCAGGAGAAGAAGTGTAAAATAGAATTGTTTTCCTTTGTACATGGTCTACACCCTAGATAGCACACTTCTCCTTACCACTCTGATGTCTCTGTTGAGATGCTCTATCTAAAGGCACCGATTTTTAAGAGGAAAGTGTGGTTACCGAAGGTCGTTGCACCAATACACTCTGAAAAGTCTGATGATCATAACATGGATCATGAGTCTGATATTCCCGTTGTCACTACTGTCGTTGCTTCTGAGTCAGCTGTAAAGAGAAGTGACAGTCGAGGGAAATCTACAGATCTAAAGTTAATTAAAGAGAAAGCAGTTGATGGTATAGTTCTAAAGCAGCAAGCTGAGATTGTTGAATTAGCAAGAGAACGATGACTAGATGTCGATAATGAGGATTACAACCTGTCGAATTATATGAAGGAAGAGTTCATGGAGATTGATGTTGTTAAGACTAGGTCCACTTCGTCTGTGCATGACAATTTTAGTGAGGAGAACGTTGCGGATGAACTTCAAAAGGACATTTTTTCAATAGATGAGCAGATCAGTCTTCTGGAGAAGAAGAAGAAGGAGATGGGCGCCGCTATGACCGCTATAGCCACACTACACGGACAGTCGCAGTCACAACCAGTGGCATCTCCGGAAGTTAACTAGCCCGAAGTTATACACATCACAGATGAAAGAAGAGAGGTTGCTTACGCTAACGAAGATAAGCCGCTGAAGAACGATTCAGCTTCCAGTCTACCAGAGAAAGATATCAAATGGATGATTGATCCCCGATAAATATATGTGCTTACAAATATGATATGAAAATGGGCAATGGCACAAGAAACTTGGGCCCGCGAGGAATATTATGATTTTTATAATATGGGATACTACGCAAGTATACATATCGTTAATCAAGTAATATAGGACTTTCTGATTAAGCTCCGAGATATCGAACCCATAAGGAAAATGTAAAATCTTTAAAGAAATCTAAAAATTATCTTTTTACTTTTTTTATGGCTTTTGAAAGTATGTATTGATTTTGAAAAGTTTTGAAAAGTTGATATGTCTTTTGAAATTTCCTTAATAAAATGTTAAGCATGAAATTAAAATTATAATAACTGATCACACTGTATGTAAAATACTATTAACTAGAATATCTTTTTCTTTCCTTTTATGAAGTAGTAATAATTAGTAAAGTATTTTTGTGGAAGTATTTGATTTTTTATTGTGACAGATAGAAGAAAATGTGTTCTTTACCCTTACTTGGTTCTATAAAGAATATAGGTTAATTTGAAATTTTTATCATTTTGAACATGGTTAGGCAGGGAAGATACCAGTCTCTCACTCTAGAGTTCCCTCGATTCCTACCAACTTGGGGCTAACTTCTCATAACAAAACTCAAAACTTCAAACCAAATTAGGGGGTTTAGTCTGTCACTCTAAAATCCTCTAATTTTTCTCCCTTCAATAAAAATATCTTCTAATATTACAATCAATTATATGGACTACAATTCTCACCCATATAATTGCTTGTGATTCTTACTAACTTTTATGAGACAATACTGCATTGGATCTTACATAATCTCAAGAAATTCTACAACTTAACAAGCCAAATTAAGAAGTAAACAAAGTTTTTAGAATCAATCTTCACGACTTCTTCCAGCTTTTAAACACTTATACTTTCCACAACAATTCTCTATAAACTAATTACTTCTCCATTTAAGAAAGAAAAAGATAAAGTAAACTACTCAAAATGCATTGAGAAAATACAAAAACACATTAATTTGAAATTAAAATCCATAATAAAAACAACAAACAAAAATAAGTATTAATAAAAAACTAAACGTAAGAACAAAAGTAAACACTTATCTGAAAATTCTCTCCACAAGACTCAGGAAGTTCCTCTGAACCTTTAACTCTTCACTAAACTACTCCTCAGAGCGGATCTCCCAACTTCGATGACTCAGAATAACTTCAGACTTCAGTAAAAACTAAACTAAAAAGAAAGAAAAGAAGTGGGAAGAAGAAGACTTCACTCCGACCCTTTTCTCCTTTCTGCTCGCTACTCCTACTCCTAATTAAAACTAAAATAAAAACTCTGTAAACATGCAATGGAAGAACCCTTCAAAACGCAAAGGAAAGGCTCTTAATCTTTCCTAAGACTCTCTTTAAATAGTAAACCAAAAGGTGCATTGGTGTCTCTTCAAAATGTGTCCAGATTCAATGTATCTTCCAAAGAATGCACCCCTTCATTCAAACTTTCCGCCCAAAGGAAATTATGGAAGTTACCACCAAGAGTTGCATCCCATCCCCTTTGAAAATGGCACCAAATTCAATTTAATCTCGATTTCTAACTGTGGCGGCTATGCGCCGGCCCAGCGGCGCTTAGCTGCCAGTGCTAAATTTTTATTTTTCATCTTTTTTTGCTCTAAATTTGATCCAATTTTGCTTCTTTCATCATGACCATCCATTTTCATCATACCTGCAAGAAAAACACAAAATACCTTTTATTAAATTGCAATATTATTAAAAATAGGTATAAAAATGTGCATAAAAATACTATATATTTTAGGTGTATCAAAATCCCTCAAACTTAAAATGTTACTTGTCCTCAAGTGACAGTTAATCTCATAGAACATTTTAGCATGCAAATTATGTAACGAGTTTCTCAGAAAGATAACAAAATTTTGTTCTAGAAATAGAATAATCCAATTTAGAAAAAATTTCAGTAATTAAAACTAACTTAAAGTTTAGAAAGTTCATAAGTAAAGAAAAATGACAAATATAAGTTTTTATCTAATTTAGAAATATTTGTAGATTCTTCAAAATATAGGACAAACACTTATTTTTCTCACTTAAAAATCTTTATTTGAAAATAATTTTATTTACTATATTATAACCTTAAGCTTTAGATTTTTTCTGAACTTATATCTTAAACTTTAGGTATGAAACCAATTTTCTATTAGACCCTTAAATCCTCAAGCTTCTCCTCCCTTTTCATATACTATTTTTCACTTTTTTTTCTTTTTCTAAGGCAAGGATTACTATATCTGGATATGCCTTTAATGATTTTGAATTCCACCCTTCCATTCAAAATAAAGGTCAGATATACATTTTTCACATAAAAATTATAATAGTAATATTTGAAAATTACTCTTCAATAAAAGAAATTTAAGCTTTGAAGAATAAAAGTCAAATCTTCTATTTATCCAAAAATACAAAACTTCTTACTAAAGATAGTTTAACTTTATTTAACACCTCTTCATTAAGAAAATTTTAACTTTAAGTTTTTCATGATTACTATAAATTTTAACTAAATTCTTTTATTAATTTCTATATTCAAAATTGTTGTTCCCCTAATATAACTTCATGTACATAAATGTTCTCAATCAAAAATAAGATTTATTTTTAAGTATTCTTGAGAATCAAATAAAATTTTAGGTTTTTTTGAAAATCTTTGTTTTTAAAATTCCCCCCAAACTTTAATTTTTAGTTAAGATAAAACATTTAAGCATAAGAAATGGTACATGGGTGAGAAATAAAAACTGACATATCATGTTTGCAGGAATTTTTAATATCCTAATATACAAGTATAACAATTTAAATAACAGGAGTAAAATGAACTCAAATTCAATTTTTTCAAAACAATTTTTATACAAGAAAAGTAAAAATTTCAAAAAGACTTCTACAACTAAAATAACACAAAGCAAATACACACCAACTAAAATAACACACTGATATAAATAACAGATGATAGTGGAATTTAAAAAATTTTAAATATGTAATTTCTAAAGTAGAAGTTCCCAATTGTGGTTTATAATCTCCTAACAGTTTTTGAATTAAAATACACACTACTAAAAACTCTGACATAACATACACATTAAAACATTTACTAATACACATCACTACCACAAAGCAACATATAAAACATTAATACAAACAACAACAAACACATCTGAATATGCATAACAGAAAAAAAATAATACAAACTATAGTTTTGCATACTATCAAGGTTCATATCACAACACAATAATCAAACTAAACACTAAACAAAACAAACATCAGCAACAACAATTACAACACCACAACGAAAACAAATAATACAAATCTACTCATCATCCTCATTATCATCATCATCCTGCTCGTTCCAATCCCTAGATGGCAAATAAGGTATGTAGAATGGATGAGGGGGTATCTCAGCACTCTGATCACCTCCAATCAGTCTATCCAAAAATTGTTGGTAACTCTCCTCATACTCATCATGTTTCACAATATATCTTTCTACAGTATCCATCTTACCATCCATATCTTTCAGATGCTCTCGAGAAAGACTCACTTTTTTCAAAATTTTTCTTAATAAACTAGTCTATGAATCAGTAGATGATGATGCATGCGAAGTAGAAGCAAGAGAAGTAGATGCAGCAGAAGCAGAAGCATTAGAAGCCCTACCAAATCCTCCTCTCCAACCAAACTCTGAATGTACAGTGTAAGCACCAACGTTTACACTGGTAATTGATCTCAATGGTTGAAGTACCTCTTCCCGGGTTTCAAAATTCACTACAGATCGTTCACATAATGAATGAATCAAGGAAGGAAATCTCATAACTGCAGTAGTAGTTGATCTAGCACTGTTTAAAACATAATCATAAATTATTCCTCCAATGTCAATGGGCTTCCCTTGCTGAATACAATGGTTCAACATTGCTCTTTCTCTCGTTACTTCACTAGTATGGCTCGAATGTAACAACTTAGACGAGATAAAATAATGTCATGCCTTAGAAATGGCATTCAATTTGGAAGCAGGAAAGTTCACTCTACTATCATTTGTAATTTTCCATAACCCTCTTCCCTGACTCAGAAATTCCATAATCTCATCTAATTCTCCTTCCGTAGGATGATAGTTAGAATAAAAATAAAACATGTTAAGAGGTAGTCCATAAAAAGAATTGATTGCCCCAGAAGAAAAGTTGACCTCATGATTCTTAACCATCACTTGATTCTCTTCTGCAGCAGGTAAATTTACATAAAATTCTAGAACTACAAAAACAACAGCAACAGCGGAGAAGCAACAGTAATTTTCCCAGTTCCTTCTAGCAATCATTTCTTCAATCACCTCTCCAGGTTTACTAAAAACTCGCTCAGGAATCAACTTACGTGACTGCAATGCATCGACGTATCGTTCCTCAGCCTCATACTAACAAATTTGTCATAATCAAATCTTGTCTTTTCTCATTCACGCTTTGACTTTGGAGCCATCTCCAAAAATTCACCAAAAATTCACCATAAATTCCAAAATCAAACTAAACTTGCTAAAATATCTTCCAAAAGATATTTTCACTAAATCCAAGCAATTTCTCAAAATTTTCATCAAATTTTCACCATGAATAGTGATTTTAAGATTTTCCAAAATGTACTCAAAATACATGGTGAAAATAAAAAAATTTTACTTAGGAGTAGTGCTCTTACCTCAAGGAATCCAAATCTAACAATTTTTATTAAGATCGGCTCTTAAAGGATCAACAATATGATGCCCTAGCCTCTCTTTCGTGATAAACCGAAGGTTGAAGACGATGTGGTGGTTTAAAAATGGCATTTTTTGGGTTTTTAACTGTTGGGAACCAATTTTCGCGAACTGGCGCCTAAGTGCGAACACTCGGCACTTAGCCGCGAAATCTAGCGCTTATGCGCCGGCACTTTGGCGCTTAGCCGCCAATACCCAAATATTCACAATAATGGTATATGCACTAAATCACTTGGTTAATCACCATTAATTACTCCAAAATAATTATTTCTCCCCACATAAATCTTCAATATTCCAAATCAAAATTAAATATCCATTGATTACACACAAAGTTCACAAAAACACAAACTTATATTAAAATAAACCTAACACTTGATATAACTCTAGAATTTCTATCCACACATAAAGGATGAAATTCTTTAAATATAAGAGACTTTAATCTCAAACTGATAAGTATACATCTCTAGTATGTAACCATCACATCATCAGGCTTAATTAATACTTAAATATAAACACTAATCATACCAAACATAACACACAAGAACACTAAGCATAACACATAAGAACACTAAACAAATAAGAACAAAGCATTCTTAATTCCATTCATCATTAGGCGGATTATATCCCGGACCACTATTATTCTCATTTGACCCTTCTGGAATATAAATTTGATAGAACGGGAAATAATTGTTCATTGTTACATCTTCTTCTTCAATCCATTTGTTTTTCACAAACATCGCCTTATCTGCTTCTTCCACATACCTTGAATGATTGAATTGCATCTTGAGTTGCCATCCCATGTGCTCCAACTACAAATTAGTTTCATTGATCTTTGCTTCCATTGAAGTCACTCGGGCTTCAATTTTTGCAATCATTTCTGCAATATCTTGAATACTAACAACGAGATAACCATTGAATAATTCTTTAGCACTATCACTAATGAACTTACTTTTTTCAGAATCTTGCTTCTTCTTCATCTCCTTCTCCCAGGAAGACATGAAGCACTCAAAACTCTCTTCTTAAGACTCAGAAATGAAAATAGAACTTGGGGCAAGTGTTTCTCTTAAATCAGGTCCTTTTTATAGACTTGGGAAGTGCTAAATCTGTCCCAAGACGTTTTAAAACTCCAAAATAACTTCCAAAACTACACCCCCACTATCTAGGCTTCTAGAACCTCATTTTTCATGTTTTTTGTAACTCCGGCGCCTAAGCGCTAACTAGTCGACACTTAGCCGCTAGTGCTCAATTTAGCACAGGTCTGCTAACTGTCCAAATTTTCATTCTGACTTCTCTAAGTCGTCAATTAAGGTCAAATAAAACTCTACTATAGTTTAAAAACTCCAAATTACTACCACCAAAACATAAAAACAAATCAAACTAAGCAAACAAAGCACACAAATACAAACATAAAGCAAAGCACACCGATAATTATGGGTTGCCTCCCACAAAGCGCTTGTTTTAATGTCTTCAGCCTGACATACCCAGAACTCATTCTGAGTGACCCAGCATCAAATTATTATCAGAGTTAGATTTATTGACTGAAAAATATGGTTTAAGTCTATGTTCGTTAACTTTAAATATTTTTCCAGTCTTAGGATCTTGAATATTTATAGCTCCATAAGATTAAACTTTTATCACAATAAATGGACCCATCCACCTGGACTTATGTTTTCCAAAAAATATTCTCAATCTAGCATTATACAGTAAAGCTTTTTGTCATGGTACAAGATTTTTAGTAAGAATCTTCCGATCATGCCATAACTTCATTTTTTCCTTATAAATCTTAGCATTTTAATAAGTTTTATTTCTTATTTCTTCAAGCTCGTTTAATTTCAATAATCTCTTTTCAGTAGCATCTTTCAAATTATAATTGAACTCTTTAATAGCCCAATATGCTTTATGCTCAAGTTCAAATGGTAAATGACAAGCTTTTCCAAAAATCAACCTATATGGGGACATTCCTGTAGGTGTTCTATAAGAAGTCCTATAGGCCCACAAAGCATAATCCAGTTTGATTGACCAATCTTTTCTATTTGGATTAACAGTTTTTTCCAATATTCTTTTAATTTCACAATAGGATAACTTAACCAAACCACTTATCTGCTTATGATAAACAGTAGCAATGCGATGATTAATATGATATTTCTTTGCTAACTTCCCAATAATCGCATTTCTAAAATGACTTCCCCCATCAGTTATGATTACTCTTGGTATTCCAAATCTGTAAAATATATTCTTTCCTAAAGACTTTGCAACACTTTGAGCATTACATCGAGGTAAAGCAATAGCTTCAATCCATTTGGAAACATAGTCTACTGCTATCAAAATATAAATACTTTCGAAAGAAGGAGTAAATGGTCCCATAAAATCTAGTCCCTAAACATCAAATATTTCAACTTCCAACATATAATTGAGGGGCATCTCATTTCTTCTTGAAATATTGCCTACACGCTGACATTTATCACAGTTTTTAATATAATCATTCACATCATTAAAAATTGTAGGCCAATAAAATCCTGATTGTAATATTCTATATGTAGTCTTATCACTTCCAAAATGTCCCCGATAATCAGAATCATGATATTTTTGAATAATTTCATAAGTCTCTTCCAAAGGTACACATTTTCGAATTATAAGTTCCTTTTCTTATTTATATAAAAATGGATCATCCCAAAAATAAGTCTTAGCATCAGACATAAATTTCTTCTTTTCATGGTATGTCAAACCATAAGGTATAATATTACTAACAATAAAGTTTACTATGTCTGCATAATAAATTTTTCAATTTCATGCCTGGACAAATGATCAGCAATTTGAATATCAGAACTCTTCTTATCTACTATCTCAAAGTCAAATTCTTGCAAAAGAAGAATCCATCTTATCAGTCTCAGTTTTGCATCATTTTTCTTCATTAAGTATTTAATAGCAGAATGATCAGTATGAAACACACATTTAGTTCCAATTAAATATGATCAAAATTTATCAAAGGTAAATACTATAGCTAATAACTCTTTCTCAGTAGCGGTGTAATTAATTTGAGCTTCATTAAGAGTTTTACTAGCATAATAAATTACTTCAAAAATTTTATCATATTTCTGACCTAAAACAGCGCCAATAGCATAATCACTAGCATCACACATTAATTTAAAAGGTTTTTCCCAATTTGGTGAAATTATTACATATGCAGTAATTAATTTTTCTTTTAAGGTTTCAATGGCTTTGAGGCAATCATCATCAAATTTAAAAATTTCATCCTTTTCCAATAAACGACATAAAGGTTTTGTAATCTTTGAAAAGTTTTTGATGTAACGCCTGTAGAATCCAGCATGTCCTAAAAAACATCTAATTCCCCTTACATTAGTTGGGCAAGGTAAATTGATATAACTTGAATTTTTGCAGGATCTACCTCCAAACCTTTTTCTGAAATCCGATTTCCCAAAACAATTCCTCCTACTACCATAAATTGGCATTTTTCCCAATTAAGGACTAAATTAGTTTCTTTACAGCATTTTAAAACTTTAGATAAATGTTCTAAATATGATTCAAACGAAATTCCAAACACTGAAAAGTCATCCATAAAAACTTCAATCCCTTTTTCAATTAAATCACAAAAAATAGTCATCATACATCTCTGAAATGTAGCAGGGGCATTACATAAACCAAAGAGAATTCTTCTAAAAGCAAACGTACCATAAAGACTGGTAAATGTAGTTTTCTCTTGATCCTCAGCAGTAATTTGAATTTTGTGGTAACCAGTATATCCATCCAAAAAACAAAATTATTTATGCCCAGCCAGTCTATCCAACATTTGTTCTAAAAAAGGGAGTGGAAAATGATCTTTCCTTGTGGCAAGGTTTACTTTTCTATAATCAATGCATATTCGCCACCCTGTAACTTGTCTTTTTGGTATCATTTCATTCTTCTCATTAACAGTCACAGTGACTTTTCCTTTCTTAGGAACACAGTGAATAGGACTAACCCATGCGCTATCTGAAATAGGGTAGATAATTCCAGCATCCAACCATTTTAAAATTTCTTTCTTAACAACATCTTTCATGATAGGATTTAATCTCCTTTGTGGATCAGCCCGTAGTTTGTAATTATCTTCCATAAGAATTCTGTGCATACAAATTGAAGGATTGATTCCTTTAATATCAGCAATTTTCCATCTAAAGGCTTTCTTGTGCTTCTTCAAAATTTCAAGCAAACTCTCTTCTTCTTTTTCAATTAATTGAGAGGAAATTATAACAGGCAAGGTTGAGGATTTACCTAGAAAAACATACTTTAAATAACCAGGAAGCATTTTTAGCTCAAGTTCAGGAGGTTTTTCAATTGATGGACCAGAAGATTCATCTTTTTCAGTCATATCCAACAATTCAAAACTTTCACTAACATACTTTAAATCTTCCTCTTGAAAATCTTCAAAATCAAATAACTCCTCTTCTTGCTTATATTCAAATTCTTCTTTTTCAGCTTTCTCTTCACAAGTTGATTTGAAATAACATTCACGTAAATATTCAATAACATCCATCCTATAACACTCATCTTCTTTACCTCTAGCATGATATTTCATCGATTTTGAAATATTAAATGTAACAGTCTGATCATTAATCCTCATCATTAAATCCCCTTTTTGCACATCTATCATAGCTCTGCCTGTAGCTAGAAAAGGTCTCCCCAAAACTATGGGTATCTCTTTATCTTCAATCATGGGATTTAGC
This sequence comes from Papilionanthe hookeriana x Papilionanthe teres, assembly GCA_022702705.1. Taxonomy (NCBI): domain Eukaryota; kingdom Viridiplantae; phylum Streptophyta; class Magnoliopsida; order Asparagales; family Orchidaceae; genus Papilionanthe; species Papilionanthe hookeriana x Papilionanthe teres. Next base: position 163,209,308 of record CM040422.1, on the reverse strand, counting down.
TGAGAAAAATTCATCCTAAATTAGTCTATCTTCCTTGATACAGCAGCAACTTGATTTATTAATATTGTAAAAGCATCATTCTCATAAACACTGGCTACCTTTTTAGGATTTAACCTTTCAGAAGGCCATTGAAAATTATTAGTAGTCATTTCTTCAATTAAAGCATAAGCATCAGAAAATGGTTTAGACATTAATGATCCACCAGCAGCAGCATTGATGATTGATCTAAGAGATCCAACTAATCTATTATAAAATGTTTGAATTATTAACCAATCTGGTATTGCATGATGTGGACATTTTCTGAGGAGATCTTTAAATCTTTCACATTTCATATATTGATTCCCCTTCAAAGTGACAAAAATATGTTATATCATTTCTCAACTTAGCAGTCTTAGATGGTGGAAAATATTTAGCAAGAAACTTTTGTGACAGTTCACCCCAAGTTCTTATTGATTCAGGTGGTAACGAATGTAACCATATTTTAGCTTTATCCCTTAGTGAGAAAGGAAAAAGTCTAAGGCTAATAACATTATCTGAAATACCATCATATTTAAAAGTAGCACACAACTCTAGAAAATTAGCAAGATACAAATTAGGATCTTCAGTTGATGCTCCCCCAAACTGATTATTAGACACCATTTGGATAATAACAAGTTTAAGCTCAAAAGAATTAACAGCTACAGCATGATTTTGAATACTACCACGAAATTCATCTACTGTAGGGTTAACAGAATCTCTTAAAGGTCTTAATTCTTGATGGATGCCTACATTTTGATTTTGATGATTTGCCATTTCTTGAATATTTTTATCTTTTTTCTATATTTTTAATTTTTTTGATTTTTCTGATAGTTCTTTCTAATTAAGAAAAGTCAAGCCCAAGTCCTTCAGAACCTGAACTATGCATACAACAATAAAACAAAACAACACACAACACACTAACAAAAAACAAAGAAAAGTAAAAAAAAATTAAAATTTCTTAATTTTCTTAAAAATGCAATTTAATTGTTTTCCCCGGCAACGGCGCCAAAAACTTGATCCCCGATAAATATAATCCCCGATAAATATATGTGCTTACAAATATGATATGAAAATTGGCAACCGCACCAAAAACTTGGGCCCGCGAGGAATATTATGATTTTTAAAATATGGGATACTACGCAAGTATACGTATCGTTTATCAAGTAATATAGGACTTTCTGATTAAGCCCTGAAATATCGAACCCACAGGGAAAATGTAAAATCTTTAAAGAAATCAAAAAATTATCTTTTTACTTTTTTTATGGCTTTTGAAAGTATGATTGATTTTGAAAATTTTTGAAAAGTTTTGAAAAGTTGATATGTCTTTTGAAATTTCCTTAATAAAATATTAAGCAAGAAATTAAAATTATAATAACTGATGACACTGTATGTAAAATACTATTAACTAGAATATCTTTTTCTTTCCTTTTATGAAGTAGTAATAATTATTAAAGTATTGTTGTGGAAGTATTTACTTTTTTGTTGTGACAGATAGAAGCAAATGTGTTCTTTACCCTTACTTGGTTCTATAAAGAAAATAGGTTAATTTTAAATTTTTATCATTTTGAACATGGTTAGATAGGGAAGATACCAGTCTCTCACTCTAGAGTTCCCTCGATTCCCACCACCTGGGGGCCAACTTCTCATAACAAAACTCAAAACTTCAAACCAAATTAGGGGTTTTAGCTCGTCACTCTAAAATCCTCTAATTTTACTCCCTTCGATAAAAATATCTTCTAATATTACATTCAATTATATGGACTACAATTCTCACCCATATAATTGCATGTGATTCTTACTAACTTTTACGAGACAATACCACATTGAATCTTACATAATCTCAAGAAATTCTACAACTTAACAGGCCAAATTAAGAAGTAAACAAAGTTTTTACAATCAATCTTCACAACTTCTTCCAACTTTTAAACACTTATACTTTCCACAACAAATCTCTATAAACTAATTACTTCTCCATTTAAGAAAGAAAAAGATAAAGTAAACTACGCAAAATGCATTTATAAAATACAAAAACACATTGATTTGAAATTAAAAACAATAAGAAAAACAACAAATAGAAACAAGTACTAATAAAAAAACTAAATGTAAGAACAAAAGTAAACACTTATCTGAAAATTCTCTCCACAAGACTCAGGAAGTTCCTTTGAAACTTTAACTGTTCACTAAATTACTCCTCAGAGCGGATCTCCCAACTCCGATGACTCAGAATAACTTCAGACTTCAATAAAAACTAAACTAAAAAGAAAGAAAAGAAGTGGGAAGAAGAAGACTTCAATCCGACCCTTTTCTCCTTTCTACTCTCTACTCCTACTCCTAATTAAAACTAAAATAAAAACTCTGTAAAAATGCAATGGAAGAACCCTTCAAAATGCAAACGAAAGGCTCTTAATCTTTCCTAAGACTCTCTTTTAATAGTAAACCAAATGGTGCCTTGGTGTCTCTTCAAAATGTGCCCAGATTCAATATATCTACCAAAGAATGCACCCCTTCATTCAAACTTGCCGCCCAAAGGAAGTTATGGAAGTTACCACCAAGAGTTGCATCCCATACCCTTTGAAAATGATGCCAAATTCAATTTAATCTCGATTTTTAACTGTGGCGGCTTAGCACCAGCCAAGCGTCGCTTAGCCTCCAGTGTCAATTTTTCATTTTTCATTTCTTGCTCCAAATTTGATCCAATTTTGCTACTTTCATCATGACCATCCATTTTCATCATACCTGCAAGAAAAACACAAAATACCTTCCATTAAAGTGCAATATCATTAAAAATAGGTATAAAAATGTGCATAAAAATATTATATATTTTAGGTGTATCAATGATCAAACAACAAGTTCAGGAGGCCTTGGCTCAGTCCAAAGGCGAGGCATAAGTTTCAAAGGGTAGACCCTACTCAGAGGAGTTTGATTTCATGCCTTACCCCAAAAGCTTTGTGCCCCTTACTTTCAAGACATTCGACGAGACTGGAAATCCTCATTAGCACATAGCACACTTCAGAGCCAGTTGTTGTAACACAAGAGAAAATGAAGAATTGTTATTTTGATAGTTTGTCAGCAGTTTGTTACGGATAGCATTTAATTAGTATTGCGAGCTTCCCAATGGATCGGTGAAGACCTTTGCAGAAATGAAAACATGTTCGTGAAATGATTCTCCGGTGCACAACATCACGTCATTATAGGAGATCTCGTAGTGGAGCACCAAAAGCCCGATGAGAGCCTAGCAATTGTATTCTGAAATGGCAGAACTTAAGCATGTAGTGTGAGCCTCAGATATAGAATCACCACGTGAAAGAGATACTACTCAAGAGTATCCACGGTCTGGTGGCTTTCATGCCTAAGGTTCTTACTATTAAATCTTTAGAAAAGTTACTCAGTAAGGCCAGCAGTTTACAAGTGGAAGTCAACCATATGAAGCCTTCAAAGAAGAAAGAGAAAATAAGACTGGTGAAAGCATATGAGAAGAGACATGGCGTAGTGTCAATGGTCAGCAAGGGGAAGCAGCCGATGAGGATTCAGGCTGAGGAGTTATCGTAGCAGCACATTTAGTCACTTCATTACAGTCAACTTCCATAGTACAGTCAGTCTCAGCAGTATCGTTAGCCTCGTGCACAACAGAACAATCAGTCTGGTTAGCATTAGAAGTCGTAAAGGACTGATGAACGACAGGGTCTAATGATTTCATAACGACTATACAAGAACTACTCCTTTCAAGATGATGTCGTAGCGAAAATGTTTCAGAAATTTGATGAAGAAGGTCATTTTAGATTTCTTGAGCCAAAGAATCCGAAAGAGATAAACAAGAAGGACCATCCCAACTTTTGTCCATACCATAGGTTACTTGGGCATATCATAGAGGGATATTTCAGTTTTAAAGATTGGCTCGAGAGGAATTACAAAGAAAGAAATAAAACAATCCTGAAAGAATATTTAAACAAACCTGAAAGAGTTTCCATAAATATGATTTCGGCCAAGCCATTTTATCAAACCTGTATGCCGATAGAGATGGATGGAGCACAGTGTGGACCAAGTCTTCCAAGAAGTTACTAGATCAAATAATGATTGCTTCAGGACAACCCACTACACAGAGTCTTCTACCTCCCAAGCCGATGATGGAGATCGAATCAGAGAAACTACCACAAAAGAAGATCAAGAAGGAAGATATTAAACTATATCTAATGACACCTCCTGTTTTCGCAGCTCCTATCCCAAGTCGACTGTTGATACTTTATGTCACGGCCTTAGATAAGTCCCTCGGAGCCTTACTTACTTAAGTTAATGATTAGGGTAAGCAAAATGCACTCTACTACTTGAGTTTATTTCTAATACCGGTAGAGATAAAGTATCCTCCTATTGAGAAACATTGTCTATATTTGGTTTTCGCTGCTAGAAGTTTAGACAATACGTGTTGTCTAACAAGGTCAACATGATTTTGAAAGTTATTCCGTTGCAATATTTGTTGACCTAACCAACACTTTCCTGATGTTTAACCAGGTGGTTGATGATTCTATTGCAATTCAATATAACTTTTGTGTCCCTTTGTGCTATAAAAGGGCAGATTCTCATAAATTTTCTCGCACTGCACCCACTACCAACTGGGTCCCCTCTCAACGATGAACTACCAAACGAACAAATACGGTAATTGGAATAGTATGGTTCCAGACATTTGGAAATATACTTCAATGGAGCTTCGTCGGCTTGAAGAGATAAAGGACAACAAACAGTAATACCAGGAAAAGTAGGAATTGATCTGATCTTCGTGACACCAGATTAGGAAATGTTAGGATCCTCCTACCACTTAACAGAGTCGTGCACTAATAATAAAGCTGAGTATGAGCCCTTAATCACAGGATTAGAGTTGGAAATACTAATGAAAATAATGTACCTTTCCATTTATGGCAACTTCTAACTCGTCATTCCACAAGTGGTAAGACAATATAAGATTCTAAAGCCAAGAGTGAAAGACTACCAATGATATGCAATTAAACTTCTAGAGAAGATTCCCAGCGTGACTTTCTATAGGATTCCTCGAGCATAAAATACCCAGGTGGACGCTTTAGCTAAGCTTACTAAATAATTGACTTGTCCTCCCGAAGATTCTATCAACATTACAGTGTAAGGACATCGGATTTTGTCGCAGATTGATCTCAACAATCTACACAAGCTTAGAAATAATGATATAATAGCTACTGTGGCAGATGATACAGAAGAGTAGCATCAGCCATTAATATAATAATTGCAAATAGGAAAAATTCCAGAAGACAAGTCAGCAGCGCATCAAATTCAGAAGAGTGCAATCTCACATTCCTTAATCAACAATGTTCTGTACAAAAGATCATTCGATCAGATGTCGTTAAGATGTCTAAGCAAAGCAGAAGTGTAGGATATCGTTAATGAGGTACATGCCACGTTATGTGGAGCACACCAGTTAGGGTCAAAGATAAAATTGAAAATTAAGAGACTTAGATATTATTGGCCGACAATGATGACAGATTGCATGGATGCAGCTAAGAAATGTCATCAATGCCAAGTGCATGGAGTGGTATTGCACCAACCACCAAATTTTCTACACCCCACGATTTCCTCGTGGCCATTCGAGTGCTGGGGTATGGATATAGTGGGTCCTATAGACCCCCCATCTTCTAATGGACATACGTTCATTCGTGCAGCTATAGATTACTCTTCTAAATGGGTAAAGGCAGTCCTGTTACGAGATGTCACAGTGCAGCAGGTGCTAAAGTTTTTCAAAAATCAAATCTTCTGGTTCTTTGGTGTACCACGTAGAATTATTTCAGATAATGATTACGCCTTTAAGAGGACCAAGATCAACAACTGCATCAGATAACATGGGATAGATCGGCGGTACTCTACCATATACTACCCCAAAGAAAATGGCTTGGCAGAAGCCTTCAATAAAACACTTGTATAGAATTTGAAGAAAACACTCGACGACAACAAAAGAGGATGGCATGAGAAATTACTAGAAGCATTATGGGCATACAGAACAACAAACACCAACGCAGTCTGCACCTTGATCGCTAATGTATGGATCTGAGCCAGTGCTTCCATTAAAGGTTCAGCTGCCATCACTCAGAGTCACCGTCACTAATCAAATAACAATAGAAGAGAATGCCAAACTCCAACTTGCAACGTTAGAAAGTCTTAAAGGGAAAAGATTGCTCGCGCAGTAGAACATGGAACTCTATTAAGAGAAGATGATTCAAGCCCACAATAAGTTGGTCTGCCCGAGATTTTTCAAAGTTGGTGACCTCGTTCTTGTATTCAGAAGGTTTATTCTTACAAACAGCAAGATAGGTGGAAAATTTAAACCAACCTAGGAGAGAACATTCATGGTGCAGAAAGTTTACTCAGGAGGGTCATACCAACTGATCTATTCTTAAGGAGAGAGACCCATGATGCCGATAAATTGACGATACCTTAAGAAGTACTATACGACATGAATAAATTGGATAAGGACGTTGTGAGACTTTTCTGCACTGTCTCATTCATGAGTGAAAGTAACAACCTATTTGGACAAGAAATTCAAATTGTTGGGCCTGAATTCAGAGGTTCAGTCGAGTTCCCGCTCCCAGTTGGATCAGTTTTGATATTCAAAGGAAATGGAGTGGATTTATTAAAGCACTGCATACCCGGAGTGGCACAGTGCAGAGTTTCAGTTACCTTCCACAATATGAGTGAAGATAAGACGCCATGCAGACATGAGCCTGACCTGTACTTGGAGGGTCTTCAGCCATTGGAGCTGTGAAATAGTTGTATCTCTAAGCGTACGCAAATGTACTTCTTTCTCTGAGCACGGCTTATAAGGTTAGCTCATTCATGAGGTGACCTCAGAGAATAGATATTTGTTACTTTTTTTCCAACAGACATCATATGACATGTTTTCAGTTTTTGTTCAGATGTACTACAGATGTTTACGATGCCTCACATCACATGATTCAGTTGTAGTACATTTTCAAGTCAAGATCGACAAAGAGCTAGTTTTTCTGTTGCATGTTGTACTTCTAATTGTGGTATAAATGAAAAGCCACAAGACCATGCCTTGGTCCCAAATTACAACGACAATGTACAATACGAAAAAAAATAAATTGAAAAATAAATAAGAAATCGAAAGATAAATAAGAAATTGAAAACCGAACAAAGAGAAAGAAAAAGAAAGGAAAGAAAAGGAAACAAAGAAAAATTTAAATTGGAAATTCTCCTAATGATAGAAAAGTGAAATAATGAAAAGAAAAGAAGAAGACACTTTCTCCTACTATTCTGAGTTCCTCGCTCGTTCCTTATTAATCCCACAAATGTAGGCTTTCTACAGCCTTCAATGAAATTTTGTGGTGTCGTGAAATTTTGGCACAAATTCCAAAATCTTCCATAAATCCTACAATCAAATTCTCCACAACTTCTCCATAAATTCTCCACGAAACTCCACAATCTCTATAAGTTTCCACAAATGTTCCTTCAAATTCCCTAAATTTTTGCATTCTTTCTGAGATATTTTCTGCCTTCCATGGTATTTCAGAGTTGGAGCTTAGTCGTATGATTCCTTCAAATTCCCTAAATTTTTGCATCCTTTCTAAGATATTTTTTGTATTCCATGATAATTCAGGATCGGAGCTCGGTCATCTGATTCCTTCAAACTCCATAAATTTCTGCATAATATCTGAGATAGTTTCCTCCCTCCATGACATTTCAGGATCGAAGCTTTGTCCTCTGGTTCCTTCAAATTCCATGAATTTTTGCATCCTTTTTGAAATATTTTCCACATCCACGAAATTCGGAGATCAGTAACGAAATTTTGATTTTCATTTCCAATATTGGTACATAAATTTCAATTCTCGTCTTTTGTGGTTAGTACCTAAATATGATTCCCTTATTTTGAGATCGGTAACAAAATTCTAACTCTCCCTCTGTGCTCATTTAAACTCAAAGATTCCCACAAAATAAAAGTTCTCATATAAAATTCAAAATTCAACGAACTAAAATTTCCATAAACTTAAAACTCAAACATCAAAATCAAATGCAAAATTCAAATTAAAATCCAAAATCCAAATCTAAAATCAAATCAAATTCTAATTCAAAATTTTAAATTTCAAAATCAAATCAGATCAAAATCTCTTCAGAATTTTGAGGCTTGAAATTTATAGCTCCATCTTGAGGGTATCCTACTTATTTTCCCTATCGACAGTTCCTGAGTTTGAAGGTTTTTTATCAGATAATCCTCAGCAAACACTTTCTCGTTAAATTCTACATTCTGTTTTGAGCCAGTTGACATAAATAGTTGTGTTGGTTCTTTTGATCTCGTCAATCAACACCAATATGTGTGGTGTGCTTGTCCGGCTTACCACACCTATTTGGGGTTCAGTCGTTGACCTCATTTTTGTTGAGGTCTAGTCTTTCTCTAAAATAGCCTAGGGTCTAGCTATAAGACTTTCCTGGTGAGTATCTCAGAAAACTAGTAATAGAACCCTTTCCCTTTGGAAATTCAAAACACTGCCTTGCCTCAATTGGAGTTTCAAATGCTTAAATTCTAACCTCTAAGCACTTAGGAGGATGAGACAATGCATAAGGAAGCTCACGAGGAGTTCCCTATAGAATTTTCAAGCTTTAGGACTCTGTACGGCTTATTTTAGGGTTGTGTGTATTATTTTAAAAGGGGGGTCGCCTAACAGAAGTTATCGGCGAATTTTAGAATTTAATTTTAATTTAAATATATATATGATTTAGAAAGTAGTATTTAATTTTGAAAATAATTTTAAGATATGAAATCAAACCGACCTCACATCCCAGATAGTTTATATAAATGAGTGCCGCATCACAAACCGTGTATTCATCCCGAAGAATAGACACACTGCTTAATAATGGGGCTCGGTTAAATAAACTAGGAGATTTATGACATCCGTTTGGTCTGCGAACCAATTTTATAAGCCGACAAATTCCCCTGCCTAATATAAATGAATTAAGCGGGGTTTATATTACCCGGGTTCTTAAAATTCCTCGTAAGGGCCAGCCTTATAGTTAATTACATCTTAAGTGACGGGAATCACTTAAGAAAACTCTCGATAATAATCAGTAGTTCTACTCTCAAGAATCTCAAAGTTTAAGTTTTCAAGGGATTGAATTTTAGAATTTCAATAGGGAATGGATCAAGTTTGGAACATTTTGTTTTGGGAATTCAAAGGAAGAAAGGTAGGAGAAATTACAAATTCGAAGCGAACTTAGGTAATTTCCCGACTATCCTATTGTTTGGCTTGAATTTAGAAAAGTCCTAATGTTTATTTAATGTTTTGATCTTGCCAATTTTAATTAATTAGGACTTATGTTCGTATGACATGATCATACAAATAGCCTCGAAGATGTGAGGGTTTATGTCATATCGGATGACTACCTCAGAATCCTAAGACTGGTTAGGGCTTAATTTGCAACGCAAATGCCTAACAAAAGATTGAGGATTTATGCTGCACAAGGAAAACTACCTCGAAGTCCTATGGTTTATTGTTTAAACTAAAGAATAGTTTAGTTAATGTAGAGTTGTTTAGCTGACGAAGATGGCCGTGCTGCCTACCATGCTCCGAGCTCCTTGTTGTTGCAGGGGGTTTAGTTTTATAAATCATAAATCAAGAGGTGAGGAAAGTGTTTTGGTTTAGAGAAAGTTTTAATTTCCAAGTGTTTTTTTATGTTTTAATTAAAACAAATCTTAAAGTTAATTATAACAACACCGGTTAAGATCCCACGGTTCCATCCTTCTGGCATCGTTATTTCACTTAGTCCAGATGAATTTGCTAAACTCAACTAAATGAATTCGACACTTTCATTTAAACCGTGGGAAATCCCGTTAGTAACACGTAGGTTACATCATCCGAGGTATTCCCGATCATCCAACAAGACGTTATAATTTAGTTATAGTTGTAGTTTTGTTATTCTGTTTGTGATTTAATTTTGAGTTGTTTTATATTTTGAAATGTTGTGGCGGTGAATTTTATCTTGTAATGACTTTTAATTTAGTTTTGGTTTCAATTTTAGGGACTATCCTAAAGATGTGGGTTTTCATGCAACAGTTGTTTATCATGCAATAAAAATAAATTGCATTTGCAATAAGGTAAATTGCAAGAAGGTAAATTGCAATAAAATAAAAGCGTACCTGGAGGGTCTTCCCGTCATCCCAGGCTGCACTTAAACACAATTTAGAATATTTAAGCATTTAAAGCAAGTTTCTAGGTAAAGCTAAGGGAAGTGTTATGGTTTTCTACCAAGCTCCTAATCCTATAGCCAGTCATCTTCTATGACGTCTATGTTCTTGTGTTTTGGTTTGAGGACGATTTTCTTCATCAAAGAACAATTAAGTTCAGTTGTTCTTATAAACATCCTATCATACTGAGGAAGTGCTTAAGACGAATCTTAAACATCTTTTCAATACTTTTAGGATTGTTTTAAGTCCAAGAGAATTTAATTATATAATGAATCAATTATCCAGGAGTTCAAGTTTTGTTATCTTGCTCAGTGAACTAGGACATTTGAATATCCTATGAGTGAAATAACACTTCACTTAACACTCCGTTTAAGAGTTATGACATCATGAGCTTTTGAGGGCAAATTAACGTTCAAGTGATTTGTGATTTAATTTAATTTCAATTAATGGGTTTAAGTTTGGAATAGTGTTCAAGTTGTTTTAGATTTATTTTTGAATTCTTTATGTCTTAAGTGATGTTATATTTAATTCAATTTAATTTAATTTAATTTAATTTAATTTAGTTTTAATTTTAATTTTATTTTATTTATTTAATTTAATTTTAATTTTATTTTAAATTGTTTTTTTTTATTTAATTTAATTTAACTTAATATGTTTTAATTTAATTTAATTTAATGTGATTTAATTTAATTTAATTTAATTTAATTTAATTTAATTTAAATTTTAATTTAATTTAAATTTTAATTTAATTTAAATTTTAATTTAATTTAAATTTTAATTTGGTTTTATTTTTTTTTTAATTTTAATTTTAATTTAATTTTATTATTTTTCTTTTAATTTTAATTTAATATTTTATTTTTTTATGCTTTAGGGATGATTTAATTTTAATTGTTAAAGTATTAATTTAATTGAAATTTTAAAAGAATTTAATTTAAATGTTTTAATTTTAATTTAATTTAATGATTAAGCATTTTAAGTTTTGAATTTAGATTATCATTTTAATTAGGAATTGAATATTATTGAGGTGATTAATTTAGAGATTCTTAGATTAAAGAATAAATTTCTTCCTAATAATGTCCCTATTTTAATAATTCTAATTTTTCATTATTCTTCCAAATTTAATTAATCATTTAATTAAGGTTTATTTTGATTACTTTCAAATTATTTGGTAGGTTTCTACCCTTTAAATACCTAAGTTTCAAACATCCAAAATCAACTTAGTATCAAATATTTTACCCACCCTTTTAATTAAACCTAAAATTTTTAATTATAGGTTAAAATTTTAATTACTATTTTGCCCTTTAAACTTACTAATTTCATAACTCACTAAATTGAGCTTAAATGAATTTAAAATTTTTATGTGGCTTCACTCATATGTCAATCAAGACATTAGAGGAGAAAATGTGATTTTTCTGTATTTAATTTATTTATATAATTATTTTTTGTGGAAAATAAGGATTTTCAAGGAAAATTCAACAACATGACCAAGGGAAAGTTTTTATCCTTAAGAAAATTATGGGACATTTCTAATGACCAGAGGACCACTTGGACCAATTTTGGTGATTTTTTGAATTATATTATTTTTATTATAATTATTTTGAGTTCTAGAGTATTAATTAATTTAAAAATAAAATAAAGATTGAAAAATGAATTTTATATTTTTTCAAAAATCTCTCTGATATCAAGGAAACCAGAGAACCACTTTTTATAATTTCTAATTTTTCCTTGATTTATTAGAATTATTTTAGTGGAAATGCTAGAAAATACATCTTTTTAATTTTTTAAATTACCCTAGGGTTTTAAAATTTAATATCACATCATAGAGACCTAAGAAAAATATGGGGTTTGTTCCTAAGTGATTAAAATTCAAAATTTAACATTTTGATGAATTTTATTATTTTTGTGATTTTTATTATTTTTTAATTATTAAAAATATTAAAATAATGCAAAAAATCAACTTTTTTAGAAAATTACAATTTTAATTTTCTTAAATTCCCCTGATATCAGAGAGGCTCCAAAACCAATCTGGTGAATTTTTGAGATGTATTTTGAAAGTTATGAATTTTTAAAGTTTAAGTTGGCTAAATGGCTTAATCAACCCATTTGGTAGGGCTAACCAAGTCCAATTGACTTCAAACTTTTATGGTGGGTTCCCCTGATCCTAAAGGTCAGTGGAGAATTGATTTCAAGTCAATTTGATGTGTGATTAGCTCTAATTAATTAAGGCTCTATTTTGGGTGTTTAAGCCAATTAGGGTTATTCCAAGTAGATTAATTCAAAACCTATTTTTCCTAGAGTTCTCTGGTCACAAGAAACATCACCAAATTTTCCTAGGATTTATTTCACAATATGCTAATTATTAGAATTAAAATACTCAGGGTAGTGACCTAAAATTGAAAAATTAATAACTCTTCATAGGGGTGGCCACTGACTGGAAAATTCAAGGAATGTTCCCAAATTCAGAGGCTTCAAAAGCCCTATGGTCTCATGCCATGGTGAATTGTATACATGCATAGACAATTTAAAATGTGCAGAGAGTAAATAAATTATTAAAAATCAAATACTCAATGAAATTAAATGATTTCTTTTCCACATTATTCTCCTTGTTCACTGAGCAAGAGGGTATTTTTATTTTATTTTTCTGATTTTTCTACACAAAGTTATGTATTTTTGAAGTTTAGGGAATTAAATAAATAAGAAAATGCCTATTTTCCTACTTATCCAGTGCGGCACCCTGTCATCCTCGGCATCTCCGAACGACCACGCGGCGCGCTCCCATTCGACGTCGCCACTTGAGTCAGCAGCCCGGGTCCCGCCTTTCGCGTATCATCCACTAATCCGACCTGATCTGAGCCGTCCATCCACGCGTGTATTGAATGAACGGGATCCGTTCATCGTCCCCAAACCTCCTAGCCTGAGAACCGTCCACCTTCTAGGCTTAAGATCTCGCTCGATACTTGACCAAATTAAACGTTCTTATGCTCTATGGATTCATCTCGAGAAGACGAACACATCCATACAGTTTATGTGGCATGAAATTGACTCAATAAAAATGGAGAATGTTCAGAAGCTCGGGAAGAAGAGTGAGACCATACCTTTGCTCAGAGAAGTGTGGCTTCGATCTGAGGGTCGTGTCACCTTCGATTGGGTCCAAGCAAGCTCCAGATGAAGTCTCCTGGCCTGGTGAATTGTCTAGGTATGATTTTGACCAAGCCCGATTTCAACCTTTGGAGTCTGGAACAAATGGGTGGCATGGAGAGGGGGCTTTCACTGGGGAACTTCTCCTCTTGACCTTGTGCAGGTGTAGGTGAGTTTAATTTGACTTTGGTGGAGGATTTGGGAATGTCCTGTTCTGGCTTGAGAATTGAGCTCCAAAATTGAGCTCAATTAGTGAGGATTAGGGCAAGAGGACAATGGGGATAAAATGCTCTAGGTGTGGGGAGACTCTGGAGTGATTTTGGCAGAGTTTCCTTAAGGTTGATTTAGCACCTCCTCATGGCCGAGAGAGGTGGGGTTTAAATAGGAGAGGCTGGAGGGCCTCCCAGGGGGAGTTTGGGCTTGGGATCGACTGCTCAGGTCAAGGGAAGAACAACCATGGTGGCCATTGGGCATGGGGCAACTCAGCAAGGTGGAATTCCAAAGTTTGGCTCCTCCCCATGTCTCGGCCATGGCGTTTTCCGGCGGCCCAGGTGGCTGGCCGGTAGGCAAGGGTCACCCTCAAGGTCAGGGAGGTCAGGGGTTGAAGTTGGTGAATTCAATTGAAGCCTTACATGTGTAAAGTGGTTGGAATGGCATGGGGAGGTGGCTTCTTTTGCACTTGGTTTGGTCAACCCATGGAAATGGGCTTGGTTCACCTCCCCATGGCTAATTTGGGCTGAGGGAGGATCAGATGAATCAGCTAGGAAAGGGTAGAGAAGTCACCATCCGTGAATATTTTGATTAATCATGGATTAAGGTGAAGCATTAAAAGGGTTAAAACCTTTTTAAGGGGGCTTAAAATAGGCTCCTCCTTTTGCAATTAATAGTATGATGATGTGTAAAGTGGATCCCATGGCTTCATGTGGCTTGTGCATGGCTTCAAGGCTTGCTCATGGCTTGGCTCACTTACATGAGAAAGGGATTTTGGGATTTTTGGCATTTATAGGTGACTTGGCATATGGCTTGATTTGGAACCATTTGATGATTGATTTAGGACTTAAGGGATGATATTAATTGAGTGGTGATGGGATGAGATTGTAATGTGGGATTTAGGATGAGTTTGGGCTTTTAAAATTTAATGAAGATGGGCTTTTAAAATGGTTTAGGGAAGTGGGCTTTTGGATTTTAAAATGGATTTTAGGATGAAAGTTTGGTAAAGGCTTTGGCCAAATAATTGTTGGGTTTGGCTTAAGGATGTGTCATGATTGATTTGAAACAAGTTTGGAGTGATTTGGGTTTGAATTAGTTTGAATTTGGGTTAATTTGATAAATGGGCCTATGTAGGTCAAATTGGGCTAATTTGGGCCAATGTTGGGCTAAGGTTGAAATTGATGTGAAATTGATGTTGGGAAATGTTTATGGGAGTGTTTGAAAGAGGTTCCAACATTGGTTGGATTTTGATTTTGGGATTTGGGCTCATTTGGGTTAGGGTTGGATTTAGGTCAAAATTGGGCCTTTTGGTTTTAGGTTGAATTTGAGTGGGGTTTGGATCCAAATTTTGGGCAAATCATGTTAGTGTTTTGTTTTTGGGGATGTTAGGGAAGGTTTAGAAAAGATTTGGGGTTAATTGGAGTTAAATTGGTTTGGTTTGGGCTAGGTTTGGGTCATGGGTCCAAATTGGGCTTTAAGGCCAAAAGTGAAATTGGATTCAAATGTCAATCAAATTGGACTTGGATTTGGTTTAGATTGGTGTTGGGAATGTTGAATTGAAGTTTAGAATTGAATTGGACCAGAATTTGGGTCAATTGGGTAGGTTTGGTTTGACATTGGGTTCACTTTGGGTTAAAATGGGTCAAATTGAGGATTTTGACAAAAGTGGGGTAAATTAACAAAATTGGCCCATTATATAGTTCAACAAAACGAAATTGGGAATATTTGGGATTTTCTGGAATTTTCTGGGAATTTTCTGAATTTTTGGATTTTTGGGTCAAGAGGGGCATTTTGGGTATTTGGAGGGTATTGGGGGGTATTTTTGGAATTTCTGGTATTTTTGGCTATGGATGATCAATTTGAGTGAAGGTAAATGTTTAGGAATGATTTTGGGGAATTTTGGGTAATTTAGGTGATTTTGCAAATTTTGGGTAGTTTCAAGGGCATTTGGTAGGTTAGGCGGGTCCGGAGCCCCGGGGGTCAAAAATTGAAGATTGGGTAAATGTAAGTGGAATGAAATCATTTTGGTTAAGCCATGAAGCCATATCAAGCCCACATGAGCCATGAAGGGACTCATTTGAGGTATTCACTATGTTGTTCCTAACCCTCTTAGCCAAGGGCTTAGGGGTTAAGGACCATCCATGTGAATCAACTTTATTAGTCAGGAAGTCAAGTTGGGTATGGGTGTGGTTTTAGGAGGTGTGTGAAAGTGTAGTATATAAGTGTAAGGTGTGTGTAAGTCAGCCCTCACCAGACCAGGCTACTCAGGGCAGTCCTAAGGCCAAAGAGTCTTATAGGAACTCATCCTTTAAACTTCCACATTTGATCTCAACCTTCTAGGTGATTAGGGGTTTACAATCAAGTTTGTGGAGTTTGCAGGGAGTTAAGAAGTGGTTTGAATTTCTAAATGGTGGGTCCCAATTCTAATCCTCTAAGATAGTCAAAGGAAAAGCCTAAGGCTAGATCCTAAGTACTAAAAAGAAGAAGAGAAGACCTCATCAAAAAAGAGGTCAACAGACTCACCCTGGAAAGTCTGGTCTAGCAGGCTCACACACACACATCTAAACTCTACACTTACACTCACTACACAAATCCTAAACCAAACCTACATATACCTGATTCCCTACTCTTTTGGAAACTCATGCGGGTGGTTCCCCAAGCTCTTGGCCTTAGGCTAGGGTTTGGCTAGAACCAACAAATGGAGGATCCATAGTGAGATTTCTCTTGTTCCATGGCTCAAATAGGTTGAAATTATCAATTTTCACCTAATTTTACCAAAAATTCCAGCCTTTAACTCTATCCCTAAACTCCATCAAACTATCAAATTGACCTTAAACCCTAATTTTGACAAAAATTCCCAAATTTGCCTAAATTACCTAAATTTCCCTATTATCATTCTAAAATATTCCCCACCCATCCAAAATAACCAAAACACTCCAAATTTCCAAAATTCCCAAAATAACCCCCAAATTTGTCAAAATTACCTAAATGCCCCTCAGAATTAAAAATTTCCAAAAATTTACCAAAAATTCCAAAATCATCCAAATTTTTCCCCAAATCAATTAAAACTACTTCATTGGACCCAATTTGACCGAATTGACCCATTTTGACCAAAAGCCCCAAATTGCCCCTTAAGACCCAAATGCCTAAATCACCTCCAATGTCCACCAAATTGATCTCAATCTCCTCTAATTTCAATTCTAAACATAAATAAATCATCCCTAATTCCAAATGAAACCAAATACAAGCCCAATTTGACCTAATTTGAAGCTCAATTTCAACCCAAACCAAAAAAACCCCAATTTTACCATATGACTAAATTTCCTCAAAATTGAACCCCTTAGCCAAATCCATCTCCCAAAATTTGAATTCTAAACTCGTCATAATAATCCCTGAAACAAAATTGATCCACCAATTTACCCACATTTGAGCCCAAACCTAACCTAAATTCAACCCAAGACAAAATTCCTAAATTTGACCCGAGTGTGCCACATGCCCAAATGTCTCCAAATTGAATGCCCTAACCCCAAAATTTCCACTCAATTACTATCCAAAAAACTTCATGACATTCCCATAAACCAATTTGAACCATCAATTGAATCTTAGACAAGATCTAGCCTAACACAAATCCAAGTCTAACCCAACATGCCAAAAATTGACCAAATGTCTAAATTACACCAAGTTTACCTTTCAAATTAGCTCAAAACCAATCCAATCCTTTTCTAAAACCTCTGTGGAAATTATACACACCAATTTTAACAATAATTTGAGCCAAACTAAGGTTAAACCCAACCTAGCCTAAATTGAACCCAAATGACCCAAATTGAACCAAAACCTAAATGTCACCAAAACCTAGCCAAATTGACCAGGACAAGCCCATCACAACCAACATTTGGGCCCTAAAAGCCACCCTAGATCCACTTAGCCCAACCTATATAAGCCATGGACCAAAGGTACCCTAAATTAGGGTATTTTATTCATTAAATGGTTAAACCAGAGGAGATCTCTTACCCAAAGCCATCACCACTCAGGCTAATCACTGTAATGGCCTGCCCATTGGCTTACCTGACAACCTGACCCCTCCCCTGGCTTGGTCGGTTGGTCTAGTTGTCAGAGGAGCCAAAAATGAGAGAGAAAATACTTATATCCAAACCCAATTGCACTCTCTTGAGCTGTCCAAGCCCGATTGATCAATTTCTCCACGTTACCCTCCACCTAAGCACTTGAGCACACCCAAATTTAAGCTCTGAGATCCACCATAGCCATGGCTATTCAAACCCCACCTCTTCACGGCCAAGTAAGAAGAACAGACTGAACCTAGGGCAAACTGTATCCATTTTCTTCAAAAGCTTCTTACAGACCTCCTAAGCTCAGTCCTCCTGCTCTTAGCCACCCACAGCAACCAACTGAGGTCAATTTACTCACTAAATTTTCAGCTGAAACCAGGACAAACGCCGCCATACTCCCACACTACATCAACTCCAAATTGATTTCCCCACACCATCCCCTCACCAAAAAAAGAAGATCCCACACATAAGCCCCATCATAGAGCCTCTCCAACCTAGACTTCTCTTAGACTCGAAATCACCTCCTAATTTTGTTTTGGTGCAGACCCAAGCAGAGCACAAACAGCTGCCTACATGCACTACACAAGGTAACAACAAATGTGTGGAACCATTCTGATTGAGGCTTCCCCTCTCAGACTAAGGTATTAAACTCTTCCTCTAACTTGAGACTATTTTTGCTCTCCATGCATATATATTATATTTCATATTGTATTAGAAGTATAGATAGGTTCACCTATGTCAGATGAGTCTATAGATACAAACCCGAGTAGATTTAGTTGAGTCTAGCTTGAGTTCTTAAGGCTGGAAGGTGGACGACTCTCGGGATGAACCAGTTGGAGACGATGAATGAGCCCTGTTGGACCGAATGTGTACTGGACGGACGACTCTGGTTGTGCTGGACGAAACATCGGTGCATAAAGTGCGGAATGCGTGGCTGTCGAGTCAGATGGTGGTGTCAAATAGGAGCTCGCCACATGAGAGTTTGGAGCTGCCGAGGATTGCATGGTGCCACGTGGTTTAAATAGAAAAATAGGATATTTAGGATTTATTTAATCAGTATACCTTTGAAAATCCATAACTTGGTGTAAGCACATCACAAAAATAAAATAAAAATACTCTAATGCTCAGTTAACAAAGGATAAAAATTGGAGATAAGTTTGAGATTATTTGACTTATACTTTATTTTTAATTAATTAAATACAATAAATAATACTTAAGCCATAATTTTCTCCATACATTTCACCATGGCATGAGGTTTGGAGGGCTTAAAGACACTATGGTTAGGGATCTTCCCTGATTTTTTGAAAGTCAAGGGGCATCTCTAGCAAGAGATCCTTAATTTTAAAGTTAATCACCTCTATTTGGGTATAAAAATTATAATAATAAAAATATTGATAAAAAATGCAAATATTTTTTTAGGTTTACTGAGCTCAGAGGACCCTCCGAAAAATCTAAAATGGGCTTAAAAAATTAATAATAGCCCTAATGGTAATTAACTTATTAAAATCATTTAAAATTTAAATAATTAAAATAAAAATGCAAAAATCATAAATGACTCTCCACTGTTGAAAACAAACAGAGGAGCTCCTCATAAAAAATTGAAGTTAATTGGAGTTAATTTACCAACTAAAATGAATTTTCAAGTTAAATAGTATTTTGGAATTAAAATAATTATTGTAATTAAAATATACATAAAAAATTCATAAAAATTGATTTGGGAGCTCGAGTAATCAGAAAAACTTGAGAAAAAAGGGAATTAAGATAAATATTCCATTTTAAAAGCATATTTTAATATTTAAATATTTAAAAATAATAGAAACCACAAAAATACAAAAATTTAATAAAATGTCACATTGGTCTCCTGATCATTTGTGAGCACTCAAAATAATTTTCCTAATTTTGTAAGTGAAGAAATTAATTCTTAAAGGCTTATAATAATTTTTAAAGGCTTAAAATGGATATTCCTTAGTATAAATCACAAAAATAGAAAACTTGTTTCTCTGGATTCCATGTACTTAGAGAGAATTAATAAAAATTTAAAAGATAACTTTTCATTTAAATAATATTATATATTTAATTAATACTAAAAATAAACAAAAAATTTTAATAACTAAATTAAAACTCAAAAAAATCATGAAAATTGGTCCAAGTAGTCCTCTAACCATTGTGAACCTCCAAAATTTTCTTAAGGATAGATAGTTTACTTTGACTAAATTATTATAATAACATTGAAAACCACTATTTTTGCATTAAAATAATTATAATAATTAAATTAAATTCAAAAAGTTCACATTTTCTCCTCTGATGTTTTGATTGACCCATGATTGGGGTATCATAAAAATTTCAAAGTCATTTGAGTTGAATTCAATGAATTATAAAGTGATAAGACTTTTAGGAGAAAAATTGTAA
Source organism: Papilionanthe hookeriana x Papilionanthe teres (assembly GCA_022702705.1). Taxonomy (NCBI): domain Eukaryota; kingdom Viridiplantae; phylum Streptophyta; class Magnoliopsida; order Asparagales; family Orchidaceae; genus Papilionanthe; species Papilionanthe hookeriana x Papilionanthe teres. The sequence continues at coordinate 163,189,253 of CM040422.1, read as the reverse complement.
TTTTGAAATTTAAGCCTTAATTAAATATTTTGATCTAATCAAAGGGAAATGGGAAACAAATGATTGTAATTAACAAATTTATATGATTGAAATATAAGAGATATAATGGTAGAAACCAATCTCACATTTTCCTTCCACATTAAGAATAAAGTTGTAATTTTTTAAATTATTATAATTAGAAGATAATTGAAATTAAATGATTTTGAAGTAAGAGGTTTGAGTTTAGAAGATAGTAATACACTAATTTAGAACCCCTAATTAATGGTTTCAAGATAGTTCAATATATTGATAAGGATTAAATACATCACAAACTTAATATCCCTTAAAAATTGCAAATTTACTCATTAAGTTTTAAAAGCTTAGTAGTGAGCTAGGCTTAATCTAATTTGACTTCATAAGGTTTAGAGAAATGAAATATAATCAACATTAAACATTTCAAAACACTATATGCCCAACTCTAAAATTAAATTCACTAAATTCTTAGTAAATCAATTTGCCCCTAAGGGCCTTCACCCACATAATTTATAAATGAAATATCAAATGATGGATACCTCACGCATTGGGATGATTAAAACATCAAGGCTCACTGAGCATAAGGGTAAGAAAAGAATGAATTATATAACAAGTATAATAAGTTCAAATGAACTCGAGATAATTCAAAAGGGTTGTGAAATATTTAGGGTTTTCCCTGGAATTTTTCACAAGTCTTCCAGATATCTTGGAAGACAATCAAACTTATTATACTTTGTTAAAGAAAGGCATCCTTTAAATGAGCAAATAAAAACTCACCAAGTTATGGCATATGATTTAGAAGTTACACTATAACCTTTCTTTTTTGTTTTTTGTCATGCAATTTAAATTCCCTGTAAAATTAAATATGCAATGCAAAAGGCTAAACCTTCAATTGGAGTGTGAGAAGAGTATTGGTATGCTTTTACAGTTTACAGCTCTTCCTTTCCCTGCATTTACTTTACTGCATTTTTTGGCTTATAAAACTCGCATGTCAAAACTGAAACTTTTAGGATAGCCACAAAACTATAACAAAATAAAAATCAAATTCACCGACACAACAAGAAAAATATAAGACAACTCAAAATTTAATCACAAACAAAACTAAACTACATTTACAACTAAATTAAACGTCTCTTTAGATGATCGAGAATCCCTCGATGGAGGCAACCTACAGTTGCTAACGAGATTTCCCACGGCCTGAATGAAAGTATTGAATTCATTTACTTAAATTTGTTATATTCATCTGGATTAAGTGAATCTGAAAAAAATAGTGGTGTCGGAATGAGGGAACCATAGGATCCTAACTAGTGTCACTATAATCAACTTAAATTTTCCTTTAATAAGACATTAAGACACCTCAATTTAAACTTCTCCAAAACATGGAACTTCTCTCATCTCCTCAATTTAACACTTCTAAAACTTAACCTGTTACAACGAGGAGCTTGGGGCATACACAGTGGGCATCACGGCCATCTTCAACAGCAAAATTCCTTTCTTAGAAATAAACAAAAAACTATAAAACTTCGAGGTAGTTAGCCTGGTGCAACATATACCCTCACTTTATCTCTTTAGACCTTTACACCTCATGCAATATAAGCCCTAACTCATATTAGGATTCTGAGATTGTCATCCAATATGACATAAATCCTCTTATCTTCCAGGCTATGCACTTGATCGGTATTAAGTGAATGTAAGCCTTAAATAATAAAATTGGGAAGATGAAACATTAAATAAATATCTCAAATTGAAGTTAAAATATAGGATAGTTTGGGAAATCACCAACTCCCCTAGCTTTTTATTCTTTTAGATTCTTATATTGACTGTTCTAAACTTGAGCCACTCACCTATTAGATTCCCCATTATCATATTATATTGAAGATCCTATCTTTTGAAAGTCATGAAATATAATATTTCCTGATCTAAGTCAATAGTTTTCTTAGGTGACTTCAGTTATCTTAGATGTAATTAATTATAGGGGCTTGCCCTCATTGGAAACTTAAAAACCTCATATTAATAAAAACATATTTAATTGCTACATATTAGATAGGGTAAGTTGTCAGTTAACATAAATGATTCGCAGACCAAACAGATTTCATGGATTCTTTAGTTTATTTATCAAGCCACACCACCAAGCATTGTATCCATACTGCAGGATAGATACATAGCTTGTAGTGAAGTGCTTGATTATTTAAACTATTACATTTATGAGATCAGTTTGATTTCATATTTTTTAAAATTAAAAATAATATTTTTCATATATATATATATATATATACATATATATATACATATATTAAATTAAATTAAAACTCCCTAATTTCAGTGACCTACAAGGATTAGGAGAACTCTGTAATACAACTGTAACCCTTTAATAGATTGATCTATTTATCACTTATACGAAAGGGGTTATAGAAGATATTTTTGTTTAAGTGGATAAATATATCTTCCATGTTTATTTCATTATATTAGACATGGAGGAAGATAAAAAAATTCTTATTATACTTTATAGAACTTTTCTAGCCACTGGACGAGTAATGATAGATGTGCAGAAATGTGAATTAACAACAAGAGTAAATGATCAAAAAGTGACTTTCAATGTATTAAGATCTATGAAGTATCCTCCTAAACAAAATTAAGATGCCTGATTTTGGAAGGAACTAATTGATTATTTATTTAATTGCCATTTTTGAGTAATTTATGTAAACAAATCAGAAGAGCAAGGTTTGGGTAAGGAGAATATTCTTTTACTATCAGGATCAATCTGCTCTATTAATTGCTGGTAATTCAAAAATCGATGAGGAGAGGTTTAAGATTCATGTTACAATAAAAAACAATGAAACACTGGTTCCTTCTATTGGAACCTCCCCCCCCGAACTTGAAATGAAGGTATTTCCCAAATACCTAAAATATGCTTACTTAGGAGAGTCATCCACTGTACCTATTATTATATCCTCGGATTTAACTCACTTGCAAGAGGAGAAATTAATAGAAACTCTAAAGAGTTATTAAAAAAGCTTTGCATTGATCTTTACTGATATTAAAGGGATTAGTCCCTCTATATGTATGCATAGGATTTTTCTGGAAAATAATCATAATCCCAAGGTAGATCCTCAAAAGAGATTAAACCTAATAATGAAATATTTCATTTAAAAGAAAGAATTAAGATGGCTAGATGTAGCAATTATCTATCCTATATCAGATAGTGTCTGGGTTAGCCCTATTCATTGTTTTCTGAAGAAAGGATAGTGATTGTGTTTGTTAATGAACATAATGAACTAATTCCAACTAGACATGTCACTAGGTGGTGCATATGTATTAATTATCAATAATTAAATTTAATTAAAAAGAAAGATTAGGATCAGATGATTGATATACCCGCTGGCTAGCCAAATTTTTTGCTCTATAGATGAATAATATGTGTATCATCAAATATCAATAGCTCTTGAGGATCAAGAGAAAATAACAATCATAAGTCCATACAAAACTTTTGCCTTCGGTAATATACCTTTTGGATTATGTAACACACCAATAACATTTCAATGGTGTATGATGTCAATTTTCAGTAACCTAATTGAGAAAGATATAAAAGTTTTCATGAATGATTTCTCAATTTTTAGCCCTACATTTTACTCTTGCTTGGATCATCTTGTTATGATGCTAAAACATAGTGAAGAGACTAACCTTGTTCTCATTTAAGAGAAATGTCAATTTATGGTCTCAGGAAATTTTTTTCAAAGGCATAAGATATCTGAAAAGGGCATGAAGGTAGACCTAGAGAAAGTTCAATTTATTAAAAAATTTCTACCACCGACTAATGTGAGGGGAATTTGAAGGTTTCTTGGGCATGCCAAATTCTATAAATAATAGATAAAAGAATTTTCCAAAAATGACAAACCTCTATGCCATCTCTTGGAAAAGGATGTCCTATTCAAATTTGATAATGAATATTTAAAATCCTTTTACACTCTAAAAGAGAGGTTAGTCATTGCTCCTATTTTTATCTCACCTGAATGACAAAAACAATTTGAACTAATATGTGACACAAGTGACTATGCTATTGGAGTGATTTTAGGATAACAAAACGATAAGGTATATAAGAATATATATTATGCCAACAATACTCTTAATGAAACCCAAATTAATTACATTACAATTAAGAAGTAGTTGTTGGCAATAGTATATGTTTTTGATAATTTTAAATCATATCTGGAACTAAATGCATGATTTACACTGACCATTTTGCTATTCAATATCTGATGACGAAAAAGGATGCCAAGCCTTGACCAATCAGATGGGTCCATTTAATTTGAAGTAGTAGTTTGAAAATGCTCTGAAAATCAAATAGGATATCATTTATCGAGACTTAATTATGAAAATTCTTATTCTTATAAAGAAGAAATTATTGAGAATTTTCTTAAAACATCATTTAGGTATTAGTGAATGACATATTTTATGGTATGCTGACATAATTAATTTATTATTAGCAATATTGTACCCTATGGTCTTACATAACATCAATAAAAAAAAATAATTCCACATTGCCAGATATTATTTTTGGGATGACCCATATTTGTATAGGAAATGAAAGGATCAAGTAATAAGGAGATGTATGCCTACAGAAGAAACTCATGAAATTATTCAAATATGTGAAAATTCTGAATTTGGGAGATAATTTGGAGTTGATAGAACTTCTTATAAGATTTTATAATCTGGATTTTACTAGTCTACTTTATTTAAGGATGTGAATAGAGCTGTCAAAATAGCTCGTTGTTCACGAACAGTTCATGTTCGGTTCGCTAATAAGTTCATGTTTGATTTGTTCGATAAGCAAACTAGACGAACACGAAAAAAATTTTCATTTGGTTTGTTAAACAAATCAAACATGAACAGTGATGTGTTCGTTCGTGTTAGGTTCATTATTGTTCGAAATATAAAATAATAGAAAATAATTATATATAAAAATTTTATGATATTTAAAAATAATTATATATTATAAAAATTTTATGATATTTAAAAATAATTATATATTATAAAAATTTATCATATTTTACATAATTAAACTTTTATAAATTATAATATATGATAAATTATTAATAACAATAATAATATCATAGTATTAATTATTTTAATATAAATATTATAATATTATAATTAATATACTATACTATATATTAAAATAAAACCCTAAACAAAATTTTAAACGCCTTACTCGGTTTGCTTCTTTTTGAGGAAGTATGAATTACCTGATGTGTACAAAATACCTAATCAATTTGCTTCATTTTGTGGAAGTACGTTATCAAAGCTAGGGCTGTCAAAAAAGCTCGTTGTTCGCGAACAGTTCGTGTTTGGTTCGCTAGGAAGTTCGTGTTGGATTCGTTCGATAAACAAATGAGAAGAACACGAAAAATTATTTTTTTGTTCGGTTTGTTAAACGAACCAAGCATGAACAGTGATGTGTTCGAATATTTCAAACATGAACACTAGTTCTGTTCGTTCGTGTTTGGTTCGTTTACACCACTAGATGTGAACATATATATCAAATCTTGTGATTGATGTCAAAGAGTATGTAACATTTCTAAGCACAGTGAAATGCTTTGTTGTTTACTTTGAAGATTGAGATATTTGATATTTAGGGTTTATATTTTGTGTGACCCTCCGTACCTTCTTTTGATAATATATATGTGGACTATGTCTCAAAATGGATTGAGGCAGCGTCTCTTCCAAAATATAATGCTCAAAGTGTTGCAACTTTTTTTCTAAATATATCGTTACCAGATTTGGGATGCCTAGTGTGATCATTGGTGACAAAGAGAGTCACTTTATAAATAGAAAGGAATTCATTACTAAATATGAAGTTAAAAATCGGATTGCCACAACATGTCATCCCTAAACTAGTGGTTTAGCAAAAGTTTCTAATCGTGATACCAAGGGATCTTGAAATAGCTGTCAATCCTAATAGGAAAGATTGGTCATTGAAAATAGATGATTCATTATGAGCCTACAGAACTGCATATAAAGCATCTATTGGAATGTCTCTGTATAGGCTCATATTTGGCAGAGCTTATCACTTGCCAGTATAATTGGAATATAGAACTTATTAGGTTCTTAAGGAATTCAATTATGATATGAAGGAAGCTAGTGAGAAGAGACTATAACAGTTAAATGAACTTGAAGAAACTAGGCAAGAATCGTACAAAACTGTTAGGATTTATAAAAGGAAAATGAAGAAAACACACAATCAAAAGATTCTTAGGAAAGATTTCAAGTCTGGACAGGAGGTTTTGCTGTTTAACTTCATTAAAATTATTTCCCTAAAAACTTAAATCTAGGTGTTCAGGACCACTGTAGTGAAAGTTTACCCGTTTGGTGTTGTTGCTATTAAAGATCATAAGAGTGGTAGAGAATTAAAGTTAATGGACAAACACTTAAACCTTATTTAGGATGGGAAAGACCATTGGTAAATGAGATTTTAATGTTGGGACATCTCATGCAATATCTGAAATCATCAAGGTGGGGACATTAAACCAAGTGCTTCATGGGAAGCAATACATGTTGTATGTTTTGATTATGATTTTTGTTGTTGTAATATGATTTGCTTGTATTAAATGTTAAAGTTTGAGGTTGTGTGTTTGGATGGAGATTGTGTGACGTGAGATAGTGAATCCTTGGTCTTCTCATTATGACTGGACTTTAGTATGGCTGTTGGAGTTAGAAGGATCAATGTATCCTTTATATCCGAGTCCTCTATTGAGCATAGGATTATCCAGAGTCAAGCTAAGTTTAGGCATAGGACTGGTCTATCTCACTTCCTTACTTCCTTTTTCTGATATGCTCTTCTTTTTATTTGTTCAACCGATCAGCTACGAGAAGGGGCTATAGGATGTTTCTTTTTTGTTAAACTGACATAATGCATATTTTATCGGGAAGGGCGACATTTAAGACTGACAACACATAAGCCAATCTTGATAGTATAGGTGTTACCTGGTCCAAAAGGTTCTCCTTACCACGTTATATGTAAAGCACCCATCAGTCGATGTAAGAAGATTTTGTTGGAATTAGGCGATAGAGAATGGAGATCTGATGAGAAAGTAGATGAGTAACCCTCATTTCTCACCAATCTACGATTTTTGTTGAACATTTTTCGTGTGATTTAAGACTATAGAAGGGGCAAATATTACAAATTATGTCACCGGGGCTAAATTTGGGGCTTGCAAATCTAAGATTGCGGCCCTGTCATCAAAATAGCTACAAGTCACTCTAGCGCCTAGGCGCGAGAGCATTTGGGGCCAAGGCATCAGACAAAAGGAGTAAGGACATGTCGCCAGTAATGAGGCACCTAGGCACCCCTTCCACCTGAGTGATAAATCTCCTAAACCAGTCGGTTTCGATCATTTTCAAAACTCCTCCTCCCCAACTCTTTTTTGGCTGATAGAGTGGAGATTCCTAGGTCCTCCCCATCGCTTCCATTTGTGCTTGATTTGTGAAGCTTTTGAGAGAAAAAATCACTTACGTAAGTTATATCTACCGCTTAAGCTCGATTTTTTCTTTCTCATCTGGAAATTTTTGGGATTTTCACTTATTTAGAGATTTCTTGGAGAGTTGCTTGATTTAGCCCATAACTTTCATTTTGTGTGCATCCACCATCATTATATACTTCATTTCTGTGCATTTTCATCATCTCTACTTTTCCATGGCTCCAAAAATTAAGAGCAGCAAATCAGGTCTTCATTCAACAAAAGGAAATTTGTATGCTCCAAAGCTCAAGAGTGATACAAAGATCATTTGGTAGCAAAGTAATGGATTTCTAAGTGAGGATTTATTAGCTCAGGAGGAGCAAAGGAAAGTATGATTGTGAGACATAAGTGGCAGGGTTTCTTTACACCACTTGCATAGTTTTGGTTTCTGTAGTTTGAGAATTTTACACCAACCTACCTGAGTGATTTGCTGATTCTTTATATGTGAGGGAGAATGGAGTGGCTATCTCCATTTGGTGCATCTATTTATTTTTTTCATTAGGAGATGTTCCGAGGAGTTACTACTCCAACTTTTTCCCTTTTGATTTTGAGTTGGATGAAATCATCAATTTTTTAACTAGTAGAAGAGGGACTTGGAAGGTGAGAAAAGACCATAAGGTCAATTTTTCTTCATCTAAACTTAACGCACCTTCCAAGGCTTGGCATTATTTTCATTTGTGCCATGATCTTGCCCTCAATCAATTTGAGTGAGGTGATAAGAGAGAGAGCTGCTTTGAAATATTTGATCCAAACCATGAAATCCTATGGCACTGATGTGTTGATTTATCGTTCTATTTTCAATCCTCCTAAGGGAGGATCCATTATAGGGTTAGGGCATCCTTCCACTATTTTTGCCTTTTGTTAGACCGGTATCAAATTTAAGGATTGGGATGAGCTGCTTCATCCTTTGAAGCCCATATCTAAAGCTAATGTGATGTTATGTATTAAACATGCTATTTTTGGGCTCGAAGCAAGTTCTTCTCAACCTTCTACCTCACATTCCTCTACTTCATATTCTCAAACTTAACCCTCCACTAATATGGCTTCTATGTCAGCCATAATGAAGATCATAAGGGAGAACATTTCAACCATCCAAACTACTCTTTATGATATTGTTGATCACATGGCACATCTTGACTGGCAAAGTAAAAGCCATTCTGATTTCTATGACAGTGCCCATGCCGCTAAGTTTGAGATGTACATGAGGAACTAATTGTTTGGCTGGGAAAACTCAGTGGAGTTCTCCAATTTTTCTCAGTGTTAGCTATATGAGCAGAGCCAACCTATGGAGGAGGATTCAAAGATAAGGAATCTGAGGAGGAAGAAGATTCAAATGACGATCATGATGATGCGGATTGATTATATTTAGTTTTATTTTTTGTTATATTTATAGATGTACTGCAATTTATTTTTTATTCTTTGCAGCTACTTCTATTGTACTCTCTTATTCAATTTATATTTTGTTATTTTGAGCTCATTCCTATTTATTTGTTGAGATATTTAGACTTTCTTTGTTGCAGTTTTATTTCACTTTTGTCAGCTTTAATATACTTGTTATGACATATCTATGAATTGAGCATAAACTGTTAATTCACTGATAGGCACATGATGTATGAAGTTTGTTCGTGAAATTTTTTCCTACTTATATTCATGTTTCAAATTGTTTTATATGATAATTAATTTTTTTTTTTTTTGGGAATTGGTGGGGGGTGGGTCTTTGCAAAAACATAGATTTATTTCTCCTCAAGAACATGTAGTTAAAATGTTATACTTTTGAATTTGAGGAATTTGGAGTTATTTAAAATTACTGTAATTTCTGACGAAGCAAAAACATTGTTTCTTTAATTTAAATTCTTTGTAAATGAAACTTCGCTAGAGTTAAGATAAACTCTAATTCAATAAGTAGAAAAAAATGAATAAGTTATTTATTTCTTAAAATAATTATATTTGTAAAAATAAGTTATTCATAAAACCTTTATTTTTAAGTAGTACTTTTTAATGTTTCACAAACTTAAAAAATAAAGGGGAGTGGTAGGTTTCACTTTGAGGAGGTGATAGTGGAATCCAAAATAATTAAAAGGCTAACTAGATACAGTAATTCTCCTAATGTTATGCTAATTATTAAGGTATACATCCTAAAGCAAATGAAAAAAAAAGAAAAAGAAGAAGGAAGAAAATATTGAAGGAGAAGAAGCTTGAGGAGATGTTTTATCAAAATTTGGTTTCGTTAGACCCTTTTTAGAGTTAAGGCTTTATTGCATGCAAAAATATTTTGTATTTATGGTGTACTAGTAACCCTTTTTAAATAGAGAACTTAATTCATATTTTTCTATCATCTAAAGACACCAAAACTAGCTAGTATTAGTTGTTTTTAAAATAAAAAAGAATTCATGTTTTCTTGGTTGAGTGGAGAGTTTATTATACCAAAGGTTTAGGCTTATTTACAAGAATTAACCTAAAGATACACTATTAATTTCCTAAAGTATAATTGTTGATATTTTTAATCAAATTTAATTAATTTGATATTAATATTCTAATGTTACTTGAGAACAAGTAACATTAACGTTTGGAGGATTTTAATGCGTGAAAATATAACATTAATTCTTTCCTACCTTCCAAATCTTTTTGGATGAAACTGCACTCTAAAGAAATATATTTTTATGTAATGAAGGTTGCCCTCTCTGTCCGATTAATTTCTGGAGTTGGTCAAAGTTCATCGGATCCAGTCAATGTTAGTCTGAGATGCCTCCCTAAGCTAGGATGATGCTCCCCTAGATGTGTTCCTCGAAGGCCTCGCCGGAGATGAAGTTCCCACAAGGAAGAGAGGCGGAGAAGTACCAAAATCTAACTTTCTTCCCTCAATATACACTTAAAACTCCAAGCTCTCAAGCAAGAAGAAGACCATCCCTTGAAAAGAAGCAAAGGAGAAGAAGAAGAAGAAGAAAAAGAAGAAGAAGAAGGGGGAGGAGGAGAAGGAGGAGAATAAGGAGGAGGAGGAGGAGGAGGAAGAGGAAACATTAGCTCTCCAAGAAAAGACATGCCACTCTCCAAAGCTCTCCCACCAGTTCTCCCAAGCAAAGAAAACTTCTCCCCCATGAATGAGGAGGTTACTAGCTTAAGCAGCCCCCTTCTCTCTAAATTCACCAAAAGGTCCTCAATAGGAGCCTAATAATTTTCTAAAGTGGGGGAAGAATGGTCATTTTACATCAATCCCAGAGTCCATCATGTGTTGCCTGTAAAAACGGTAGTCTTGGGAGCTAAAACAGTGCTCCAAACGGTCATTTTTGTGATCTAGGCCACGTTTGGTGCCTAAGCGCTGGGTTCTAGTTCCTAGGTCCAAGATGTGGTGTCTAAGTGCCAAAAATGGGACCATGGCACCATAATCTCTGCCATATGGTGCTTTAGCGCCAGAAAGTGGCGCCAGTCACCAGGACATAAAAAAGGCATAATTTGACCTATTTTTGGAGCATAGGCGCCCAACACCCAAAAAAATTTTCTGGTGAAAAAATTAAGTCCTAGACATATATAGGATCGTTAGAAATGGTCTTGAAAGGTGTTTTGAGCATGTGGGACCCCCAGGACGGCACATGGGAGCTGGTTGAACATTAAACCCTAATTTTCACCTGGAATGACTGACAGACTATGTTTTAAATCTGGAAGTTATGCGAGACTCTATGTAAAAAAAATATAGTCTCATAAATTCCAAATGGAGTTCTTGCATTGGTTATTTACTAGCAAAATTAGTACTAACGGTCCTCTTTAAACACAATGCAGGTAGGGTGTCCAAAACCCTAATATTTCTGTAGCGCGTGTATGTGAACTTTGTGACTTCCTATGACTGTGGGATGTTCTAGGTTGACGTTTAGTGATCTCTAATAATCCAATTAGGCACCAACCACATGTCACATTCCGAAGTGGCCTCTCATATGGAAATTTCTCAAGTAGGCCTGAATCGTCACCAAACCTAGCCATTTGCCCCGAATAAGTGCTAGAAGGTTCTAGATGGGTGTCTTTAGCTATCGAATGCTACAACTTATTGTTGAACACTTTAATCCATGTAGGTGGACACCCTACACTCATGACATCAAAATATATGTTGTAAACAATGGATCCCCAACAAGTGTGTTGCACCACTGAGTCACATCGCCCTTGTTAGCAGCATCCTCAAAGGAAGATCACATTTGGTAATCGAGGTGACATCCCAAGAGAAGAATAAAATAAAACTCAAACATGCCAGATAAACTGGACAAGGTATGGTCGAGGGTGTGAGTAACCTGCCGCAACTTGCCAACCACAAAAGAACCCAACCAAGTCAGATAAATTGAACATGGTATGGTTAGGGGTGGTGGTCAGCAGCTTAAGCCAACTGTCCACCGACATATTCATCCATGCTAGATAAACTGGACATGTTTAAATGAGAAAGGATTTTCCTAAACTCATTCAAAATGGCAATATCGATCTTTCTGATCTCATTCAAAATAATATCGATCTTTCTGATCTGATCTCTTCGGAGTGCTATAATGAACATTGGCTAATCATAACTTTAGTCTTTGAATCCATGGTTAGGATGGGAGGATACTAGCTCTCACTTCCCTTCGCCTGAAGGCTAACTTTAGTTTCTAAATACTAGGACCAAATTGAAGATTTTAGTCTGTCACCCTAAGATCTCCAATTCTATGCCCAACAAACCATATTTCCCTATTTATTTGCACCTAATCCCCATGAACTACATCACACATTCATGGAAATTTAATGTAATCTACACTTTTGTTGTAGAAAACAAAGCCCTTTTTGATTGTATGTTTCACGACATATTTTAACAATTCAATTGTCTAGATCAAAAGTAAATGAAGAATAAAGTGAAAAATCATCAAAATTTATTATCTTTCAAATGGCACGTCCAATCTAAACCATCACTTCACCATTTATCATTGCAAGGAGAAAGGCAAAGAAATCTACTCAGAATTCATGAGAAAGATACAAAAAAACAAAGATTTTATAAATAAAAGCAAATTCATACAAACTATGAAAATTAAATACAACTTATCTTAATTTCTTTCCCAAAAAAATCCCTTGAAGTTCCTTTAAATCTCCTTCTCTCTCTACAACAATACACAATTCTCTCTTAGAATAGTAGGGAAAAAGCAATATTTCATTTTTACTAACCCTTTCTATATCAGATTCCTATTGCTCTTAAGGATCAAGACAAGACTACAATCACTAGTCCTTGATGTGTAACTACTGAACTTTACTTATGTAAGAATTTATGAAGTTATATTTTAAATATTTATAATAATTTTTTGTAAAAGTCACAACTTCAAACGCATGTATACGTATCGTTTCAAGTAATACAGGGCTCTATTAGAGTCCTGGTTATCGATCCCATAGGGAAGATTATGAGAAAATTAAGAAATATTTTAGATTTTTCAAATTAAAAGTAATTATTATTTTTATTTCTTTTCAAAATTCAGATTTTAAATTTAATAAACTTTTTTACTAAATGTAAGTAAGGAGTAATTAAATAAAGATTAATGCTGGTATAAATAAAATAACTTTCTCCTTTTCGACTAATCCAAGATTTTTAGAATAATTATCATTTGTGGAGAACCTAGATTATGGTATTGTTCCAAATAGAAGCAATCCTATTTTTTACCTTCACTCGATAGTATAAAGAACATTGGCTAATCTATAGGTTGGTTCAGGATGTTTTATAAGTAAATTGGGTTAATCTAAGCTCACACTACTAGATGTCCAAGGGTGGCTATGGTCGGCCCTACCAATGACCCGTTCCCTTTCTATAGACCAAATTATTAGAATTTAGTCTCTCACTCTAAAAGCTAATCAATTCTAAGCCCAATAAATAATATCTTCATATTTATTTGCACTTCACCTTTATTAACCCACATAAAGCATTTGATTACCCAAGGATTCATGTGATATCTACTAATTAAGAACTCATCTCCGGATAGGTCTCAGAATTCCTTAACAGGTTTTAACAATTTAAATGGCCAGTTTAAAAAGTAAATTAAGATCAGGTATTAATATCATCACAATTTTTATAAATATTTTAAGTTATGTTCTCCAACAAAATTCAATTATCTTATTATCTTTTCATAGTTGAAAGGAGAAAGAAAAACACAACAAAACATATTTATAAAACTTTGAACCAAGTTACAAATACTTATCTGGTATGTTCCTTCAAGTGATATACTGACTCCTATTGACTCCAATGAAAGATACAAGACTTCAACAGCAACAATACTTGAAAACTCAAACTTACTACTCAAAATAAACTCACTAAATGTAAAATAAAGTGGCTCCCTAAAAGTGTAAGAATTCTAGTTGGGGACTAAAGAATGCGTGGGGACTATATGGTGCTAGAAGGGGTTTTAGGGTGTACTTTTCTCTGTAGAATTGACTCATATTTATAGAGCTTCGAATTTGACCAGGGATTGCTTAAGGCACCTCTTCAAAATTCATCCAAATACAATGTATCTTCTAGAATGTAACTATCATGCCTAGGCGCCGGAATCTGGCGCATAGGCGCCAGAGTCCGTGACCAGTTCTTCGCACCTCTTCACTTTGGATCACACCTCTTCGCGATTAAAATTGTTTTCCTGTGTCCAGATGCATGGTATCGCATGTCCTATATATTATGACTAACTTCCAGTCTTCTAGAAAGTCTAATAACCGCTTAACACAATCAAAATAACTGCCCAAAGTCATCAAAAATCTTATCTGCTTCAGTATCGAGCTGGCGCTTAGGCGCCGGATTCTGGCGCCTAGGCGCTGGACCTAAAATTTTGGCAACTTTGCTTTTTAGCTCTATTTTTGCTCCTTTTTGCTCATTTATTCCTTCTTGAACACTTTTTTATCACCTAAATCCAAAAACATAAAAATGCCTTTCATTAAAGCATAATATCCTTGAGAATTGAATCATAAATAAGGCATAAAAAGAGGTATTTTTCAAGTGGATCAAATTCCCCCAAACTTAAACGCTACTTGTCCTCAAGTAACCCTTTTAATTACAAAAAATGTATAACAATTGGGATGAAATTTAAATATTTAAGATTCTTTGTAATTTTTTATTTTATAAATGCTTTAGCAAATTATTAACCAAATTTTACTAATAAAGTTAAATTTTAAGAATTAAAGAATATTTAACTACCAAATCATAAGACTTCCAATTTTTCATTTATTTTAAGAATAATTGTAATTTATTATTTTAAGGTCACATAGAATATTTACAAGAAAAAGGCTTTCATGAAACATTTTTCTAGTAAAAATAATTGTACATAAAAATGAAGCTCAAAATGTAATTAGTTTTTTTCCTATAAGATAATTCAAGTGAAGCCAATTTTTTATTAGGCTTTCCTCAAGCTTCTCCTCACATTTCTTTTTTTTTTCTTTTTTCTTTTTCTTTTTTTTTTCTTTTTATAAGGACATTTTTCAATCATCCATTTTTTTTATTTGTGAGGTTTACTTTTTTTGGATAGCCTGTTAATGATTTTGAACTTCACTATCCTTAACTTATATTTAAAAAACTTACACATTTTTACTTAATAAATATGAAATTTTTAATAAGTATTTTTCAAAATTTATTTCAATCTTTTTTTTAAGTAATAATCTTGATTCCTTAGTATTTCTAAAATACAATTCTCTTTACTATAAATAGAAAAATTCTTAATCTTATTATTCTTTAAGTTAAATAATTATATTCTTAAAATCAATCAAAATTATTGAAATTTTAGTTATGTTTACTAAATTATTTATAAATTTAAAAATTTAAGTAATCTTAAATAGATTTTTCATTTCTTATGTTATGTTAATATTTTTAAAGAAAATATTAGTTCATTAAGGACAAATAATATTTAAATTTGAAAAATGTTTTCCTTTCCCCCAAACATCAGCTTTAGTGTATAAATGAATCATAGAATTTTCTAAAACATGAGAGAAAGAAATAAACAGGAATTTATCTAGGTACAATGATGATGTAGTAAGAAAAAACTCATTTATACTTCTACACATGCTTTAATATGCATATAACAGAAATGATTAAGCATATATAGAAAAGTTTGCAAAGCAGGAGTTAATTTCTAAAAATTTATTATTATTATTTTTTTATATTTAAAACATGTTAAACTACTAACTATTCATGAATACTAAACAGTAGGCTGAAACAAAAATAAAAATTTATCATAAAAATTCATCTATATTTTAGTCTTTAATATATAACATATAAGATGATCTAAAACAGTCTCAACATAAAAAGTCCACACAAAGTAATTTAAACAAATCAACACTAAACAATAATAAAATCAGACTCATCAGTACTAACATACTAGAAATAAACTAAAAACAGAATCACACATCTCAGGAGGTAAATCAAACTACTAATCACTATCTGTAGCCTCGTCGTCGTCGTCACCAAAAGAAAATTCCACATCCTTCGGATCAACATAAGGTGAAAATCTACGACACATAGGGAACTGAACTTCATGATCACCCTTCAAGAATCTAACAAGAGACTCAAAATACTCAGCATCATAATCACTCCTCCTTTGGGTATACTAAAAAAGATGGTCGATTTTCTTATATCGTATCTACTCTACAATGAGTTAGAAATAACTCATTATGCTGCTCCATAAACTTATCATGCATGAATTCCCATAAACTAGATGGTGGCTCAGCAGCAGAAGTAGAAGGTCCAGAAGTAGAAGGTCTACCAGTAGTAGGTAATGAAATAGAAGGTGCAGTAGAACTCTTACCTCGAAGTCGATCATAGTCAATGACACTTTCTCTTCCTATGGGTTTTGTTGACTTGAGCTTTTCCTCTGAAAGCTCAGCAACAACTCCAACACTTTCACATAGAGAATAAATTAAAGATGGAAATCCAAGTCCAATAGAAGTGCTAGAACGAGCAGTAGCCTCTACAGAATCATAAATGATACTCCCAACATCAATCAGCTTCATCTCCTATATGCAGTAGTTGAGGATAGCTCTGTCCTTGGTAACCTCACTCAAATGATGGGATGGAATGAGTCAAGCAGAAATAAAGTAATGCCATGCCTTTGAAACACCATTAAGCTTAGAAGATGAAATATTTACCCGTTTTTCGTTCTGGATCTTCCAAGCTCCAGTACCATCTATCAGGTAAGCAATAATCATCTCTAAATCTCCCTCAAATGGAGATAATCCAGAGTAATAACACTCGATGTTCGGCGGCAGGCCGTAGAAAATATTGATTCGCTCTAGAGTAAATCTTACTCCAACTCCTCTTATGAAAATCTCATTTTCTTCAGCATTTTGCATAAAACTCCCTGACGACTAGGATAATAACAACAACAGTAAAGTAACAGAATCGTTTTCAGTTGAGTGCAATGATCGTATCTTCAATCCTTCCTCCATAATTGTAAAAACTTCATTTTGAGATAATCTTCTTAGTCGAAGCAAAATCGTTGTACCAAAAATGTGCAGCAGCAGTAACAAACTTGCTAAGATCAAAATTTTCTCGTTCCTTTCCTCACTTAGATTTAGGTGTCATCTAAACATGAAATAAAAATGCAAAAGAAATTCATAGAATCAAAGGAAATAAACTAATTTAATCTTTTTAAACTTGAAAGAGCTTAAAAATCCATGGATTTAACTCTAAAAATCAAATTTTCCCTTAAAATTTCAGTTTTCTTCAAAGACAGCAAAATCCATGGTGAAAATCGAAAATAATTGGTTTAGAATATAGATCTGACCTTAGGATGAAAAAATCAAGTTATTTCAAGCTTAAAAACTCGAATCTCTAGGGTCGATTTTTGCGAAAACAGGAAGAACGGGAAGCTTAGGCGTCAAAAATGGCATGGGGGTGGTTTAAGAAGATGAAGTTTCGAGTTAGGCCGAACCGGCACCTAGGTGCCAGACTCGCCTTTCCAAAATTCGATTTAAATTATATATTTTCCACCAAAACTTATCAAAATTGACTCCTAATTACTCATTTTAGAGTATTACTCCAATTTATATCTTCCAAACATTTCCACAATCAATTTAAAATGATAATTTAGATCCACAATTCAAACTCAAAATATAACCAAACTCTTCAATTCCAATTCATATTTTTCATTCCAAGCTCAATAAATTCCAGAACAAGACTATAACAATGTTCATCATTCTATAAACAACACAAAAAACATAAATTCAAAGTAAATTTTCAATCCAACAACACACATAGAACAATTAAGCAAACACACAACTCGATATTCAACACACTAGAACTTGACTCAATCACACCTCGAACACACAAAAGATTAATTTAACACCGAATTTCAGTTTCCATCTCTTTTACAATGAAGTTTGCTAGGACCGCCTAGATAGAAAACCAACGTCCTTGGAAATTCCAAAGCCATCTTTTCATCAATCCACTGGTTCTTCACATACATTGCTACTTGCGTGTCTTGAAAGGCCTCCATATGATCAAATTGAAGTTTCATTTTCCATTCCAAATGCTCAATTTGATGATACATCTCGTGCAAACGATTTCCAATGCTTTGAAGTTCCGCTTCAATCTTTTCCAAACAACTAAATAATCTCTCCATACTAACTGCAATAAAACCATTAAAATAAGGTTGAGGATCTTTGGGAGATTTGTCTCTTACCTCATTTCCATGATTTCCTCTATCCATTGCTTCCAAACTCCTCTTAGCTCCTCCAAAATGGATTTCTCTGGTAAAAAATAGGGTTACTTAGTGATTGGGGATGAAGATAGGGCAATTTATAGGGAGATTTCGTGTGAAAAACTGAAGATTTTTTATTTTTCCACGATCTGTAACTGTGGCGATTAGGCATCGAAATCTGGCACCTAGGCGTCGGACTATCAATACCAATGGTTATTCTAGCACTTAGGCGTCGACTTTTGGCGCCTAGGTGCCGGAACCATGTTCGACTCCGTTTCGCCTATCGTCAAATTTTACAAAGTTTCGGTCTTAAAAATAGTTCTATTAAAAGGGTGTGATCAACATACAAACAACGATTAAGATAAATTCAAATCACAAACAATCACAATGATAATAAATGGGTTGCCTCCTACAAAGCGCTTGGTTTAACGTCGTCAGCCTGACCTAATCAATTGAATTAATCAGGTAGACTCAGTTCGTAAGCCTCTTTGTAATTTGGTTTCATTTCTCCCATATAAGGCTTCAGTCTTAATCCGTTAACTTTAAATATTTTTTTAGTTTTGGGATCTTTAATATCCACAGCTCCATAAGGGTATTCTTTTTCAATTATAAATGGACCCATCCATTTATATCTTAATTTTCCATAAAAAAGTTTTAAACGAGCATTAAATAATAACACTTCTTGTCCAGGCTCAAATGTTTTCTTTGAAATCTTTTTGTCATGCAATTTCTTCATTCTTTCCTTATAAATCTTTACATTTTCATAGGACTCATTTCTTATCTCTTCCATTTCATTCAGTTGTCATAATTGTTTCTCTCTTGCAGCATTCAAATGGTAATTGAACTCCTTTATCACCCAATAAGCTTTTTGTTCCAGTTCAACAGGTAAGTGATAATGTTTACCATAAATTAACCGATAAGGTGACATTCTGATAGGTGTCTTATAAGCTATTCTATTAGCCCATAATGCAGAATTAAGTCTATCAACCCAGTCAATTCTTTTAGGATTAACAGTCTTCTCTAATATTCTTTTAATTTCTCTGTTTGATACTTCAACCATTCCACTTGTTTGTGAGTGATAAGCAGTTGCAATTCTATTTTTAATTCTGAATTTTTCCAGTAACGATTGAATTCTTAGATTTTTGAAATGACTTCCCCCATTTGTGATAATTACCCTGAGTAAACCTAATCTTGTAAAAATCATCTTCTTTAAATATTTCGAAACACTTTTGGAATCACAGTTAGGTAAAGCTACAGCTTCGATCCACTTTGAAACATAATCAACTGCTAATAAAATATAAATCTTTCTAGATGATAGTATAAAAGGTCCTATAAAGTCTAAACCCCATACATCAAAAGTTTCAATTTCTAATATATAGTTTAGAGGCATTTCATCTTTTCCGGATATATTTCTCATTCTTTGACATTGATCACAAGTTTTCACATAACGTCCAACATCTTTAAATAATGTAGGCAAATAGAATCCAAAATTTAAATTTTAAACACGGTTTTATATATTCCAAAGTGTCCTCTAAATTCAGAATAGTGACATTTTTGAATAATTGCAAAAGTTTCTTCATAAGGTACACATCTTCAAATCACAGAATCTCTTCCTATTTTAAATAAATGAGGATCTTCCCAAATATATGATTTATAATCATTCTTGAATTACTTAATATATTTGTTATTCAACCCATATGGTAAAATATTGCTAACCAAATAATTAACTATATCAGCATACTAAAGCATTTGTAATCCTTGAATAACATATAACTGTTCATCAGAGAATTTCTCATTTATATTTTCTTCATAAATCTTCTCTCTATTATTTTTTATTCTTGATAAATGATCAGCAATTTGGTTGTTAGTTCCTTTTCTGTCTACTATTTAAAAATTAAAATCTTGTAAAATTAAAACCCATCTGATCAATCTAGGTTTAGCATCCTTTTTAGACATTAAATACATAATAGCAGAATGATCAATATGTACGATACATTTCATTCCAAGAAGATATGGTCTAAATTTATCAAAGGCATATAATATTTCTAAAAGCTCTTTTTCATTGGTAGTGTAATTTATTTGAGTTTCATTTAGAGTTTTGCTAGCATAATATATAACTTTCAAAATTTCCTCATATTTTTGTCCTAATACAGCTCCAATTGCATAATCTCTTGCATCACACATTAATTCAAAAGCTAATCAGGTGCAACAATAAGAGGTGCAGTAGTTAATTTTTCTTTTAAAATATTGAACGCATTCAGACAGTCTTCATTAAATTTGAATTTAGCTTCTTTTTCTAATAAATGGCAAAGAGGTTTAGTAATTTTAGAAAAATCCTTTATATATCTCCTATAAAATCCAGCATGACCCTGAAAACTTCTCACATCAATAACGATAGTAGGTGGTTGAAGTTCAGCAATAATTTTCACTTTTACCTGATCAACTTCCATACCTATTTGCGAAATTTTATGTCCAAGTACAATTCCTTTTGTGACCATAAATTAACATTTTTCCCAGTTTAGAACCAAATGTGTTTCTTCACATCTTTTCAAAACTTTCGTTATATTTTCCAAGCAAGATTCAAAAGAAGTTCCAAAAACTGAAAAATTATCTATAATTACTTCAATTCCTTTATCAATTAAATCACATAATATTGACATCATACATCTTTGAAAAGTTGCAGGTGCATTACATAAACCGAAAGGAATTCTTTTAAAGTTAAATATTCCATAAGGACTTGTAAATGTTATTTTCTCTTGGTCCTCATGAGCAACGGGTAATAGATGATAACCAGAATATCTATCCAAAAAATAGAAATATGAGTGTCCAGCTAATTTATCCAGCATTTGATCCATGAAAGGTAAAGGAAAATGATCCTTTCTAGTGACGTTATTTAATTTTTGATAGTCAATGCAAATTTGCCATCCAGTAACTTGTCTTGTAGGGATTAATTAATTTTTTTCATTAACAATAACAGTTACTCCTCCTTTCTTCAGAACACAATGAATAGGACTTACCCATTTACTATCCGACATAGGATAAATAATTCCAGCATATAACCATTTTAAAATTTCTTTTTTAACAACCTCTTTCATAATTGGGTTCAATCTTCCTTGGGGTTCAATATTGGGTCCATTAAAATCCTATGCATATAGATTGAAGGGCTTATTCCTTTTATATATGCAATAGTCCAACTAAAAGCTTTCTTATAGTTCTTCAGAACTCCTATTAATATTTCTTCTTGATCCTTTCTTAGCTCTGAAGATATAATTACAGGTAAAGTTAATGAATTCCCAAGAAATACATACTTTAAATGTGCAGGTAACATTTTTAATTCTAGTTCAGGGGTTTTTTAATTGAGGGTAAAAATATATCATTTTTAGTTGTGTTTAAAATTTCCCAATTATCATGAATATAATGAGTTTCTTCAGATAAATTTTCTTCATTTACTTCTTCAATTTCTTCGGTTAATGACTCATTATATAACATAGATTCATCATCTTTTTCTTTAGAAATGACCTTACATTTTTCTTGACAATGCTTTTCAATTATATAATCAAAAATATCCATCTGATAGCATTTTTGTTTATCAGGATACCTTATTGATTTTAGAACATTAAATGTTATCTCTTAATCATTAACTCTCATCGTTAATTCTCCTTTTTTTACATCAATCATAGCACGTCCAGTAGCTAGAAATGGTCTCCCTAAAATAATAGGTATTTCTTTATCTTCTTCCATATCTAGTAAAATAAAATCCAAAGGAAAGATAAATGTATCTACCTTAACAAGAACATCCTCTATAACTCCTTTAGGATAAGTGATAAATCGATCAGCTAACTGAAGAGTTATAGTGGTGGGAGAAATCTCTCCTAAATCTAACCTTCGAAAGATTGAAAATGGCATGAGATTAATACTTGCTCCTAAATCATATAAGGCTTTTCCACAAATTTTTTCTCCAATAGCACATGGTATAGTGAAACTTCCAGGATCTTTAAGTTTCTGAGGTAATTTCTTTTGAATTATTGCACTACATTCTTCACTTAATGCAACAGTTTCATAAGCTTCAAATTTTCTTTTCTTGCTTAAAATATCCTTCATAAATTTTGCATAGCTTGGCATTTGTTCCAAAGCATCAGCAAATGGATTGTTGATGGTATGTTTCTTAAAAATCCCCAAGAACTTAGAAAATTGATGGTCAAGCTTCTGCTGTTTTAGTCTTTGAGGAAAAGGTGGTGGTGGTCTTTCAACTTCCACTTAAATAGGAATTACAATTTGATCTTTACTTGGAGAAAGAGTATCTTTAGGTTTTTCAATCTCTTCTACCTCTCTCTCTTTTTCAATCTCATTCTAAATTTTCTCTTTTAATTCCTTTCCACTTCTAAGTTGTACAGCTTTTGCTTGTTCATGATATTTCCCAGTTTCTTTAGGATTAATTTCGACGTTGCTGGGCAGTGTTCCTTAAGGTCTGTAATTAATAAAATTAGCAATTTGACCCATCTGATTCTCAATATTACAAATAACGGTGTTTTGAATTTTTAGCTGATTACCTAGTTGCATGATTAATTCTTCTACAGATAACTTTTTCTGCTGATTTTTAAAACTAGGAGGACAAGTTGGTCTATAGTTTGAATTTCCTTAATTGTTCCAATTTCAGGTTAGATTAACTTGATTATTACTCCATTGTTGATGTCCACTATTCCAATTAAAATTAGGATGATTTTTCTAACCTGGATTATAATAATTAGAATAAGGGTTATTAGTTTTACTAGCAATAGCTTGTAAAGTTTCTATTGTTTGAGAATCATCAGTATTTACAGAATTATCATTACTTACATGGGATATGTTAATAGCAAAATTATCTAATTTCTTAGATATCGCAGCCACTTGTGAAGCTAAAATAGAAAAGGCTTCATTATCTTGAATACTTTTCATTCTTTTAGGATTAACCCTTTCAGAAGGCCATTGAAAGTTATTATTAGTCATTTCTTCAATTAAAGTATAAGCTTCTTCAAATATCTTAGCCATTAAAGAACCACCAGTAGCAGAATCTATAATAGATCTAAGTGATTCAATAAGTCCATTATAAAATGTTTGAATAATTAACCAATCTGGTAAAGCATGATGAGGACATTTTCTTAATAGTTCTTTAAATCTTTCCCATGCTTCATAAATTGTTTCTCCATCAAATTGCATAAATGAAGTAATATCATTTCTGAATTTAGTAGTTTTAGAAGGAGGAAAATATTTAGCAAGGAATTTTTGTGCCATATCTGCCCAAGTTTTAATAGAACAATTTGCTAATGAATTAAGCCACATCTTTGCTTTATTTTTAAGGAAAATGGAAAGAGTCTAATCCTAATAGCATCATCAAAAACATTATTATATTTAAAGGTAGCACAAAGTTCTAAGAAACTAGCAAGGTGTAAATTTGGATCCTCATTTGGTGTTCCTTCAAATTGATTATTTTGAACCATTTGAATAATAGAAGGTTTAAGCTCAAAAGAATTAACATCTACAGCTGACATTTGAATACTAACATGAAGTTCATCAGCTGTAGGGTTCGCATCATCCCTTAATGGTTTATAAACATTTTTTTCATTGATTTCTATTGGATTTTGATTATTGTTATGTAAGCTAGCCATTTCCTGATTTTTTTGAATTAGTTTTCCTTTTCTTATTCTTTTAACTGTTCTTTCTAATTCAGAATCAAAAGGTAATAATCTTTCAGATCCAGAACTACGCATAAAAATAAATTAAAATGTTTTTGGTTTTTTTGTTTTTTATATATTTTTTTATTATTTTAAAGAAATAAAACTGTATAATTTATTTTAGATTGAGAAATGTAAAAATTGTCTTTTTAACTTTCTTCATTCTCTTCCCCAGCACAGCGCCCAAAACTTGATGCGCGACTACTGACCTTTACTTTGTAAGAATTTATGAATTTATATTTTAAATATTTATAATAATTTTTGTAAAAGTCACAATTTCAAATGCAAGTATACATATCATTTCAAGTAATACAGGGCTCTATTGGAGTCTTGGTTATCGATCCCAACTGGAAAATTATGAGAAAATTAAGAAATATTTTATATTTTTCAAATTAAAAGTAATTATTATTTTTATTTCTTTTCAAAATTTAGATTTTAAATTTAATAAAATTTTTACTAAATGCAATTAAGTAGTAATTAAATAAAGATTAATGTCAATATAAATAAAATAACTTTCTCCTTTTCAACTAATCCAAGATTTTTAGAATAATTATCATTTGTGGAGAACCTAGATTATGTTATTGTGCCAAATAGAAGCATGCATATTCTTTACCTTCACTCGATAATATAAAGAACATTAGCTAATTTATAGATCTGTTTAAGATGTTTTATTAGTACAATGGGTTAATCTAGGCTCACACTACTAGATGTCCATGGGTGGCTATGATCGGCCCTACCAGTGCCCGTTCCCTTTCTATAGATCAAATTATTAGAATTTAGTATGTTACTCTAAAAATAATCAATTCTACGGCCAATAAATAATATCTTCCTATTTATTTGCACTTCACCTTGAATAACCCGCATAAAGCCTTCGATTACCCAAGGATTCATGTGATATCTACTATTTAAGAACTCTCCAGATAGGTCTCAAAATTCTTCAACTCTTTTAATAATTTAAATGTCCAGTTTAAAAAGTAAATTAAGATCAGGTATTAATATTATCACAATTTTTATAAATATTTTAAGTTAATTTCTCCAACAAAATTCAATTATCTTATTATTTTTTCATAGTTGAAAGGAGAAAGAAAACTAACTACTCAGAACACATTGAATTCACACAACAAAACATATTTATAAAACTTTGAATCAAGTTAAAAATACTTATTTGGAATGTTTCTTCAAGTGATTCGCTGACTCCTATTGACTCCAATGCAAGGTACAAGACTTCAACAGAAACAATACTTGAAAACTCACCCTTACTACTCAAAATAAACTCACTAAATACAAAAGAAAGTGGCTCCCTAAAAGTGTAAGAATTCTAGATTGGGACTAAAGAATGTGTGGGGGCTATATGATGCTAGAGGGGGTTTTAGGGTGCACTTTTCTCTATAGAATTGACTCCTATTTATAGTGCTTCAAATTTGACCAGGGGTTGCTTAAGGAACCTCTTCTAAATTTGTCCAAATAAAATGTATCTTCTAGAATGTAACTGTCACGCCTAGGTGCCGGAATCTGGTGCCTAGGCACCGGAGTCCGTGCCCAGGTCTTCACACCTCTTCACTTTGGATCGCACCTCTTTGCGATTAAAACTGTTTTCTTGATCCAGATGCATTGTATCACATGTCCTATGTATTAGGAATAACTTCTAGTCTTCTATAAGGTCTAATAACTGCTTAACACCATCAAAATAACTGCCCAAAGTCATCAGAAATCTTATATGCTTCAGTATCAAGCTGGCGCTTAAGCGCCAGACCTAACATTTTGGCAACTTTGCTTTTTAGCTCTATTTTTTCTCCTTTTTGCTCATTTTTTCCTTCTTGAACTCTTTTTTTATCACCTACATTCAAAAACATAAAAATACCTTTCATTAAAGCATAATATCCTTAAGAATTGAATCATAAATAAGGAATAAAAATATGTATTTTTCAAGTGGATTAGTCCTTATGGAACTTTTGATTTTAGGAAGATTCCTTTTGGGTTATGTAATGTACCCACGACATTTCAGCAATACATGATATCAATCTTCTGTGACTTGATTGAGAAAGGAATTGAAGTATTCATGGATAATTTTTTTATTATTTGGCCCTTTATTTCATTCTTACTCAGATCATCTGGCCAAAGTTTGAGATGATGTGAACACACAAATCTGTTTCTCAATTAGGAAAAGTGTTAATTTATGGTATCTCAAAAAAATTTGATTGGACACAAAATTTTAGAGAGATATAGAGGTAGATCCAGCCAAATACTAAGTGATAGAAAAACTTTCCCCACCCACTTCAGTGATGGGATTTAGAAGTTTTCTTGGATATGCTTGATTTTATCGGTGATACATTCTGGATTTCTCCAAGATTGCTAAACCTTCATTCTATCTTTTAGAAAAAAGATGTCTTATTCGATTTTGATCAGAATTGCATAAATTCCTTTAAAACTTTAAAGGATAATTTAGTCATTACTCCCATCATAGTTTCACCTAATTGGGGGAGGCCATTCAAGTTGATATGTGATGCAAATGAATACGCTATAGAGGAAGTTTTAGGATAAAGGCACGTCAAGATGTTTCAAACTATGTATTATGCTAGTAAGGCCTTAAATAAAGCTCAAGTTAACTACACCACTACTGAATAGGAGCTTTTGGCTATATTATATGCGTTCGATAAATTCAGACAGTATTTGAATGGTACTAAGTGTATTGTTTATACTTGATTGGGGGTAGAATGAGGAATCCTTGAAGAGTTCGTCAAAGCCAAATTACATCAATTTTATCTATTACAAGTGCGCGTTCTCAAATTTGGTGGAGAGAGCCACTATTTACTGCTTTTCAACTAATCATGAGATGAGATTGTTACCGAGTAAGGTACAAAATCTAATGGCTAATGTTCTATCCTGTGTGTTCTAACCATGCTGGTGTCTAAGTATGTTTGAAGTTGTAGATTGATGTTGGTGATCGGAAGTCCAAACATGATGATTCTTTCGAGGTACTGTAGTAGTCATTTGATGAGCTAAAGATGATAAAGTAAGGGGTGATGCATACTCCGGCATAAGTAAATTAAGACAAAGGCAACATCTAGTCTTGTGATGGTGAGAAGTTGAAGGAAGTCACCTAGTTGTCTATATTTAGTGATATTAGGAAATTCTGAAAGTGAGTTCTGATCAGGATTTAGCTTGTGAGGAAGGGAGATGGAGATCATTTTGCACATGGAGATTCCAAGCTGTTGTAGGAGGATTGTGTGAGGTGGTAACCTTGGGAGGTGGATGTTTCGGTGATGCCAGTGAAGGTAATAATCAAACCTAAGTCTGTGAATTGGAATTCGGATTGAAAAGAGTTCATGAGTTGAGATATGGCTTTGGGATCATTTCGTATAATGAGAATATCATTGACATACACAAGGAAATATAGGGTGAGCTGATTATGATGATAGATGAGAATGAGGGGGTTGGTGATGCTTAGTTCAAACCCTTTGGTTTGGAGGTGATGAATGAGAGTATGATACCATTGTCTTGGTGCTTGTTTGAGACCATAAAGAGTCTTTTTGAGTAAACATAATTTAGTTGGAAGTTCAGTGTCTTGGAAGACTTAGGGTTGATGCTTGTAGATGGTTTCGTCGAGTGAGCCATGGAGGAAGGTGTTTGAGACATCCAATTGTTGAATTAGCCACTTGTGTTGAAGAATGATTGATAGAAGGATCCAAATGGTAGGAGATTGGCAATGAGGCTGAACATTTGCTTGTATTGGGCTCTTGGCAGTTTTTTAAGCCATGAGCAACTAATCTCCCTTTTTATTTATCGATGATGCTCTTGACATTGTATTTGGTGTGGTAGTTTCATTTGCAACTAATGATATTTTGCTGAGGTGGTGACTCCAAGAGGATCCATGTACCTTGCTTTTGGAGTGACTCAAATTTTAAAGACATGGCTTGATGCCAATGTAAATTTTTTGATGGCTTGTGAGTAGCATGAGGGGTTGGTATGGGTCGTTGATACACCTAAAATATATAATGTTTTTAAATACATTTTTATACCTATTTTTGATGATATTGCACTTTAATGAAAGGTATATTTGTGTTTTTCTTGTATGTATGATTAAAATGACTGACTATAATGAAAGGAGCAAAAGATGATCAAATTTTTAGTAAAAAATTAAAGAATGAAAATTTTAACCTGTGGCGGCTAAGCATCGGACCCTTGGCTCATAGGCATGGTAGTTAAAAAATATAAATTAAATCAAATTTGGCTCCATTTTCAAGGGGTGTTTGAAGCAACTTTTGATGGTAACATCCTTAACTTCTTTTGGGCGGTAGATTTGAATGAAGTGATGCATTCTTTGGTGGATAAATTAAATCTGGACATGATTTGAAGAGACACCAAGGCACCTTTAGGAAAATTTTAAAAAGAAGACTTGAAAATTAGAAAAATGGGTTGTTGTTGGAGGGTGTGATTAGTGTTAAGAGTAAAGATTATGTTAGAGAGTTATCGAGAGCACACCTTTCCACTTCACCACTTTTATTATCAATTATATCTAATTTTTATTAATAGCAAAATAGAGATTTGGAGTTAACGGAGTTGGGCGCCAACCTCTATTGTTTCTTGTAAAGGGAAAACAAAGTTTCAATGGAACTTCAAGAGTCTTGTGGAGAGGATTTTCATATAAGTGTTTATCTTGTTTTACATTTGTTTTTAAAGTAAGACTTGTTGTATTTTCACTATGATTTCTACTTTCAAATTAAGTTGTGATTGTGTTTTCTCCATGAATTCTGAGTAGTTTTCTTTATCTTTTTCCTTTTAAATGATGAAGTAATTAAATTATGGAAGGAAGTTGTGTGAAGTATAGGATTTTAATGTTGGAAGAAGTTGTGATGATTCACTACCTTGCACTTCATTTACCTCTTGATTTGGCCAATTAAGATGTTAAAATTTGTTGTGAGAACATGTAAGAACCAATGCGGTATTGTCTCAATCAATAATTGGAAAGAATCACTTGTAATTGTATGGGTGAGAATTGTAATCCATATGGTTGGATGCAAATAAATAGGAAGAAATGTTTTAGTGGGGAGTAAATTAGAGGACCTTAGAGTGACAAGCTAAAGCCCCTTAATTTGGTTTGATGTTTTAAATTTTGTTATGTGTTGTTATCCCCCAGGTGGAGGGAATAGAGGGAACTCTAGAGTGAGAGCTAGTATCTTCACTGCCTCCATCTACATGATTTTCAAAACTTTAAATTAACCAATGTTCTTTATAGGACCAAGTAAGGGTAAAGAATATAATTGCTTCTATTTGGCACAACACACTTAGATACTTCCACAACAAAATTTCATAATTATTAATGATTCATTGAAAGAGGAAAAAAATATTTTGTTCTCATTTGCTTTCATACTATTTTATAATTATGTTAACTTTAGTTGTTTGTTTTACTTTTTATTCAGAAAATACCAAAAACAAATTTGAAAAACTTTATATCTTAAAACATACTTTACAAAATTATTTTGAAAAGTAAAAAGTTATTTTTCTTATTTCTTTAAAATTTTAGACATTTCCCTGTGGGTTCGATATCTCAGGGCTTAATCAAAAAGTCATATATTACGTGATAAACGATACATATACTTACATAGTTTCACATATTATAAATTATTAAAGTATAATTTCATATCTAAATCATAAGCATAAATATTTGATGGAGTCAAGTTTTTGGCGCCGTTGCAAAGAAAGAGATAATATCATTGGAAAGAAATATAAATTGAAAAATGTAAGGGTAAATATTCGGGGATCAAGTTTTTGGCGCCGTTGCCTGGGAAATTAATTAAAATATCAGTTATAGAAAATTTAAGACAACTTAAGTTTTTACTTTTCATATTTTTTGGGTGTGTGTTTTATTTTATTTTGTTAATTGTGTATGTGTATTTCAAGTTTTGAGGGACTTGTGCTTTACGATTCTGAATTAGAAAGAACTATCAGAAAAAATAAAAAAAATACAAATATAGAAAAAGATAAAAATATTCTAGAAATAACAAATCAAGATCATCAAAGTGTTGAAATCCATCAAGAATTAAGATCTTTAAGAGATTATACTAACCCTACAGTGGATGAACTTCAAGGAAGTATTCAACACCCTATTGTAGCTTCTAATTCATTTGAACTTAGACCTGCTATTATCCATATGGTATCTAATAATCAGTTTGGGGGAGCACCAACTGAAGATCCTAATTTACATCTTGTCAATTTTCTATAATTGTGAGCTACTTTTAAATACGATGGTGTTTCTGATGACGCTATTAGACTTTGACTTTTTCCTTTTTCACTGAGGGATAAAGCTAAGATTTGGTTAAATTTGTTAGCACCTGGATCTATCAGAACTTAGGGTGATATAGCACAAAAAATCCTTGCTATATATATTCCACCATCGAAGACTGCAAAGCTTAGAAATGATATTACATCATTTTGTCAGTTTTAAGGGGAATCTACATATGAAGCATGGGAATGTTTTAAATATCTCCTAAGAAAGTGTCCACATCATTCGATACCAAATTGGTTAATAATTCAGACCTTTTACAATGGATTAGTTAAATCTCTTAGATCTATTAACGATGTCGCTGCTGGTGGTTCATTGATGTATAAACAGTTTAGTGATGCTTATGTTTTAATTGAAGAAATGGCTACTAATAATTTTTAATGGCATTCTGAAAGGTTAAATCCTAAGAAGGTAATAAACATTCATGAAAATGATGCTTTTGCGATGATAGTAAATCAAGTTGTTGTAATTTCAACAAAGATATACCAATTTGGGATGAATTTTTCTCAGCCAACTTCCATGATTGAAGAAAATTTATTAGGCCAAATGGTTGATTTTCAAACTTCATCAGAAACCTTGAATGCCATAAGTAAGCCTCATAACCTATATTCCAATTATTATAACCTAGGTTGGATAAACCATCCAAACTTTAATTGAAATACCAATAATCAGGGTGGTAGTAATCAACAATGGGGGAAAAACCAAGTAAACCCATTTGGAAAGTGGAACAACCAAGGGAATAATAATTATAGACCAACTTATCCTCCAGATTTTAATAATACTTCACAATTTAAGAAGAAGAAGTTGTCTTTTGAAGAAGTGGTGTTACAAATGGGAAATCAATTACAAAGTCAAGGAGCTACAATCAGAAATATTGAGAATCAATTGGGACAGATTGTCAATTAATTAAGTAGTAGATCCTAAGGAACGCTTCCTAGTAATACTAAAGTAAATCCAAGAGACAAGACTAAAGAGCAAGTACAAGTTATTCAGTTGAGAAGTGGAAGAGAGTTGGAAGGTAGAGTTCGAAAAGAGACTGAAGTAGAGATTGAAAAACCAAAAGAGGACACTCTGAAAGGTTTGGAAACACCTATTTCTCCACCTAAGACTGATTTAGAAAAGCTACCACCTTCATTCCCTAAGAGACTTTAACAATAAAAATTGGATAAGCAATTTTCAAAATTCTTGAAGATATTTAAGAAGCTTACAATCAATATTTCATTTGCTGAAGCCTTAAAACAAATGTCAAGCTATGTGAAATTTGTGAAGGATATTCTCAACAGAAAGAGGAAGTTTGAAGATAATGAGATTGTTTAACTTAGTGAAGAGTGTAGCACTATAATTCAAAAAAGCTTCTTGAAAATCTTAAAGATCCTGGAAGTTCAACAATTCCATGTGTAATCGGAGATAGATTTTTTTGGAAAAGCTTTATGAGATTGGGTGCAAGCATTAACCTTATGTCGTTATCAATATTCATAAGACATAGATTATGAGAAATAAACCCTACTACTATAACTCTGTAATTAGCAGATCATTCAATCACATGTCCTAAAAGTGTTATAAAAGATTTTTTGGTGAAAGTGGATCAATTTATCTTACCTTTTGATTTCATTGTGTAGGATATGAAGGAAGATAAAGAGATACCCAAAATTTTAGGGATACTTTTCCTAGCCACAGGCAGAGCGATGATAGATATGCAAAAAGAGGAAATAACAATGCGAGTTAATGATCAAACTGTTACATTCAATATTTCAAAGTCAATGAAATATCCTGCAAGAGGTAAAGATGATGAATGTTATAGGATGAATGTTATCAAATATTTGAGTGAATGTCATTTCAAGTCAACATATGAAGAGAAATCTGAAAGTAAAGAATTGGAACATGATCCCTAATAATATATGCGCGCCAAAAACTTGATTTAGCTGGATAAATGTAACGGCGCTAAAAACTTGATCCCGGCAACGGCACCAAAAACTTGGGCCACGAGGAATATATGCCCTAATTGTTTAGATATGAAAATTATGATGTTATAATATCGTTTATCAAGTAATATAGGACTTTCTGATTAAGCCCTGAGATATCGAACCCACAGGGAAAATGTAAAATCTTTAAAGAAATAAAAAATTTATCGTTTTACTTTTTTTAATGGCTTTTGAAAGTATGTATTGATTTTGAAAAGTTTTGAAAGTTGATATGTCTTTTGAAATTTCCTTAATAAAAAGTTAAGCAAGAAATTAAAATTATAATAACTGATAACATTGTATGTAAAATACTATTAACTAGAATATCTTTTTCTTTCCTTTTATGAAGTTGAAATAATTATTAAAGTATTGTTGTGGAAGTATTTAAAATTTGTTGTGATAGATAGAAGAAAGTGTGTTCTTTACCCTTACTTGGTTCTATAAAGAACATATGTTAATTTGAAATTTTTATCATTTTGAACATGGTTAGGCAGGGAAGATACCAGTCTCTCACTCTAGAGTTCCCTCGATTCCCACCACCTGGGGGCTAACGTCTCATAACAAAACTCAAAACTTCAAACCAAATTAGGGGGTTTTAGCCTGTCACTCTAAAATCCTCTAATTTTACTCCCTTCCATAAAAAAATATCTTCTAATGTTACATTCAATTATATGGACTACAATTCTCACCCATATAATTGTGTGTGATTCTTACTAACTTTTATAAGACAATACTGCATTGGATCTTACATAATCTCAAGAAATTCTACAACTTAATAGGCCAAATTAAGAAGTAAACAAAGTTTTTAGAATCAATCTTCACAACTTCTTCCAACTTTTAAACACTTATAATTTCCACAACAATTCTCTATAAATTAATTACTTCTCCATTTAAGAAAGAAAAAGATAAAGTAAACTACTCATAATGCATTTAGAAAATACAAAAACACATTGATTTGAAATTAAAAACCATAAGAAAAATAACTAACAGAAACAAGTATTAATTAAAAAACTAAACGTAAGAACAAAAGTAAACACCTATCTGAAAATTCTCTCCACAAGACTCAGGAAGTTCCTCTGAAACTTTAACTCTTCACAAAACTACTCCTCGGAGAAGATCTCCCAACTCTGATGACTCATAATAAACTTCAGACTTCAATAAAAACTAAACTGAAAAGAAATAAAAGAAGTGGGATGAAGAAGACTTCACTCCGACCCTTTTCTCTTTTCTACTCTCTACTCCTACTCCTAATTAAAACTAAAATAAAAAATCTGTAAAAATGCAATGGAAGAACCCTTCAAAATGCAAAAGAAAAGGTTCTTTAATCTTTCCTAATACTCTCTTTAAATAGTAACCAAATGTTGCCTTGGTATCTCTTCAAAATGTGTCCAGACTCAATGTATCTACAAAAGAATGCACCCATTCATTCAAACTTGCCGCACAAAAGAAGTTATGGAAGTTACCACCAAGAGTTGCATCCCATCCCCTTTGAAATTGGCGCCAAATTCATTTGAATTTAGATTTTTAACTGTGGCGGCTAAGCCAGTGCCAAATTTTCATTTTCCATCTTTTTTTGCTCCAAATTTGATCCAATTTTGCTTCTTTCATCATGACCATCCATTTTCATCATACCTGCAAGAAAAACACAAAATACCATCCATTAAAGTGCAATATCATTAAAAATAGGTATAAAAATATGCATAAAAATACTATATATTTTAGGTGTATCAAAATCATCCAAACATAAAATGTTTCTTGTCCTCAAGTGACAGTTAATCTCATAGAACATTTTAGCATGTAAATTATGTAATGAGTTTCTTAGGAAGATAACAAAATTTTGTTCTATAAATGGAATAGTCCAATTTTGAAAAAATTTCAGTAATTAAAACCAACTTAAAGTTTAGAAAGTTCTTAAGTGAAGGAAGATGATAAATATAAGTTTCTATCTAATTCAGCAATATTTGTAGATTCTTCAAAATATAGGATTCAAACACTTATTTTTCTCACTTAAAAATCTTTATTTGAAAATAATTTTACTTCTATATTATAACCTTAAGCTTTAGATTTTCTCTGAACTTATATCTTAAACTTTAGGTATGAAACCAATTTTTGATTAGGCCCTTAAATCTTCAAGCTTCTCCTCCCTTTTTCATATACTATTTTTCACTTTTTTTTCTAAGGCAAGGATTAATATATCTGGATAAGCCTTTAATGATTTTGAATTCCTCTCTTCCATTTAAAATAAAGGTTAGATATACATCTTTCACTTAAAAATCATAATAATAATATTTGAAAATTACTCTTCAATTAAAGAAATTTAAGCTTTGAAGAATAAAAGTCAAATCTTCTATTTATCAAAAAATACAAAACTTCTTGCTAAAGATAGTTTAACTTTATTTAACACCTGTTCATTAAGAAAATTTTAACTTTATATTTTTCATGATTACTATAAATTTTAACTAAATTCTTTTATTCATTTCTACATTCAAAATTTTTGTTCCCCTAGTATAACTTCATGTACATAATTGTTCTCAATCAAAAATAAGATTTATTTTTAAGTATTCTTGAGAATCAAATAAATTTTTAGGTTTTTTGAAAATCTTTGTTTTTAAAATTCCCCCCAAAACTTTGATTTTTAGTTAAGATAAAACATTTAAGCATAAGAAATGATAAATGCGTCAGAAATAAAAACTGGCATATCATGTTTGCAGGAATTTTTAATATCCTAATATGCAAGCACAATAATTTAAATAACAGGAGTAAAATGAAATCATATTTAGGTTTTTTTTAAAACAATTTTTTTTATACAAAGAAAAGTAAAAATTTCAAAAAAACTTCTACAATAGTGGTAGTTTTCAAAGCAAATACACACCAACTAAAATAACACACTAATACATATAATAGATGATGGTGGAATTTGAAAAATTTTAAACATGTAGTTTCCTAAGTAGAAGTTCCCAATAGTGGTTTATAATCTCCTAACAGTTTTTGAAATAAAATACACACTACTAAAAACTCTAACATAACATACACATTAAAACATTTACTAACACACATCATTACCACAAAGCAACATATAAAACATTAATACAAACAACAACAAACACATTTGAATATGCATAACAGAAAAAATAATACAAACTATAGTTTTGCATACTATCAAGGTTCATATCACAAAACAATAATCAAACTAAAAACTAAACAAAACAAACATCAGCAACAATAATAACAACACCACAACAAAAACAAATAATACAAATCTACTCATCATCCTCCTCCTCATTCCAATCTCTAGATGGCACAAAAGGTATGTAGAATGGATGAGGGGGCATCTCAGCACTCTGATCACCTCTAATCAGTCTATCCAAATATTGCTGATAACTCTCCTCATACTCATCATGTTTCACAATATATCTTTCTACATTATCCATCTTACCATCCATATCTTTCAGATGCTCTCGAGTAAGACTCACTTTTCTCAAAATTTTTCTTAATAAACCAGCCTGTGAATTAGTAGATGATGATGCACGCGAAATAGAAGCACGAGAAGTAGATGCAGCAGAAGCAGAAG
This sequence comes from Papilionanthe hookeriana x Papilionanthe teres, assembly GCA_022702705.1. Lineage (NCBI taxonomy): Eukaryota > Viridiplantae > Streptophyta > Magnoliopsida > Asparagales > Orchidaceae > Papilionanthe > Papilionanthe hookeriana x Papilionanthe teres. Next base: position 163,153,540 of record CM040422.1, on the reverse strand, counting down.
CAGTATAAGCCCTACCAAATCCTCCTCTCCAACCAAACTCTGAATGTACAGTGTAAGCACCAACGTTTACACTGGTAATTGGTCTCAATGGTTGAAGTACCTCTTCCCAGGTTTCAAACTTCACTCCAGATCGTTCACATAATGAATGAATCAAGGAAGGAAATCCCATACCTGCAGTAGTGATTAATCTAGCACTGTTCAAAACATAATCATAAATTATTCTTCCAATATCAATAGGCTTCCCGTGTTGAATACAATGGTTCAACACAGCTCTTTCTCTTGTTACTTTACTAGTGTGGCTCGAAGGAAACAACTTAGATGAGATAAAATAATGTCATGACTTAGAAATGGCATTCAATTTGGAAGCAAGAAAGTTCACTCTTCTATCATTTGTAATTTTCCATAATCCTCTTCCATTAGTCAGAAATTCTATGATCTCATCTAATTCTCCTTCCGTAGGATGATAGTTAGAATAAAAACAAAACATGTCAGGAGGTAGTCCATAAAAAGTGTTGATTGCCCCCATAAGAAAAGTTGACCTCATGCCTCCTAACCATCACTTGATTCTCTTATGCAGCAGGAAAATTTGCATAAAATTCTCGAACCTAGAAACAACAGCAACAGCGGAGAAGCAACAGTAATTTTCCCAGTTCCTTCTAGCAATCATTTCTTCAATCACCTCTCCTGGTTTACTAAACACTCGCTCAGCAATCAACTTATGTGATTGCAATGCATCAACGTATCGTTCCTCAGCCCTCATACTAACAAATTTGTCAGAATCAATTCTTGTCTTTTCTCGTGCACGCTTTGACATTGGAGCCATTGTCGGCATATTTTTAGGTTATGTGTTTTATTTTGAAAAGGGGTCGCCTAACAGAAATTGTCGGCGAATTTTTAATTTAATTTAAATAAATAATTTGAAAAGTAGTATTTGATTTTAGAAATAATTTTAAATTTGAAGGTTTTAAGATATGAGATGAAACCGATCTCACATCCCAAATAGTTTATATAAACGAACACCACACCACAAACCGTGTATCTATCCCTAAGGATAGACACACTGCTTAATGGTGGGGCTCGATTAAATAAACTAGAAGATTTGTGACATCCGTTTGGTATGCGAACCAATTTTATAAGTCGACAAATTTCCCTGCTTAACATGAAAGCATTAAACGGGGTTTATATTACACGGGTTCTTTAAAATTCCCTATAAGGGCAAGCCCCTATAGTTAATTACATCTTAAGTGACGGGAATCACCTAAGAAAACTCTCGATAATAATCAATAGTTCTACTCTCAAGAATTTCAAAGTTTAAGTTTTCAAAGGATTGAATTCTGGAATTTCAATAGGGAATGGATCAAGTTTGGAACATTTTGTTTTGAGAATTCAAAGGAAGAAAGGTAGGAGAAATCACAGATTCGAAGCGAACTTCGGTAATTTCCCGACTATCCTATTGTTTGGCTTAAATTTAGGAAAAGTCCTAATGTTATCTAACATTTCAGTCTTGCCAATTTTAATTAATTAGGGCTTATATTTATATGATAGGATCATACAAACAGCCTCGAAGATGTGAGGGTTTATGTTGTATCAGACGACTACCTCGGAATCCTAAGATCGGTTAGGGCTTAATTTACAAGGTAAATGCCTAACGAAGAGTTGAGGATTTATGTTGCACTAGGCAAACTACCTCGAAGTCCTATGGCTTTGTTGTTTAATCCAAAGACAGTTTTGTTGATGACGATGGCCGTGCTGCCCACTATGCTCCAAGCTCCTTGTTGTTGCAGAGGTTTAGCTTTAGAAGTCATAAATCAGGGGATGAGAAAAGTGTTTTGGTTTAGAGAAAATCTTAATTTCCAAGTTTTTTCAATATTTTAATTAAAAAAATCTTAAAGTTGATTATAACGACACCGGTTAAGATCCCACGATTCCATCCTTCCGGCATCATTATTTTTATCGGATTCACTTAGTCCAGATGAATTTGCTAAACTCAACTGAATGAGTTCCACACTTTCATTTAGATCGTGGGAAATCCCTTTAGCAACACGTAGGTTACATCATCCGAGGTATTCCCGATCATCCAACAGGACGTTTTAATTTAGTTGTAATTGTAGTTTTGTGTTCGTTTGTGATTAAATTTTGAGTTGTTTTATATTTTGAAATGTTGTGGCGGTGAATTTTATCTTGCAATAACTTTTAACTTAGTTTTGGTTTCAGTTTTAGGGACTATCCTAAAGGTGTAGGTTTTCATGCAACAATTGTTTATCATGCAAGAAAAGTAAGTGCAATGCGGTTAAATAAATTGCAATAACGTAAATTGCAAGAAAGTAAATTGCAATAAAATAAAAGCGTACCTGGAGGGTCTTCCCGTCATCCCAAGCTGCACTTAAAACACAATTAGAATATTTAAGCAAGTTCCTAGGTAAAGCTAAGGGAAGGGTTATGGTTTTCTACCAAATTCCTAATCCTATAGCTAGTCATTTCCTATGACGTCTAGGTTCCTTCTTGGTTTGAAGACGATTTTCTTCATCAAGGAACAATTAAGTTCAATTGTTCTTATGAACATCCTATCATATCGAGGAAGTGCTTAAGACAAATCTTAAACATCTTTTCAATATTTCTAGGATTGTTTAAAGTCCAAACGAATTCAATTACACAAATGAATTAATCGTCCGAGGTTTAGTTAAGTTTTGTTATTATCTTACTCAGTGAACTAGGATGTTTGAATGTCCTATAAGTGAAGTAACATTTCATTTAATATTCTGTTTAGGAGTTATGACAACTAAAGCTTTCGAGGGTAAGTTGGTGTTCAAATGGTTTGTGATTTAGTTTAATTTCAATTAATGGGTTTAAATTTGGAATAGTGTTCAAGTTGCTTTATATTTATTTTGAATTCTTTATGTCTTTGGTGATATTATATTTAATTTAATTTAATTTAATTTAATTTAATTTAATTTAATTTAATTCAATTCAATTCAATTTAGTTTGATTTGATGTTAAATTGATTTAATTTGATTTGATTTAATTTTAATTTAATTTGATTTAATTTAATTTAATTTAATTTAATTTAATTTATTTATTTAATTTAATTTAATTTAATCTTTAATTTAATTCAACTTTTAATTTTAATTTAATTTAATTTAATTTAATTTAATTTAACTCAATTAATCTTTGATTTAATTTGATTTAATTTAATTTAATTCAATTTAATTTACTTAATTTAATTTAATTTTTAATTTAATTTTATTTTTAATTTTAATTGAAATTTTAAAAGAGTTTAATAATTTAACTTTAGTTTAATGATTAAGTCGTTTAATATTTTAAATTTGAGTTATCATTTTAATTAAGAATTGAATATTAATGAGATAATTAATTTAGGGATTTTTAAATTAAAGAATAAATCTCTTCCTAATAATATCCCTATTTTAATAATTCCAATTTTATTATTCTTCCAAATTTAATCAATTATTTAATTAAGGTTTAATTATTTTAAATTGCTTAATGGATTTCTACCCTTTAATTATTTAAATTTCAATCATCCAAATCAGATTAGGATCAAATATTTTACTTGTTAATTTTTTATTAAACCTAAAGTTTTAATTAAGGATTAAAATTTTAATTACCACTTTACCCTTTAAGCTTAAGAATTTCATAACTCACTAAATTAAGCTCAAATGAACTTGAAATTTTTATGTGACTTCACTCATATGTCAATAAATACATGAGAGGAGAAGATGTGATTTTTCTGTATTTAATTTATTTATATAATTATTTTTGGTAGAAAATAGAGATTTCCAAGAAAAATTTAATAATATGACCAAGGGAAAGTTTCTGTCCTTACGAAAATTAGGGGACAATCCTAATGACCAGAGGACCACTTGGACCAATTTTGGTGATTTTTTGAATTATATTATTTTTATTATAATTATTTTAAGTTTTGGAGTGTTAATTAATTTAAAAAATAAAATAAATGTTGAAAAATGAATTTTATATTTTTCAAAAATCCCTCTGATATCAAGGAAATCAGAGAATCAATTTTTGCAATTTTCTGATTTTTCTATGATTTATTATAATTATTTTGGTAAAAATTATAGAAAATACATTTTTTTATAATTTTAAAATTACCCTAGGGCTTTAAAATTTAATATCTCGTTAAACAGACCTAAGAAAAATATGGGGTTTGTTCCAAAGTGATTAAAATTCAAAATGTGACATTTTGGTGAATTTTATTATTTTTGTGATTTTTATTATTTTTTAATTATTAAAAATATTAAAATAACATTAAAAATTAACTTTTTTAGAAAATTGAAATTTTAATTTTTTTAAATTCTCCTAATATCAGAGAGGCTCCAAAACTAATTTGGTGAATTTTTGAAAGATATTTTGAAAGTTATGAATTTTTAAAGTTCAAAATGACTAAATGGCTTAATCAACCCATTTAGTAGGGCTAACCAAGTCCAATTGACTTCAAATTTTTATGGTGGGTTCCTCTGATCCTAAAGGTCAGTGGAGATTTGATTTCAAGTCAATTTGATGTATGGTTAGCTCTAATTAATTAGGGATCCATTTTGGGTGTTTAAGCCAATTAAGGTTATTTTAAATGAACTAACTCAAAACCTAATTTTCCTAGGGTCCTCTGGTCATAAGGAACATCACCAAATTTTTCTAGAATTTATTTCACAACATGCTATTTATTGGAGTTAAAATACTCAAAACAGTAACATGAATTTGAAAAATCAATAACTTTTCATAGGGATGGCCTCTGACTTTGGAAAATTCAGAGAATGTTCCCAAATTCAGAGGCTTCAAAAGCCCTACGGTCTCATGCCATGGTGAATTGTATACATGCATGGAGAATTACAAATATGCAGAGAGTAAATAAATTATTAAAAATAAAATACTTGATGAAATTAAATAATTTCTTTTCCACATTATTCTCCTCTGTTCACTGAGCAAGAGGATATTTTTATTTTATTTTTATGATTTTCCTACACAAAGTTATGAATTTTCCAAGTTTAGGGAATTAAATAAATAGAAAATATCCCTAATTTTCAATTTATCCACGCGGTGCCGCGTCATCCTCGGCAGCTCCGAATGCACACGCGTCGCGCTCCCATTCGACGCCGCCGCTTGAGTCAGCAGCCCGGGCCCCGCGGTTCACGTACCATCTCCTGGTCCGATGCCATCTGAGCCGTCCGTCCGCGCGTGTATTAAATGGATGGCATCCGTTCATCGTCCCCGAGCGTCCTCGCCGAGAGCCGTCCACACTAAATCCCTAATATCTCGCTCGATAATCGATGGATTTTCGTGTTCTTATGCTCTATGGATTCTTCTTGAGAAGACGAACAAATCCATACGGTTTATGTGGGATGAAATTTACGCAATAAAAATGGAGAATGTTCAGAAGCTCGGGAAGAATAGTGAGGCCATACCTTTGCTCAGAGAAGTGTGGCTTCGATCTGAGGGTTGTTTCACCTTCGATTGGATCCGACGAAGCTCCGGATGAAGTCTCCCGGTGCAGTGAATTGCACTAGGTAGGATTTCGACCACGGCCGATCACAAAGCATGGAGGGCGGAGCAAGCTGGGTGGCTCTGGAGATGGGGCTTTTGTTGGTGGACACCTTCCCTTGGTACGGTGAAGGTGTAGAACCAATCGATTTGGGAATTGGCTCATTGTGGAGAAGTGTCCTGGTTTTGGGCTTGGATTTCGACTACGAAATTGAGCCCGCAGAGAAGAAATGGCGGGGGATTTCGATGGGGATCAAGTGCTCGTGTATGGGGAGTAGTCGGAACAATTTTGGCGAGTTTCCTTAAGGTTTGTTTCGGCACCTCTCATGGCCGAGAGTGGTGGTGTTTAAATAGGAGAGGGTGGAGGGCCTCCCGGGGAGAGTTAGGGCTTGGGATCAGTGCTCTTGGCAAGAGAAGAACGACTACAATGGCCCGCTGGGGATGGGGCGGCTCGACGAGTGAGAATTCCAAGTTTGGGCTCACATGTGAGCTCTCGGCCATGGTGTTTTCCGGCGGCTCTAGTGGCTGGCCGGCCAGGGTCAGGTCACTGTTGTCATCAGGGAGGTCAGGGCTGGAGCTTAGTGCAGTCAATTGGCCAATGCCATGTGTAAAGAGCTTGGATTGAAATGGAATGGGGGAAGACCATTTTGGGTTCAAATGAGTCAACCCATGATTTTGGGCTAGGTTCACCACCCAAGGCCTGGTCTTGGGCTGAAAAAGATCACTTGGGTCAGCCAAGAGAGAATGGTGTGGTCTCCATCCATGATGAGGTGGCTAAGCATGGTTTAGTGTGTGACATGCTTAAGGTAAAAAAGGGTTTAAGAAGGATTAGGAAAGGGGGCCCTCCTTTTGCCATTAATGGCTTGATCACATGTCAAGCCTTCCATGGCTTCATGTGGCTTGTACATGGCTTGCATGGCTCACCTTTGGCTTGGGAAAAGTGGAGTCAATTTCATGGAAATAGATTTAAGAAAAAAATTTGGTATTTAGGGGTGATTTGGCATGAGGCTTGATTTGGAATTATTTGATGATGGGATTAGAACTTAGGGAATGGCTTTGATTAAGTGGATGGCAAATGGAGATGTCATGTGGGCTTTAGGGTAGATTTTGGGCTTTTTGAAATGGTTTTAGATGGGATTTTAAGATGGTTTAGGAAAGTGGGCTTTCGAATTTTAAAATGGATTTTGGGATGAAATTTTGGTAAAGGCTTGGGCCAAATAATTATTGGGTTTAGGTCATGGATGTGTCATGAGTGACTTGAAGCAAATTGGGGGTGATTTGGGTTTGAATTGGGCTAAATTTGGGTTCTTTTGGTGAATGGGCCAATATAGGTCCAAGTGGGCCAAGTTGGGCCAATGTTGGGCTAGGGTTGAAATTGATGTAAAATTAATGTTGAGAAATGTTTATGGGAGTGTTTCAAAGAGGTTTTGACTTTGGTTGGGCTTTGATTTTGGGGTTTGGGCTCATTTGGGTTAGGTTTGGGTTTAGGTCAAAATTGGGCCTTTTAGCTTTGGGTTGAATTTGAGTGGGGTTTGGGTCCAAATTTTGGGCAAATCATGTTAGTTGTTTTTGCTTGTGGGGATGCTAAGGAAGATTTAGAGAAGATTTGGGGTTAATTGGAGTTGAATTGGGTGAGTTTGGGTTAGGTTTGGGTCAAGGGTCCAAATTGGGCTTTAAGGCCAAAAGTGAAATTGGATCCAAATGTCAATCAAATTGGACTTGGATTTGGTCTAGATTGGTGTTTGGAATGTTGAATTGAATTTTAGAATCGAATTGGACCAGAATTTGGGTCAATTGGATAGGTTTGGTTTGACATTGGGTTCACTTAGGGTTAAAATGGGTCAAATTGGGGGTTTTGACAAAAGTAGGGTAAATTGACAAAATTGGCCCATGGTGTAGTTGAACAAAATGAAATTGGGAATATTTGAAATTTTTTGAAATTTTCTAGGAATTTTCTAAATTTTTGGGATTTTGGGTTAAGAGGGGTATTTTGGGTATTTGGAGGGTATTGGGAGGTATTTTTTGGAATTTTTGGTATTTTTGGGTATGGATGATCAATTTGAGTGATGTGGAAATGTTTGGGATTGATTTTGGGGAATTTTGGGTAATTTGGAAGTTTTGAAAAATTTGGGTAATTTCAAGGGCATTGGGTAGGTTAGGCGGGTGTAGGGTCCCGGGGGTCAAAAATTGAAAATTTGGAAAATTGAAAATTTGGAAAATTGAAAATTTGGAAAATTGAAAATTTGGAAAATTGAAAATTTGGAAAATTGAAAATTTGGAAAATTGAAGATTGGGTAAATTTGAGTGGAATGAAATCATTTTGGTTGAGCCATGAAGCCACATCAAGCCCACATGAGCCATGAAGGGACTCATTTGAGGCATTCACTATGTTGTTCCTAACCCTCTTAGCCGAGGGCTTAGGGGTTAAGGACCATCCATGTGAATCACCTACATGAGTCAGGAGGTCAAGCTGGGTATGGGTGTGGTTTTAGGAGGTGTGTGAAAGTGTAGTGTATAAGTGTAGTGTGTGTGTAAGTCAACCCTTCACCAGACCAGGCCACCCAGGGCAATCCTAAGGCCAAAGGGTCCTATAGGAACTCATCCTTTAAACTTCCACATTTGATTTCAACCCTCCAGGTGATTAGGGGTCTACGGTCGAGTTTGTGGAGTTTGCGGGGAGTTAAGAAGTGGTTTGAAATTCTAGATGGTGGATCCCAACTCTAGTCCTCTAAGATAGTCAAAGGAAAAGCCTAAGGCTAGATCCTAAGTACTAAAAAGAAGAAGAGAAGACCTCATCAAAAATGAGGTCAACAAATGGACCCCCAATAGGTGTGGTGAGCTGACGGAGCACACCGCGCGTATTGGTGTTGACCAAAGCGATCGGCAAAACCAACACAGATGTCCAAGTGACAAACTTAGGACGAAGTAGAAGAGTTTCCGCTGGGGAGTGTCAAGTATATCTCTGAAACTGGAGATTCTTGAACTCTCGCTGGGGAAAGGAAAAGAAGGTGAATTCCAAATCACATGATCTGGGAGAATTTCAATTTAGATCTCATTTTGTTTCAGTTTAAGTTTTGATGTGTGAGCTCAGATTTTAGTTTGAGTTTTAATTTAGATTGAAGTTTGGTTAAGATTAATTTGAAGGGATTTGATTTTGAAAATGAGATTTGGAATTTTGTGGTTTTAGATGTAACATCTTCAACCTCAAAAGAAAATTGAATTGATTGGATTGAATCATTACAATGAGGAGAGATCTCAGAGTAATGTGGTATTGGATGTAAAATCCTTAACCTCAAGAGTTTGATTTTGATGTATTTCATTGCGGTAGGGAAAGAATCCTAAAGCAATGCAGTCTCGGATGTAAAATCCTTGACCCAAAGAATTTGATTTTGATGTATTTCATTGCGATAGGGAAAGAACCTAAAGCAATGCAGTCTCGGATGTAAAATCCTCAACCCCAAGAATTTGATTTGGTGTATTTCATTGCGATAGGGAAAGAATCTAAAGCAATGCAGTCTCGGATGTAAAATCCTCAACCCCAAGAATTTGATTTGGTGTATTTCATTGTGATAGGGAAAGAATCCTAAAGCAATGCAGTTTCGGATGTAAAATCCTCAACCCCAAGAATTTGAATTTGGTGTATTTCATTGCGATAGGGAAAGAACCTAAAGCGATGCGGTCTCGAATGTAAAATCCTCGACCCCAAGAATTTGATTTTGATGTATTTCATTGCGATAAGGAAAGAATCTAAAGCAATGCGAGTCTCGGATGTAAAATCCTCAACCCCAAGAATTTGATTTTGATGTATTTCATTGCGATAGGGAAAGAATCCTAAACAATGCAGTCTCGGATGTAAAATCCTCGACCCCAAGAATTTGAATTTGATGTATTTCATTGCAATAGGGAAAGAATCCTAAAGCAATGCAGTCTCGGATGTAAAATCCTCAACTCCAAAAGTTTGAATTTGATTTTGATGTATTTCATTGCGATAGGGAAAGAACCTAAAGCAATGCAGTCTCGGATGTAAAATCCTCAACTCCAAAAGTTTTGGATTTTGAATAGTCATTGACTTTGCAAAGATTTGTAGTGTCGATTTGAAAAGTGTGGAATTTTGGTGTTTCTAGAATTTCATGAAAGTTGTAAAAGACTTTCATGAAGGAAATAGATTAGGAGGGAATATGTAGATGTTACACACCCTGTTCAAAAGAGTTGATCGGAAGTCACTGGTTTGGATTGGATATAATTCCTCACCATCAGATTCGATCCGTGTCAATGGAATCAACCGCTTTCATCCCAGACAAGTGAAAGAGTAGAACGAATTGGATTTCAGATTTGGGAGATTGAATTTAAATTTGATTGAGACTTGATTTGAAATTTGGAAAGATTGGATTTGAAATTTGATTTAAAATTTGATTTGGAATCTAGAAGGATTGAATTTGAATTTGATTGAGATTTGATTTGAAATTTATGTTCATTTTGTTTGTCTTTTAATGATTCAAATTTTATTTTATCGTTTATTTAATGTTCATGTGAATTTGGTGTTCGTCATTTTTAGATTTTTAAGGAAAGTTTTCTTTTATTCTCTTTTTTTATTTCTTTTCGTTCTTTGTTCGAAGTTCATTTAACTTTAATGGCGTTTCCCAGTCAATTTGCACAAAAGAGGTGAAGGCCAAAAATGTGACATGGTCACTTTCATTCCAATCATATCGAAGATACATCATACAACTCGATCTGGAATACATCTCATACAATCCATGTAGACTCAAAACGGACTATGTATGATCTTCGTCGATCCATCAAAAGAAGCATCTGTCAAAAATCCATGTCTGAATAGTGGGGTACATGGTCAATAATATCACCTTCCAAGCCATCCTTGGCAAGGATGCCGTATAGATGTACATTGGAGGTGTGATATTTTCCATGTAACTCACGGCTCGTAAGGCCGGAGGCTCTCTCGCTCCGAGTCCAGTCGGAAATGGTAAGGTGTCTTCCTGTCGTCCATTCTTCCGAAAGTAACCGAGATCCGCTTCACTCGGTACTCCCGGTATGCAATGCTTAGCGATATCTACTCTGTTGCCCTTCGGTATCATGACGGAACCCACCGGTAATGGTATCTTCACCGGCCCTCGGAACTCACACGGGCCTGCTATCCGGAGGTCGGATCCGAACATGATGTTACACTCGTTCGGGAAAGAGATCGTGCGAAAGGTCCGACAAAGTCGTGGTGATCTATGTGTGGGGGTATGCGGTCGCCACGCTTGTAGATGTTAATAATGCAGCTATTGGGTATGCAATCCGTCGGCGGTACCCTCCATGTTATCAATCTCTTTACCATTCTCTTGATGACTAATGGCATCGGATCCACTTGGCCATGACGGAGTATTCCCGGTGGGTTTCCCTTCCTGTCCTCCTAAAAGTTGTAACAACATCCACATTGTATTGTAATTCTTCCCTTCCCTGGCATCCATCTCCGGGGTTCTGAGTATGTGTTTTCCCTTAGGCGGCCTGCTCGGCCCATTCTTTTCAAATCCCGGATGCAATCCACGATTTGTTGTTGTTCATACTCTGAGAATACGTCTGTATGTAGCTCGAGGCCCTCTAGTATATTGATTCTTCTGCCTCTAATTCTCTCGAAGTATTCAAAGGTTTTCTTTTCAACATTCTGCATTCTCTCCATCTCGTATTCCGGAATGATCTGCAGATGGCGAGGTCTGTTGACATATTGTGGGATATACGGTTCAATCCCTTCACGTTCTCCTGCATACCTTGGCTCCTCGGGGATGATGTCTGTCGGGACATCCCCCGGGGTTGCTTCTGCAACAAGGTCATGCATCACTGGTGGTTCTATCCGGTGGCGTGGTAGCCTCATTTCTTCTGGTCTTTGTGAGATTTCCCTGGTCCTTTCTGTTATCCTAGGAGCTGGCCTCCTTTCTTCAGGTTCCTAGTGAACCGGTATCCTTGAAGTGTACGTACTGTCAGTAGCAACTGTCTCGTCGCGCTGATCCGCAGCTAGTTTTGTTAACATCTTACGGATACGGCAATTCTTATTTCTTCGTTGCATTGCTGTGAGAGTAGCCCTTCGAACTTCTTGAATCTCTGTGGGCGCAGCGCTAATAAGCTCGCCCTCCGCCGTAGCGACTACGGACTTCATTTTCTTATCTTCTTCGGTGTTTATTTTTCTTTTCTTCGTCTGCTGGATTGGTGGCTTGGGCCACCCACTTTCATCACTCGTCTCGCCGGGCAGTTCTTCTCGGTCAATCGGGACCCGGTCACTTTCCTCGTATCGTAGGCTCGTCGGTGCGAAATCCGAGTCAATCTCGATTATCGCTCCATCTTTCACCCTCTTTTCATCGAGTGCAAGGCTTACGCCATTTCTAAAGTTCAGGACCAACCGCCCGTTCGACATTTCCCTGTGAAAAGACAAGGAAAAGGATCAGGGGTTGTACTAAGAACAAGAACATTAAGAAAATGTTTATTAAAGACACATTTTTTTTTATATATTATATTTTTTTGTATTTTCAAATTTAACAGGAATGAAGTAGGATAAGATCAGGGAAGAGATTTTGATTTGGAAAAGAAAACAAGGAAAACTTAATTATCATGATTTTATTTATTTTAGCACATTTTATTATTTTTTGGGTTCGGACCCAATCATAAGTAATTACTTCGCCCGTGTTTCTTAGGGATGAAGAATTCATTCCTTCGTAACATCAGGTAGCGTAATACGTTTTCAAGTATCGTCCGTTGATCGGAAGCATATGTCGTTCTCCCTGGCAATTCACTAGCTGGTAGGAACCTCCTGAGTATACTGCTTCAATCACAAACGGTCCTTCCCAAGTGGGTTCAAATTTTCCTCATATCTTGCGGGGTGCAAGAATAGGTCTCTTGAGAACGAGAACTAAGTCACCAACTTTGAAGGTTCTTGGGCGGACCAGTTTGTCATGGGCTTGAACCATCTTAGCTTGGTATAGTTCTAAATTTTGCTGCGCTGCAAGTCTTTCCCCTTCCAGGCTTTCTAATTCTTCTAGTCGTAATTTGGCATTCTCTTCGTCGTGATCTTGTTTGCAACTGCAATTCCGAGTGAAGGAAGGCTGAACCTCTAAAGGTAACATCGCCTCGGACCCATACACCAGAGCGTAAGGTGTAGCTTGAGTAGGAGTTCTGAAGGTTGTCCGGTAGGCCCATACGGCTTCTAACAACTTCTCGTGCCAATTTCTTTTATTATCGTCCAAAGTTTTCTTTAAAATTTTAACGAGGGTTTTATTAAAAGCCTCAGCGAGGCCGTTTGCTCTTGGGTAGTAAATTGTTGAGTATCACCAGTCGATTCTGTGTCTCCTGACAAAATTGTTGATTTGCGTGCTTCTGAATGTTGACCCATTATCTGAGATGATCCCGCGCGGCACTCCGAAACGGTAGACAACTTGGTTCTTGAAAAACTGTAGCACGTGGTGTGCTTTCACTTCTCTAAGTGGAACCGCCTCGCCCACTTGGAAAAGTAATCCGTAGCCGCAAGAATGAAGCGATGTCCTTTTGAAGATGGTGGTTCTATCGGACCCACTATATCCGTGCCCCAACATTCAAATGGCCACGACGCTATTGTCGGGTGCAGCACATTTGGAGGTTGGTGTAGAACCACTCCGTGCACTTGGCATTGGTGACGGCTCTTGGCGATTTTCATGCGGTCGGTCATCATTGAGGGCCGATAGTACCCTAGTCTTTTAATTTTCATTTTCATCTTCGGACCCGATCGGTGAGCGCCACGGAGTCCCGAATGCACCTCTTTAACAATTTCATGGGCCTCGGACCCGCTTAGGCACCTTAGCCACATTTGATCAAAAGACCTTCCGTACAATGTGTTGTTCATTAATGCGTAAGACGAGTTCTTTTCTTGATCCGATGGAGCTAACGACCTATCGTCCGGTAGCTTTCCTGTTTGCGGGTAGTCTACTAATGGTTGTCGCCGATCTTCTGTGTTTTCCGTCACTATTGCAACTCGATTCTTTTTCTTTTTTGATTTGTGTATTGTGTCTATGTCGAGTCGTGATAGGACTCGACGTCCGTGAACCGACACTTCCACCGATTCATCTTGCAAACGAGCAAATTCTTTTGCGAGATGGGCTAAAGCATCTGCTAAAGCATTTTCTTTTCTGGGAATTTTGTAAATCGTCACATTTGGAATTTATTCCAATAACTGTATGGCATACTAGAAGTATTGCTCGAGTCTTGGCTTTAAAATCCTGTACTGTCCGGCGATCTGTTGAATGATTAACTGCGAATCCCCGTAGATGTTGATGTCTGTTATCCCCATTTGAATAGCTAATTCCAGTCCTGTTATGAGGGCTTCATATTCTGCTTCGTTGTTTGTACATGGTTCTGTTAAGCGGTAGGAGTATCTTAACATCTCCCACTCCGGTGTTATAATAATTAGCCCGATTCCTGCCTTATCAGGCACTATCACTTGCGATTCTTCGTCTTTGTGTGCTGAAGATGCTCCGTCGAAATATAATTCCCAACGTTGATCATCAGGGTCTTCTAGGCTCATTATTTGTTCATCTGGCAAATTGTCATTGAGGGGAGATTCTACCGGCAAAGGGTGTGCTGCGAGAAAGTCTGCTAAGACTTGTCCCTTTACGGCACGAAGAGGCACGAAAGTTATATCGAATTGCAATAATATCATTGACCATCCGGCAAGTCTGCCGGAAAGTGTTGGACGAGTCATCAAGTATTGCAATGGATTAAATTTCGAGATCGGGTTGACCTTATGAGAAAGCATGTAGTGCCTGAGCTTTTGAGCGGCGAAGATCAGGGCCAAACAATGCTTTTCAATTGCGGGATACCTTACTTCCATCGGAAGTAAACGACGGCTTATGTAGTAAAGAGCATTTTCTTTACCCTCATCATTGAATTGGGCTAACAGGGCTCCGAGAGAGTCGTCTAAAGCTGCGGTGTAAAGTATCAACGGTCTACTCCGAGACCGGGGCTGCTAAGACGGGAGGTGTCATTAAATATTGTTTAATGTCCTCGAAGGCCTTTCGGCATTTCTCTTCCCAAATAAATTTGGCATCCTTTTTAACTAGTGCCGAGAAAGGCTGACACCTACCTGACAAGTTTGAGATAAAGCGTCGAAGATATGTCAGCTTCCCTTGAAAGGATAGTAGTTGTTTTAAGGTTTTGGGAGGCGGCATTTCTAAGATAGCTTTAATCTTTTCCGGGTCGATTTCAATCCCACGATGTCGGACAACGAATTCTAAGAATTTCCCGGAGGTGACGCCGAAGGCGCATTTTAAGGGATTCATCTTAAGGTTAAATTGCTTTAATCGTTCGAAAACAATTCTCAAATCATACAGGTGGTTTTCCTTTACTTTGCTTTTGATGACCACATCGTCCATGTAGCATTCGACTTGATTGTGGATGAGGTCATCAAAAATTCTTGTCATCGCTCTCTGGTATGTTGCTCCTGCGTTCTTCAGTCCGAATGACATCACTGTGTAGCAAAATACTCCGATCGGCGTTCTGAATGCTGTAAGCTTTTCATCTTCTGGAGCCATTTTTATCTAGTTGTATCCTGAAGATCCATCCATGAATGAAAATATCTCATGTGTCGAAGCAATGTCGATCATTAGTTCTGGGATTGGTAGAGGGAATTCATCCTTTGGACATGCCTTGTTTAAATCTCTGAAATCCACACAAATTCTGATCTGACCATTCTTCTTTCTGACTGGCACCACATTGGCTAACCGGGTCGGGTATTGTTCTTCACGGACAAATTTGGCGTCTATTAGCTTTTTAACTTCGGCTATGACTTGTTGTTCGATTTCTAGACGCATTCTTCGGGACCTTGTCCGGCGGGACGAAGTAGGATCTACTCCTAGCTTATGGATCGCGACCTGCTGGAGCTAATCCCGGCATTTCATCGTAGTTCCAAGCAAAACAGTCTCTAAATTCCATTAATAACTTGATTATTTCTTCGTAGTCTTCTTTTTTTAGCAAGGAGCAAACAAAGGTAGGTTTAGGCTCTTCTCTAGTACCTAAGTTAACTTCCGTTAGTTCATCTATTGTAGATTTAATCTCTTCTTCGAATTCTGGTGGAGCGTCTCCAATTTGTAAATCTTCGAGTTCGTCTGTAGTTTCCATGCAGTTTTCATTAGATTCATAAGTGACAACCAAGCAAAATTCAGTATCGTCAACTGATCCTACTGTGCCAAATCCGAGTCCATACTTTGAATTGGGTGGACGACCGGAATTATTCCATAATTTTTTAAAATGTTGTGATTGACCTTTTGTCCATTGTCGAGGTAAGAAACCATGTTGAATTAAATTTTGAACACAGGGAGAGTACCACTCAAAAGGTAATTCCATTAATTCGATGAAGTGACATCTTCAAGTTGTACATTATTTTCGGTTTTGGAGGAAGAAGCACCACGGTAGAATTTGATTGGCTTTGCACCGTCGCTACGTACCTCTTTGACCACCATACCCTCGATCTTGTTAGAATGGATCGGGGTCAGGGTCATAGTATGTACGTAGTGGTTAATCTTCTCGTACATTGATTTGTATTCTTCATTCTTTTCATCTTTGAGGGAGATCTTGAATTGCGGCTTCTTCCGAGCTTATCGTTCGTTGCTTCTTGCTTGATTTCTTTTTCTTCTTCGAACTATCTTCCTAATCAACATTGATGGTTGGTTTCCTCGTCCAACCTGTCCTAACGTCTCTACCACGGCCTCGTCCCCGGCCTCGACCTCGGATGCGAGTTGTGGAGAAACCTTCACCATCTCGCCGGAAGGGAGTGGTGAGTGAGCTGTTGGACTAGAACTTCGGGTTCTCCGTTGTCCCGAACTTTCTTTGCTTCATTTGTTACGGTATCTCCTGGAGAAGATTATTTTCTTCGGTGGTGCATAATAAGTTGCGTCTTCATGGATTCCAATCTCATGTACGGAGAATGGTTGTAAGTCACCTTTGATGCACTTGTTCCCCTCCATCGTAGTATTTGATGCACCGATGTAGAGATGATGGTACCATTCTGTTTTCATGTATCCATGGTCGGCCCGATAGAGCGTTGAACGACGTTTCGAATCAATTATGTGAAATTTTGCGGTTGTCTTTGCTAAGTCAGCCGGTCTTCATTAGTAGCGTTATTGACCCGAGGGCTCTTTCTCCTTTACGGTTGAATCCTCTTAATAACATTTTGTCGGCTTCGAGCTCACGAGCATCAATCTCCAAATATGCTAGTGTTCGAAGACTCATTATATTAATTGATGCTCCTGGATCCACCAATACTCTGCAGAGTGTAAACTTCCCGATTGTAACTGAAATGTACAACGGTCGGTTGTGATCTGCTGTCCCAAGTAGTAGGTCATTATCCGTGAAGGTAACACCTCGCTGTTCCTTTAACGAGCAAACCTCATCTAAGGAATCTCCGGCCATTTGAGCTAAGCAAATTTCCGGATCAAGTAAGGCCTTGATCAGAGCTTCTCTCATCTCCTTTGATAAGATGAGAGCATCGTAGATGCTCAGCTTGGCCGGTAGTTTCCTAAGATGGGCTAGCACGTTGTAGTCCACTTTATTTCCATGTGTCTCGGCTTCTTCTCGAATGGGTATTTCTTCGCTGGGGTTGGTTCTTCTTGAACAACCACACGCTTTCCTTTGTCCTTTGGACCCATTCTCGGAGGTAGAACTCTTCCACTTCTTAAGTTGACTTCGTAATTTCTTCGAATCTAGTGTTGAGCTTGTCGGTGTTTCTTCCTGAATCGGAATGATCGGTTCTTCCGGATTAGCTTCAGAGTCTGAAGACTCTAACTCTATTGTGACTGGAGCTCCTCGAAACTCGCAGATAGATTCGTTGCTTGTTGAACTCTCGTAGCCTCCTTGATGGATGTCTTCTTTGTCATTTTGATCGTCGAGATTGTGTATGATTTGAGAATTGTCGTTGGTATCGAAATCGATGTCCGGATTGTCGCTAGTTAAGTAATCGTTAGAAACGATCAAAACGTAGCCAACGCCATCACCCTTATCATTATATGATCCCACCAAAGTGAGCGAGATAATCATACGAGTCGGAGGTTCGAGGGATTTCTCCCCCGAATCGAAACAACTATCCTAGGATAAGCGGCCCCTAGTCTAGCCATAGGATCCTCGGTCCTCTCTTCTTCGTCGATTTTCTTCTTCACTTCGATCGTCTCTCGTTGAGGTGGTTCTTCTATCGCAAGTGATAGTGCCGACTTGACGGGTTTCGAACTACGAATTGAAGCTCGCACCGAGGCGGTTTGGATGCTTGTCTAAAATCTTTTTGAAGACCTTGTCCGAGCGGTAGTCCATCCATCGTCGGTCGTATAGGGATCTATCGGAATGATGGGATCGGTTGAGATAACATTGACGGAACCTCCTTTACGGGGTTCCTTCATGTACTCCTTCGGGATTGTTATATTTTCTTTCTGAAGGTTGTCATTGAGCCAACTTTTGAAGGTAATGCAATCTTCTATCTTGTGTCCAAGCATCCGGTGGTAGGGGAAAAAGTTGGGATCATCTTTCTTGTTGACTTCTTCTAGTCTTTTAGGCTCTGGCAGCTGGAAATCTGGAGTCTTCATCAGACTACGGAACATTTTCGGCACTGCTTCATTCTTGAATGGATATTCCCTGCTCAGAAGCTCCCTTAATGTACGTTGCGGACGAGGCGGTTGTTCATACTATGGAGATGACTGATAGCTGGGTCGGGGTTGTTGATAATTCTGTTGAGGTTGTTGCGGCCGTTCGGACGATATTTGTATCGGTTGCTTGCCTTTGTCGACTGCTGCAACGATCCCGGATTTCTTTTCAAAAGTCTTCACAGGCTTTTGCTTGTCTGTCTTGTCGGCGAAACTTAATTGCTTCGCCTCCTCTTGCAAGCTCCCGGCCTTGCTTAACAACTTCTCGAAAGTCTTAATAGTAAATCCTTTGAGGAGAAGTGCTATCGGGCCGTGAATGCTTTTAAGTAAAATGCCGACTGCATGTTGTTCTTGTAGTTGTGGTTCACACTTCATGCTTAAGTTCCTCCATCGAAGTATGTAATCCACCAAAGTTTCGTTCGGCTTTTGTTTCTCTACCACTAAATCACCTATAGTGATGTGGTGCCGAGCTCCGGCGAATCGCTTGATGAAGAGGTTCTCTAGTTCCGAGAACGTCTTCACCGAACCATTTGGTAATTCGCATACCGGTCGAAGGCGATCCACGACGATTGCTGCTGACGAGCCGTCGGAAGAGTAATGCATCGCTCCGCCGGCATTGCAACAACTGGCACGAAAGTGTGCAACATGCTGTCGGGGGTTCCCAGTTCCATCGAAGGTTTTGAACAGAGGTGGTACGAAGCCTTTCGGATACTGGACAGCGTCGAATTCTTCCGGGTAAGGTCTAGCCGTCTGAATGGATGTCCCGCTCTTTGATTGTGCTAAGGCTTCTCGCACCTGCTGTTCCACCAAGCTCTTGATATCCTTTTCAGGAATCATACTTTATGTTGTATCTTTCTTTAGCTGATCATCCCCGTTGACGAATGTAATCTCCTTTCCTCCGTCCACAATGTGAATGACCTCTGGGGGTGTCTTTCTTTGGGGTTGCACTTGACTCTGGAGAGTGGCTAGAGCTACAGCCATCTCTTCCATCCTCTTCGCCATTTGGGCGATCGTGTCGTCTTTCTCTTGAAGTTGTCTTCTCATTACTTCTGGATCCTCTCTTTCTGCGGCTGCAGGAGCACCTTGTGAAGCTGATGAAGCTCGTGTTTCGACCATGTTGATTTCTGCATACTCGTCGTCCATGAATTCCGATGAATCAATCTTGTCTCCGAATTTCTCTTCTCTTTCTTTTGCTAGTCGTCGAATATCAGTCCTCAACTTTTCCATGGCATCTTCTAGCGGGCCTTTCTGTGCGTCTTCACAGTTGTCATGTGATAGCTGTCGGGCTCCTTTCTCGCGAGTCCCCTTTATTGCAGTAGCACTTTCTTCAGATTCAAGTCTCCTGGCTAGACTTTCTTTCTCAGGCTTTTGTTTCAATCTCAGCTGTCCAGTAGTGGGACACCATACCATCCTTCTAGCGGTAGAAGGTGCTAGGACCGGATGGTGCTGTCGGCCAAATGCTTTGGAAGATGGTATCCTCACTAATCTGTAATCACGAGACGACGACGGGCGGACCTAGCCCTCATCCTTTTACTTGGCTTTTACATCGCGATGGCGGGTTCTACTCGGGGCCCGAGACGGGATTTGAGCGGCACCCGCCCCATCCTTCTTAAAATTTCGATACGGGGCACTTTTCCTTCTTTGCTAACTTCTCTATCAAAGTTTACGGTCGAGCGAAACGGCGTAGTTCTAGTCCTTTTCTTGCGGCTATCGTTGTAATATGCGGGTCGAGGCAATGCGGCGGCAATCTTGCGAACATTTTCTTCATCCTCTGCGGCGGAGAGGGGATGGAACTTGCTTCCTCCCAAAAGTGGTATGTATTCGGGCGGAGGTGTATATTCGAGCGGTTCGGGATTTCCTCGGGAAAGCGATTTCGGCGGCTACGGCTTCTCTAGCGATTCTTCTACTTCTGTTTCTTCTTTAGGTCCTTGTTAGTGATGGAATTCTTGAGCTGGACCCGATCTCAAAAACAGAAGGTCTCACAGGAAGGTCTGTACCCTCCACGGTAACAGGTTCACCATAATTTTGGATTTCTTTCCCCTTTAGTTTGGCAGAAGTCGGGGTAGGTGCAGAAACAACTAGACCAGTGGGGGTAGTAAGAACAGTCCTCCTGCGGACAGCAGTACTCCTCTCAGTCGGGATCTTTTGCAGGGGAGGAAACTCTTGGGTTGACCTAAGGTTGAACTCGATCGACGGCTTCTTAGCTTCGAGATACTTTGTTTGTCGGTGCGAAAAGGAAACGCCGGTGATCTTGACATTCGTGTTTTCAAATCCTTGTCAAACTGGATGATCCCATTGTCGGGCGGCTCATCCTTATAGACGGCGAAGTTCGGTCCATTGGTGAAGGAGAAAATTAGCTTTGGGGCTTCCATTTCGCGGGGTAGATTCAGGTTGTCGGTCCCGAGTTATGCTTCTTTTCTTTAGGACAAAAAGAAAGGAATTGAAAAGAGTCCGAACACATTCTTGTTCATGTATTTATAAGAAGGAATCATTTGTTAAAAGAATCATTTATTAAAGGGTTTGTTTATTTAGAACGGAATGTTCAAAGGTGTAGAGAAGGTAATGAATCCGATTCAGAGTTGGAAAGAAAAGAAAGTCTTATGCAAGACTTCTCGACTCGAAGGATCACTCCTAAACTAACACCTATTGGGGGTCCACCCCACCTCGAAATGTGGTAAAAGGATCTCGGAACCTCTCTGTTTAGGGGTGTCTAAACAGTGGCTCCTAAATCCGAGAGAATGTTGGTTATACTTGTTCAAGGTAGAAATGAACATAGTATTCCAACGGAAAGAACGGTAGTTTGATCCTTTAAGGAAATGGATACACTACCGATTTTTGAAAGCAGAATTATTTGATTAAAATGGAGAGAGGAATTGTCCCAGGCGGAGTCGCCGGAAGTTGTCGGCATATTTTTAGGTTATGTGTTTTATTTTGAAAAGGGGTCGCTCTAACGAAATTGTCGGCGAATTTTTAATTTAATTTAAATAAATAATTTGAAAAGTAGTATTTGATTTTAGAAATAATTTTAAATTTGAAGGTTTTAAGATATGAGATGAAACCGATCTCACATCCCAAATAGTTTATATAAATGAACACCACACCACAAGTCGTGTATCTATCCCTAAGGATAGACACACTTTGCTTAATGGTGGGGCTCGATTAAATAAACTATAAGAATTGTGACATCCGTTTGGTACTGCGAACCAATTTTATAAGCCGACAAATTCCACGCTTAACATGAAAGCATTAAACGGGGTTTATATTACTCAGGTTCTTTAAAATTCCCTATAAGGGCAAGCCCCTATAGTTAATTACATCTTAAGTGACGGGAATCACCTAAGAAAACTCTCGATAATAATCAATAGTTTCGCTCTCAAGAATTTCAAAGTTTAAGTTTTCAAAGGATTGAATTACTGGAATTTCGATAGGGAATGGATCAAGTTTGGAACATTTTGTTTTGAGAATTCAAAGGAAGAAAGGTAGGAGAAATCACGGATTCGAAGCGAACTTCGGTAATTTCCCGACTATCCTATTGTTTGGCTTAAATTTAGGAAAAGTCCTAATGTTATCTAACATTTCAGTCTTGCCAATTTTAATTAATTAGGGCTTATATTTATATGATAGGATCATACAAATAGCCTCGAAGATGTGAGGATTTATGTAATATCAGACGACTACCTCGGAATCCTAAGATCGGTTAGGGCTTAATTTACAAGGTAAATGCCTAACGAAGAGTTGAGGATTTATGTTGCACTAGGCAAACTACCTCGAAGTCCTATGGCTTTGTTGTTTAATCCTAAGACGAGTTCTTGCGATGACGATGGCGCGTGTCGCCCACTATGCTCCAAACTCCTTGTTGTTGCGGAGGTTTAGCTTTAGAAGTCATAAATCGGGGGATGAGAAAAGTGTTTTGGTTTAGAGAAAATCTTAATTTTCAAGTGTTTTCAATATTTTAATTAAAACAAATCTTAAAGTTGATTATAACGACAACGGTTAAGATCCCACGGTTCCATCCTTCCGGCATCATTATTTTTATCGGATTCACTTAGTCCAGATGAATTTGCTAAACTCAACTGAATGAGTTCCACACTTTCATTTAGACCGTGGGAAATCTCGTTAGCAACAAGTAGGTTACATCATCCGAGGTATTCCCGATCATCCAACAGGACGTTTTAATTTAGTTGTAATTGTAGTTTTGTGTTCTGTTTGTGATTAAATTTTCAGTTGTTTTATATTTTGAAATGTTGTGGCGGTGAATTTTATCTTGCAATAACTTTTAACTTAGTTTTGGTTTCAGTTTTAGGGACTATCCTAAAGGTGTAGGTTTTCATGCAACAATTGTTTATCATGCGAGAAAAGTAAGTGCAATGCGGTTAAATAAATTGCAATAACGTAAATTGTAAGAAAGTAAATTGCAATAAAATAAAAGCGTACACAGGAGGGTCTTCCCGTCATCCCAATCTGCACTTAAAACACAATTAGAATATTTAAGCAAGTTCTAGGTAAAGGCTAAGGGAAGGGTTATGGTTTTCTACCAAATTCCTAATCCCATAGCTAGTCATTTCCTATGACGTCTAGGTTCCTTTTTGGTTTGAAGACGATTTTCTTCATCAAGGAACAATTAAGTTCGATTGTTCTTATGAACATCCTATCATATCGAGGAAGTGCTTAAGACAAATCTTAAACATCTTTTCAATATTTCTAGGATTGTTTAAAGTCCAAACGAATTCAATTACACAAATGAATTAATCGTCCGAGGTTTAGTTAAGTTTTGTTATTATCTTACTCAGATGAACTAGGATGTTTGAATGTCACTATAAGTGAAGTAACATTTCATTTAATATTCGTTTAGGAGTTATGACAACTAAAGCTTTCGAGGGTAAGTTGGTGTTCAAATGGTTTGTGATTTAGTTTAATTTCAATTAATGGGTTTAAATTTGGAATAGTGTTGAGTTGCTTTATATTTATTTTGAATTTTTTATGTCTTTGGTGATATTATATTTAATTCAATTTAATTTAATTTAATTTAATTTAATTTAATTTAATTCAATTCAATTCAATTTAGTTTGATTTGATGTTAAATTGATTTAATTTGATTTGATTTAATTTTAATTTAATTTGATTTAATTTAATTTAATTTAATTTAATTTAATTTAATTTAATTTGTTTATTTAATTTAATTTAATTTAATCTTTAATTTAATTTAATTTAATCTTTAATTTAATTCAACTATTAATTTTAATTTAATTTAATTTAATTTAATTTAATTCAATTAATCTTTGATTTAATTTGATTTAATTTAATTTAATTCAATTTAATTTACTTAATTTAATTTAATTTTTAATTTAATTTTATTTTTAATTTTAATTGAAATTTTAAAAGAGTTTAATAATTTAACTTTAGTTTAATGATTAAGTCTTTTAATATTTTAAATTTGAGTTATCATTTTAATTAAGAATTGAATATTAATGAGATAATTAATTTAGGGATTTTTAAATTAAAGAATAAATCTCTTCCTAATAATATCCCTATTTTAATAATTCCAATTTTATTATTCTTCCAAATTTAATCAATTATTTAATTAAGGTTTAATTATTTTAAATTGCTTAATGGATTTTTACCCTTTAATTTTTTAAATTTCAATCATCTAAATCAGATTAGGATCAAATATTTTACTTGTTAATTTTTTATTAAACCTAAAGTTTTAATTAAGGATTAAAATTTTAATTACCACTTTACCCTTTAAGCTTAATAATTTCATAACTCACTAAATTGAGCTCAAATGAACTTGAAATTTTTATGTGACTTCACTCATATGTCAATAAAGACATGAGAGGAGAAGATGTGATTTTTTCTGTATTTAATTTATTTATATAGTTATTTTTGGTAGAAAATAGAGATTTCCAAGGAAAATTTAATAACATGACCAAGGGAAAGTTTCTACCCTTAAGAAAATTAGGGGACATTCCTAATGACCAGAGGACCACTTAGACCAATTTTGGTGATTTTTTGAATTATATTATTTTTATTATAATTATTTTAAGTTTTGGAGTATTAATTGATTTAAAAAATAAAATAAATGTTGAAAAATGAATTTTATATTTTTCAAAAATCCCTCTGATATCAAGGAAATCAGAGAATCAATTTTTGCAATTTTCTGATTTTTCTATGATTTATTATAATTATTTTGGTAAAAATGCTAGAAAATACATTTTTTTATAATTTTAAAATTACCCTAGGGATTTAAAATTTAATATCTCATTAAATAGACCTAAGAAAAATATGGGGTTTGTTCCTAAGTGATTAAAATTCAAAATGTGACATTTTGGTGAATTTTATTATTTTGTGATTTTATTATTTTTTAATTATTTAAAATATTAAAATAACATTAAAAATCAACTTTTTTAGAAAATTGAAATTTTAATTTTCTTAAATTCCCCTAATATCAGAGAGGCTCCAAAACCAATTTGGTGAATTTTTGAAAGATATTTTGAAAGTTATGAATTTTTAAAGTTCAAATTGACTAAATGGCTTAATCAACCCATTTAGTAGGGCTAACCAAGTCCAATTGACTTCAAATTTTTATGGTGAGTTCCTCTGATCCTAAAGGTCAGTGGAGAATTGATTTTAAGTCAATTTGATTTATGGTTACCTCTAATTAGTTAGGGATCCATTTTGGGTGTTTAAGCCAATTAAGGTTATTTTAAATGAACTAACTCAAAACCTATTTTTCCTAGGGTCCTCTGGTCATAAGGAACATCACCAAATTTTCCTAGAATTTATTTCAAAACATGCTATTTATTGGAGTTAAAATATTCAAAACAGTAACATGAATTTGAAAAATCATTAACTTTTCATAGGGATGGCCTCTGACTTTGGAAAATTCAGGGAATGTTCCCAAATTCAGAGGCTTCAAAAGCCCTATGGTCTCATGCCATGGTGAATTGTATACATGCATGGAGAATTAAAAATATGCAGAGAGTAAATAAATTATTAAAAATAAAATACTTGATGAAATTAAATAATTTCTTTTCCACATTATTCTCCTCTATTCACTGAGCAAGAGGGCATTTTTATTTTATTTTTATGATTTTCCTTCACAAAGTTATGAATTTTCCAAGTTTAGGGAATTAAATAAATAGAAAATATCCCTAATTTTCTATTTATCCACGCGGCGCCGCGTCATCCTCGGCAGCTCCGAATGCACACGCGTCACGCTCCCATTCGACGCCGCCGCTTGAGTCAGCAGCCCGGGCCTCGCGGTTCACGTACCATCTCCTGGTCCGACGCCATCTGAGCCGTCCGTCCGCGCGTGTATTAAATGGACGGCATCCGTTCATCGTCCCCGAGCGTCCTCGCCCGAGAGCCGTCCACACTAAATCCCTAATATCTCACTCGATACTCGATGGATTTTCGTGTTCTTATGCTCTATGGATTCGTCTTGAGAAGACGAACACATCCATACGGTTTATGTGGGATGAAATTTATGCAATAAAAATGGAGAATGTTTAGAAGCTCGGGAAGAAGAGTGAGGCCATACCTTTGCTCAGAGAAGTGTGGCTTCGATCTGAGGGTTGTTTCACCTTCGATTGGATCCCAGCAAGCTCCAGATGAAGTCTCCTGGTCTGGTGAATTGCCTAGGTAGGATTTCGACCACAGCCGATCACAAAGCTTGGAGGTCGGAGCAAGCCGGGTGGCTCGGAGATGGGGCTTTTGCTGGTGGACACCTTCCCTTGGTCTGGTGAAGGTCTAGAACCAATCAATTTGGGAATTGGCTCACTGTGGAGATGTGTCCTCGTTTTGGGCTTGGATTTCAACTCTGAAATTGAGCCCACATAGAAGAAATGGCAGGGGGATTTTAGTGGGGATCAAGTGCTATGTGTATGGGGAGTAGTCTGGAACAATTTTGGCAGAGTTTCCTTAAGGTTTGTTTCAGCACCTCTCATGGCCGAGAGGGGTGGTGTTTAAATAGGAGAGGGTGGAGGGCCTCCCGAGAGAGTTAGGGCTTGGGATCGAGCTGCTCTTGGCAAGAGAAGAACATGCCACAATGGCCACTGGGGATGGGGCAGCTCAGCAGGTGAGAATTCCAAGTTTGGGCTCACATGTGAGCTCTCGGCCATGGTGTTTTCCGGTGGCTGTGGTAGCTGGCCGGCCAGGGTCAGGTCACTGTTGTCATCAGGGAGGTCAGGGCCGGAGCTTAGTGCAGTCAATTGGCCAATGCCATGTGTAAAGAGCTTGGATTGAAATGGAATGGGGGGAAGACCATTTTGGGTTCAAATGAGTCAACCCATGATTTTGGGCTAGGTTCACCACCCAAGGACTGGTCTTGGGCTAAAAAGGATCACTTGGGTCAGCCAAGAGAGAATGGTGTGGTCTCCATCCATGATGAGGTGGCTAAGCATGGTTTAGTGTGTGACATGCTTATGGTAAAAAAGGGTTTAAGAAGGATTAGGAAAGGGGGCCCTCCTTTTGCCATTAATGGCTTGATCACATGTCAAGCTTTCCATGGCTTCATGTGGCTTGTCCATGGCTTGCGTGGCTCACCTTTGGCTTGGGAAAAGTGGAGTCAATTTCATGGAAATAGATTTAAGAAAAAAATTTGGTATTTAGGGGTGATTTGGCATGAGGCTTGATTTGGAATTATTTGATGATGGGATTAGAACTTAGGGAATGGCTTTGATTAAGTGGATGGCAAATGGAGATGTCATGTGGGCTTTAGGGTAGATTTTGGGCTTTTTGAAATTGTTTTAGATGGGCTTTTAAGATGGTTTAGGAAAGTGGGCTTTTAAATTTTAAAATGGATTTTGGGATGAAATTTTGGTAAAGGCTTGGGCCAAATAATTGTTGGGTTTAGCTCATGGATGTGTCATGAGTGACTTGAAGCAAATTGGGGGTGATTTGGGTTTGAATTGGGCTAAATTTGGGCTCGTTTGGTGAATGGGCCAATATAGGTCCAAGTGGGCCAAGTTGGGCCAATGTTTGGCTAGGGTTGAAATTGATGTAAAATTAATGTTGAGAAATGTTTATGGGAGTGTTTCAAAGAGGTTTTGACTTTGTTGGGCTTTGATTTTGGGGTTTGGGCTCATTTGGGTTAAGTTTGGGTTTAGGTCAAAATTGGGCCTTTTAGCTTTGGGTTGAATTTGAGTGGGGTTTGGGTAAAAATTTTGGGCAATTCATGTTAGTTTTTTTTGCTTGTTGGGATGCTAAGGAAGATTTAGAGAAGATTTGGGGTTAATTGGAGTTGAATTGGGTGAGTTTGGGTTAGGTTTGGGTCATGGGTCCAAATTGGGCTTTAAGGCCAAAAGTGAAATTGGATCCAAATGTCAATCAAATTGGACTTGGATTTGGTCTAGATTGGTGTTTGGAATGTTGAATTGAAGTTTAGAATCGAATTGGACCAGAATTTGGGTCAATTGGATAGGTTTGGTTTGACATTGGGTTCACTTAGGGTTAAAATTGGTCAAATTGGGGATTTTGACAAAAGTAGGGTAAATTGACAAAATTGACCCATGGTGTAGTTGAAAAAAATGAAATTGGGAATATTTGGGATTTTCTGGAATTTTCTGGGAATTTTCTGAATTTTTGGGATTTTGGGTTAAGAGGGGTATTTTGGGTATTTGGAGGGTATTGGGAGGTATTTTTTGGAATTTTTGGTATTTTTGGGTATGGATGATCAATTTGAGTGATGTGGAAATGTTTGGGATTGATTTTGGGGAATTTTGGGTAATTTGGAAGTTTTGAAAAATTTGGGTAATTTCAAGGGCTTTGGGTAGGTTAGGCGGGTGTAGGGTCCCGGGGGTCAAAAATTGAAAATTTGGAAAATTGAAGATTGGGTAAATTTGAGTGGAATGAAATCATTTTGGTTGAGCCATGAAGCCACATCAAGCCCACATGAGCCATGAAGGGACTCATTTGAGGCATTCACTATGTTGTTCCTAACCCTCTTAGCCAAGGGCTTAGGGGTTAAGGACCATCCATGTGAATCACCTACCTGAGTCAGGAGGTCAAGCTGGGTATTTTAGGAGGTGTGTGAAAGTGTAGTGTATAAGTGTAGTGTGTGTGTAAGTCAACCCTTCACCAGACCAGGCCACCCAGGGCAGTCCTAAGGCCAAAGGGTCCTATAGGAACTCATCCTTTAAACTTCCACATTTGATTTCAACCCTCTAGGTGATTAGGGGTCTACAGTCAAGTTTGTGGAGTTTGCAGGGAGTTAGGAAGTGGTTTGAAATTCTAGATGGTGGATCCCAACTCTAGTCCTCTAAGATAGTCAAAGGAAAAGCCTAAGGCTAGATCCTAAGTACTAAAAAGAAGAAGAGAAGACCTCATCAAAAATGAGGTCAACAGCCATCTCTAAAAATTCATGAAAAATTCACCATAAATTCCAAAATCAAACTAAATTTGCTAAAATATATTCCAAAAGATATTTTCAATAAATCCAAGCAATTTCTCAAATTTTTTCTCAAATTTTCACCATGAATAGTGATTTTATGATTTTCCAAAATGTACTCAAAATACATGGTGAAAATAAAAAGTTTTAACTTAGGAGTAGTGCTCTTACCTCAAGGAATCCAAATCTAACAATTTTTGTTGAGATCGGCTCTTAAATGATCCAAAATATGATGCCCTAGGCTCCTCTTTTGCGATAGACCGAAGATTGAAGACGATGGGGCGGTTTAAAAATGACATTTTTCGAGTTTTTAACTGTTGGGTACCAATTTTCGTGAACTGGAACCTAAGCACGAACTATCGGCGCTTACCCGCGAAATCTGGGGTTTAAGAGCCGGCAGTTTGGCGCTTAGCCTCCAATACCTAAATATTCAAAATAATGGTATATGCACTAAATCACTTAGTTAATCACCTTTAATTACTCCAAAATAATTATTTATCCCCACATAAATCTTCAATATTCCAAATCAAAATTAAATATCCATTGATTCCACACAAATTTCACACAAACATAAACTTATATTAAAATAAACATAACACTTGATACAACTCTAGAATTTCCATCCACACATAAAGGATGAAATTCTCTAAATACAAGAGACTTTAATCTCAAACTGATAAGTATACATCTCTAGAATGTAACCATCACATTATCAGGCTTAATTAATACTTAAATATAAACACTAAACATACCAAACATAACACACAAGATCACTAAACATAACACATAAGAACACTAAACAAATAAGAACAAAGCAGTCTTAATTATATTTTCCGTTAGGTGGATTATATCCGGGACCACTATTATTCTCATTTGACCCTTCTGGAATAAAAATTTGATAGAACAGGCGATAATTGTTCGTTCTTACTTCTTCTTCTTCAATCCATTTGTTTTTCACAAACATCACCTTATCTGCTTCTTCCACATATCTTGAATGACTGAATTGCATCTTGAGTTGCCATCCGATGTGCTCCAACTGTAAATTAGTTTCATTGATCTTTGCTTCCATTGACTTCACTCGGGCTTCAATATTTGCAATCATTTCTGTAATATCTTGAATACTAACAGCGAGATAACCATTGAATAATTCTTTAGCACTATCACTAATGAACTTACTCTTCTCAGAATCTTGCTTCTTCTTCATATCCTTCTCACAAGAAGACATGATGCACTCAAAACTCTCTTCTTAAGACTCAGAAATTAAAATAGGACTTGGGGCAAGCATTTCTCTTAAATCAGGTCCTTTTTATAGACTTGGGAAGTGCTAAATCTGTCCCAAGACAATTTAAAACTCCAAAATAACTTCCAAAACTTCTCCCCCATGATCTAAGCTTCTAAAACCTCATTTTTCACTTTTTTTGTAACTTCGGCGCCTAAGCGCCAACCAGTCGGCGCATAGCCGCCAGTGCTCAATTTAGCACAGGTCTGCTAAGTGTCCAAATTTTCATTCTGACTTCTCTAAGTCATCAATTAAGGTCAAAAAAAACTTTACTATAGTTTAAAAACTCCAATTACTATCTCTAAAGACATAAAAACAAACCAAACAAAACAAACTAAGCACACAAAACAAACATAAAGCAAAGCACATCGATAATTATGGGTTACCTCCCAAAAAGCGCTTGTTTTAACGTCTTCAGCCTGACATACCCAGAACTCATTCTGAGTGAACCAGCATCAAATTATTATCATATTTAGATTTATTGACTGAAAAATATGGTTTAAGTCTATGTCGGTTAACTTTAAATATTTTTCCGGTCTTAGGATCTTAACTGTCTACAGCTCCATAAGAATAAACTTTTATCACAATAAATGGACCCATCCACATGGACTTATGTTTTCCAGAAAATATTCTCAATCTAGCATTATACAGTAAAACTTTTTGTCCTGGTACAAGATTTTTAGTAAGAATCTTCCGATCATGCCATAACTTCATCTTTTCCTTATAAATCTTAGCATTTTCATAAGATTCATACCTTATTTCTTCAAGCTCATTTAATTACAATAATCTCTTTTCAGCACATCTTTCAAATTATAATTAAAATCTTTAATAGCCCAATATGTTTTATGCTCAAGTTCAAATGGTAAATGACAAGCTTTTCCAAAAATCAGCCTATATGAGGACATTCCTATAGGTGTTCTGTAAGCAGTCCTATAGGCCCACAAAGCATAATCCAGTTTGATTGACCAATCCTTTCTATTTAGATTAACAGTTTTTTCCAATATTCTTTTAATTTCATGATTGGATAATTCAACCAAACCACTTGTCTGCGGATGATAAGCAGTAGCAATGCGATGATTAATATGATATTTCTTTGCTAACTTCCTAATAATCGCATTTCTAAAATGACTCCCCCATCAGTTATGATTACTCTAGGTATTCCAAATCTACCAAATATATTCTTTTCTAAAAACTTTGCAACATTTTGAGCATCACATCGAGGTAAAGCAATAGCTTCAATCCATTTGGAAACATAGTCTACTGTTATCAAAATATAAATATTTCTAAAAGATAGTGTAAATGGTCCCATAAAATCTAGTCCCCAAACATCAAATATTTTAACTTCCAACATATAATTGAGGGACATCTCATTTCTTCTAGAAATATTTCCTACACACTGACATCTATCATAATTTTTAATATAAACATTCACATCCTTAAAAATTGTAGACCAATAAAATCCTGATTGTAATATTATATATGCAGTTTTATCACTTCCAAAATGTCCCCCATAATCAGAATCATGACATTTTTGAATAATTTCATAAGTCTCTTCCAAAGGTACACATCTTGGAATTATAAGATCCTTTCCTTGTTTATATAAAAATGGGTCATCCCAAAAATAAGTCTTAGCATCAAACAGAAATTTCTTCTTTTCATGGTATGTCAAACCACAGGGTATAATATAACTAACAATAAAGTTTACTATGTCTGCATACCACAGAATATGCAATTCTTTAACAGTGAACAGTTTTTCATCAGGAAAATGTTCATTACTTTCTTCAATATCACAGAGAGATTTTTTAATTTCAAGCCTGGACAAATGATCAGCAATTTGATTATCAGAACCCTTCCTATCTACTATTTCAAAATCAAATTCTTGCAAAAGAAGAATCCATCTTATCAGTCTCAGTTTTGCATCATTTTTCTTCATTAAGTGTTTATGCACCACATATTTTGTTCCAATTAAATATAATCGAAATTTATCAAAGGCAAATATTATAGCTAATAACTCTTTCTCAGTAGTGGTATAATTAATTTGAGCTTCCTTAAGAGTTTTACTAGCATAATAAATTACTTTGAAAATTTTATCATATTTCTGACCTAAAACAGCACCAATAGCATAATCACTAGCATCACACATTAATTCAAAAGGTTCTTCCAAATTTGGTGAAATTATTATAGGTGCAGTGATTAATTTTTCTTTTAATGTTTCAAAGGCTTTAAGACAATCATCATCAAAATTAAAAATTGCATCATTTTCCATAAAACGGCATAAAGTTTTTGTAATCTTTGAAAAGTCTTTGATGTAACGCTTGTAGAATCCAGCATGTCTTAAAAAACTTCTAGTTCCCCTTACATTGGTTGGGCAAGGTAAATTAGATATAACTTGAATTTTTGCAGGATCTACCTCCAAACCTTTTTCTGATTAATTTGCTTTTACAGCAGCAAATTGGTCTATCTTCCTCGATACAGCAGCAAATTGATTTGCTAACATTGTAAAAGCATCATTCTCATAAACACTGGCTACCTTTTTAGGATTTAACCTTTGAGAAGGCCATTAAAAATTATTAGTAGTCATTTCTTCAATTAAAGCATAAGCATCAGAAAATGGTTTAGACATTAATGATCCACCGAAGAACGAAGCATCGATGATTGATCTAAGAGATCCAACTAATCCATTATAAAAAGTTTGAATTATTAATCAATCTGGTGTCGCATGATGTGGAAATTTCCTGAAGAGATCTTTAAATCTTTCTCATGCTTCATATATTGATTCCCCTTCAAACTGACAAAAAAATGTTATTTCATTTCTCAACTTAGCAGTCTTAGATGGTGGAAAATATTTAGCAAGGAACTTTTGTGACAGTTCACCCCAAGTTCTTATTGATCCAGGGGGTAATGAATGTAACCATATTTTACCTTTATCCCTTAGTGAGAAAGGAAAAAGTCTAACTCTAATAGCATCATCTGAAACACCATCATATTTAAAAGTAGCACACAATTCTAGAAAATTAGTGTGCGGCTTATTTTGGATTTTAAATTTAATTTAAATATATATATAATTTGAAAGTAGCATTTGATTTTAAAAATAATTTTAAGTTTGAAAATTTTAAGATATGAAATTAAACCG
Organism: Papilionanthe hookeriana x Papilionanthe teres; assembly: GCA_022702705.1. Classification (NCBI taxonomy): domain Eukaryota; kingdom Viridiplantae; phylum Streptophyta; class Magnoliopsida; order Asparagales; family Orchidaceae; genus Papilionanthe; species Papilionanthe hookeriana x Papilionanthe teres. The sequence goes on along the minus strand of CM040422.1, from coordinate 163,120,595 downwards.
ATCTCACATCACAAATAGTTTATATAAATGAGCACCAAACCACAAACCGTGTATCTATCCCGAAGAATAGACACACTGCTTGATGATTGGGCTCGATTAAATAAACTAGAAGATTTGTGACATCCGTTTGGCCTACGAACTAATTTTATAAGCCGACAAGTTCTCCTTCTTAATATAATGGAATTAAGCAGGGTTTATATTACCTGGGTTCTTAAAGTTCTGTATAAGGGAAAGCCCCTATAGTTAATTATATCTTAAATGACGGGAATCATTTAAGAAAACTCTCGATAATGATCAGTGGTTTTGCTCTCAAGAATTTCAAAGTTTAAAGTTTTCAAAAGATTGGATTTTGGAAATTTCAAAAGGGATTAGCTCAAATTTGGAACAGTTTATTTTAAGAGTCCAAAGGAAGAGAAGTAGGAGAAGCTGAGGATCCAAGAAGAATCTTGAAAACTTCCCAAACTATCCTACAGGTTGGCTTTAATTTAGGAGTTTATTTGATGTTGTAATCTTGCCAATTTTAATTAATTAGGACTTATATTCGTATGATATGATCATACGAATAGCCTGGAATATGTGAGGGTTTATGTCGTACCGAACGATTACCTCGGAGTCCTAAGACCGGTTAGGGCTTAATTTGTATAATACGATTATGCAAATGCCTAACAAAAAGTTGAGGATTTATGTTGCACAAGGCAAACTACCTCGAAATCCTATGGCTTGGTTATTTAATTCTAAGGAAAGTTTTGCCGGTAGACTCAGGTTTTGCTGATGACGATGGTCGTGCTGCCCACAGTGCTCCGAGCTCCTTGTTGTTGCAGAGGTTTAGTTTTAGAAAGTGAAAATTAGGAGATGAGAGAAGTGTTTTGGTTTAGAGAAATCTTAAAGTTCAAATGTCTTTAATGTTTTATTAGGGGAATCTTAAAGTTGATTATAACAACACCGGTTAAGATCCCACGGTTCCATCATTCCGACACCGTTATTTTTATCGGATTCACTTAATCCAGAAGAATTTGCTAAACTCAAATAAATGAGTTCCACACTTTCATTTAGACTGTGGGAAATCCCGTTAGCAACACGTAGGTTACATCATCTAAAGTATTCCCGATTATCCAACGAGACATTTTAATTTAGTTGCAATTGTAGTTTTGTTGTTCTGTTTGTGGTTAAGTTTTGAGTTGTTTTATCTTTTGAATGTTGTAGCGGTGAATTTTATCTTGTTTTGACTTTTAATTTAGTTTTGTTTTCAGTTTTGTGGCTATACTAAAGGTTTTAGTTTTCATGCAACAATCTTGTTTAACATGCAAGAAGAGTAAATTACAGCTTATATAAATAAATTGCAATAAAGTAAATTGCAATAAAATAAAAGCTTACCTAGAGGGTCTTCTCGTCATTCCAAGCTGCACTTAAAACACATGTTAATGCATTTAAATATTTATAACAAGTACATAGGTAAAGCTAAGGGAAGGTTTTGGTTATCTACCAAAGTCCTAATCCTATTGCTAGTCATTTCCTATGACGTCTAGGATCTTGTATTTTGTTAAGGATGATTTTCTTCATCAAAGAATAATTAAATTCAATTGTTCTTCTAAAACATCCCGTCATATTGACGAAGTGTTTAGGACGATTCCTAAACATCTTTTCAATGTTTTTGGGATTATTTTTGAGTCTAAATGAGTTTTATTGCACATGTGAATTAATCATCCCAAAATTTAGTTTAGTTTCTTGCTCAGTGAATTAGGATATTTGATTATCCTATAAGTAAAGTGATATTTCACTTGATGCTCCATTTAAGAGTTATAATAATGAAAACCATTAAGGGCAAATTAGTTTGCTAAAGAATTTAATGATTTAAAATTGGAATTGGTGATTTAAAGTGATTTAATTTAGTTATGAAATTTTAATAATTTTAAGTTTGGAATAGTGTTCAAGTTGTTTTATTCTTAAGTGTTTTAAACTATTTGAATTGAAAGAGGAGTTTAAATTATTTAATTTAGACTTTAATGATTTAATTTTAATTTAATTGCAATATACTGAATTAACTTTTAATTGGTTTTATTTTTTAATTACGAATTATTTTTTTTGAAATTGATTTTGATGTTTCAAGTTTGTTTTAAATTTACTTTCAAGTGATTTTTTGAAATTAATAATTTTTTTTAATGTTTTAAATTCATTTCAATTTAATTATCAAGTTATTTAATGTTTTAAGTTTTAATTTAATTAAGGTTCACTTTCCTTTTAATTATTTAATTATTAATTTCAATTATCACTTTAAATTTAATTAAAAGTTAAATATTATTAAAGTGATTCATTTAGGGATTTTAGTTTAAGTTATTATAGTCTCTCTAAATTATATCCCCATTTTAATAATCCAAATTTTAACTTATTCATCCAAAATTCAAATTGTTTAATTATTAACATTTACTTTAAATATTTTCAAGATGATTAATGGGTTTCTACCTCTTAATTCTCTAGGTTTCAATCTTCTAATGAAAATTTTAAAATCATATATTTTACCCTCCCCTTGATTTAACCTAAATATTAATTAGGGTTAAAATTCTTTAATTACCTTTATGCCCCTTTTAAGCATGTTCATTTCATAACTCATCAAATTAAATTTCAATTAACTTGAAATTTTTATGTCACTTCACTCATATGTCAATTAAGATATTAGAGGAGAATATATGATTTTTCTAAATTTAATTTAATTTATATAATTATTTTAATGAAAAATAAGGGTTTTCAATGAAAATTCAACAACATGATCAAGGTAAGGTTGTTGACCTCATTTTACAATGGGTCAATACCTTATGACCTAAAAAGTCAGCTTTGATCAAATTGGTCAAACCAGACCTAGTGACCTACACTGTTGACCCCATAGGTCAACCCTATGACATAAAAAGTCAACTTTGGTCAAATTGGTCAAACCAGACCTAATGACCTACCCTGTTGACCCCATAGGTCACCCTTTTGACCTAAAAGGTCAACTTTGGTCAAATTGGTCAAACCAGACCTAATGACCTACCCTGTTGACCCCATAGGTCAACCTTTTGACCTAAAAAGTCAACATTGGTCAAAATAGTCAAACCAGACCCAGTGACCAACCCTGTTAACCCCATAGGTCAACCTTTTGACCTAAAAAGTCAACTTTGGTCAAACTGGTCAAACCAGAACTAATGACCAACCCTGTTGACCCCATAGGTCACCCTTTTGACCTAAAAAGTCAACATTGGTCAAATTGGTCAAACCAGACCTAATGACCAACCCTGTTGACCCCATAGGTCACCCTTATGACCTAAAAAGTCAACTTTGGTCAAATTGGTCAAATCAGACCAAATGACCTACACTGTTGACCCCATAGGTCAACCCTATGACCTAAAAAGTCAACTTTGGTCAAATTGGTTAAACCAGACCTAATGACCTACCCTGTTGACCCCATAGGTCACCCTTTTAACCTAAAAAGTCAACTTTGGTCAAATTGGTCAGACCAGACCTAATGACCTACAGTGTTGACCCCATAGGTCAACCTTTTGACCTAAAAAGTCAACTTTGGTCAAATTGGTCAAACCAGACCTAATGACCTACCCTGTTGACCCTATAGGTCAACTTTTTGACCTAAAAAGTTAACTTTGGTCAAATTGGTCAAACCATACCTAATGACATACCCTGTTGACCCCATAGGTCAACCTTTTGACCTAAAAAGTCAACTTTGGTCAAACTAGTCAAACCAGACCTAATGACTAATCCTGTTGACCCCATAAGTCACCCTTTTGACCTAAAAAAGTCAACTTTAGTCAAATTGGTCAAACCAGACCCAATGACCAGTCCCGTTGACCCATAAATCAATCTTTTCACCCACTCACACATTTAAAACACCACAACGACAAAATCACAAGAATTGGACATCTTAAAATCAGTTTGATCAATTTGGGCTGACTTGGGTCAACCCAAGTCAAAATTGGTCAACACCTATCTATTTTCATTAAAATAGATAAAAATGAAATAAAAATAAGAAAATTAATCAAATAATTAATTTCAAAATTATTTTAATTAATTAAAATGATTAATGATTTAATTTTCAAAATTTTAATTAAATGACATAATTAATTAAAATGAAAATTAAATTAAAATCATAAAATAACAAAAATGACAAAAATAATCAATTAATTAATTTGAAATTATTTTCAATTAATAAATTGATTAATAAAATAATTTCCACCAATTTTAGTTAATAAAATAATTAATTAAAATGGGAATTAAAGAAGAAATGAAATGACTTTTTAGCCTCTTCATAATTAATTAGGCTAAACCATCTTAAAGGCTTATTTAACACTTAATTAAGCCCATCTTAAGGCCCATTACACATGGCTTAACATCCATGGCTATGCATGGGGTGAGGTGTCACCACCTCCTTCACCCTAAGCATCATCTCTCCATGAAGTGGCCGGCCAAAACAAGGCCATCTTCTCCACCTCCCAAGCCACCCAATGGGAGGAAAACCACACATGAAACCCCACCCCTCACCATGGTTAAAGGTAATGATGAAGGCTAGGCATATGTGTCACCATTTGCCAAGCCTAAGGAGTGAGGTGTAAGCTTCTTAAGAGAGGTATAGGCAGCTCACCATTCACCTCCCACAATAGCCAATGGACAAGAGCCAAAGAGATGAAACTCATCATGGCAAACTTAGGGAGAAGCATCAAAGCCTATCTCCAGCCAATTGATCACCCAATGAGCTGATAGATGAGGTAAGTAATCCCCTAGAACAGCCTAAGCCAAGCCAACACCATCCCCTTGCTATAAAAAGACCCAATGGCCGAAACTAGCAAGAGAGGAGAAAATATTTAGAGAGGTCCATAGGCTACTCAAACCCTCTTGCTCCCAACACAAAACTTCTTCCTAAGAGCTTCCGTAATCTTTTAGGATTAATCCCAAGCCATAGTTTCAGCCCATTTGAGCCAATTTGACCAATTTTCAAAAACAGCCCAAATTAGGCACTTTTCCCAAATTCCTCTCTAAGCCCTACTTCTGGAACAAATTGCTGTAGCAATTATCTTCTATTGGGGTCCTAGAAGGCAACCATAAAATCTGATATAGCTTGATTTGCTTGTGGCCAAGGTATGAAATTTATCAATTTATCTTTGTAAAATAAATTCTATTTTTGATAAATCATATGCCATACTGGTTCAAAAGTATATCATCACCGTATGGATAGATACCTCTCATCCAGATGAGCATTTTAAAAAAAAAAATCACTCAATTTCGTCAAGAAATGAGTGAGATATTAACATTTGAAGTTCAAGGGTTTCAAAATTTTTGAAATAAATCCCGAATTTTCTCAGCCGTCCGATCCCGCGCTTTTGGGATGGACGGCGCTGATCTGCGCCCGCGGTGTCCTCTGTCCGACCCGTTGCACGGGATCTTCCCGCCCGTTCGACGCGTCCGAGGACACGCATCGACGGCGGGAAGTTTTGGCGGTGCAAAATAAAAAAAAAATCATTTTTAACCCTTAAAACTTCAAAAATTCATATCTTTTTAACCAGAGGTCATAAAAATAAAATAAAAAATACCTCTGGAAAGCTCTTGAAGAGGAGAAAATTATGAGACCAAAATCATAATTTTATTCTCAGTATTTAATTTTTAATTAATTAAATACTCTCTGGAGTATTTTAATTATTAAAAATTATTTACAAATTAAAAAATTATGAAACTTTGAGGCATTTATCTTTATGTTCTTAGGGACCTTCCATAATTTTTCTAAGGACAGAAAACATGCCTATGATACTTTTCTTGAATTTTCAAGTTTCTTTGTAATTATTTCAAATAATAATTATAAAATTTTGAAAATTAAGAAAATAAAAATACAAATGATCTAGGAATGATAGAGCAACAGACAATGACCCTAGGAAAAATATTTCTAAGTCATAAAAACAATCTTGAATGACATTTGGAAATTTAGGATTAAAATCATTTATTAATTAAATAATTTTGATCCTAAAATGACCCTTTGTAAAATTGAACTATTTTCATCAACACTCTAAGTTTGAAAATGGTTCTAGCCTATGATAGGCTAATAATAAACCTCACTTAAGTCTAAAATAACAAGATTAGATTCAATTAAGGCTTAAAATGACATTTAAACCCATTAAACCTTACCTAAATTAGGTTTAATAAAAATTAAACTTCTTTAATTAAGTTTAAAGACATAATAAACTTAATTAACCCATTAAACCTTACCTAAATTAGGTTTAATAAAAATTAAACTTCTTTAATTAAGTTTAAGGATATACTAAACTTAATTAATAAATTAAACCTTACCTAAATTAGGTTTAATAAAAATTAAACCTTTTTAATTAAGTTTAAGGACACACTAAACTTAATTAACCCATTAAACCTTACTTAAATTAGGTTTAATAAAAATTAAACTTCTTTAATTAAGTTTAAAGAGACACTAAACTTAATTAACCCATTAAACCTTACCTAAATTAGGTTTAATAAAAAAAATTCAAACTTTTTTTAATTAAGTTTAAGGACACATTAAACTTAATTAACCTATTAAACCTTACCTAAATTGGGTTTAATAAAAACTAAACTCTTTTTAATTAAGTTTAAGGACATATTAAACTTAATTAACACAAAACCAAACACTCTTTAATTAGGTTTAAAGACATATTAAACTTAATTAATCAAAACTAAATTCCCTTATTTAATTTTAAAGACATACTAAACTTAATTAACCTCCTTAAACATAAGGTTTAATCAAACCTAAACCCTAATTAGGTCTAACCCTTAGACCTAATTAAACTATTAAGCCTTAACTAACTAAGGTTTAATCAAACTTAAACCCTAATTAGGTCTAACCCTTAGACCTAATTAAACCATTAAGCCTTAACTAACTAAGGTTTAATCAAACCTAAACCCTAATTAGGTCTAACCCTTAGACCTAATTAAACCATTAAGCCTTAACTAACTAAGGTTTAATCAAACCTAAACCTTAATTAGGTCTAACCCTTAGACCTAATTAAACCATTAGACCTTAACTAACTAAGGTTTAATCAAACTTAAACCCTAATTAGGTCTAACCCTTAGACCTAATTAAACCATTAAGCCTTAACTAACTAAGGTTTAATCAAACTTAAACCCTAATTAGGTCTAACCCTTGAACCTAATTAAACCATTAGACCTTAACTAACTAAGGTTTAATCAAACTTAAACCCTAATTAGGTCTAACCCTTAGACCTAATTAAACCATTAAACCTTAACTAACTAAGGTTTAATCAAACTTAAAGCCTAATTAGGTCCAACCCATAGACCTAATTAAACCATTAAACCTTAACTAACTAAAGTTTAATCAAACTTAAACCTTAACTAGGTCTAACCCATTAGACCTAATTAAGTCATTGAACCTTAACTAACTAAGTTTTAATCAAACTCAAACCCTAATTAGATCTAACCATTAGATCCAATTAAACCATTAAGCCTTAATTAACCAAGGTTTAATAAAAATCAAACCTGACTTAAGTCTAACCCATTTAGACTTAAGTCAAACCAAACTTAGTTAGATCTAAGTCAAACTTAAGTCCAATCTACACTGAACTTAAGTCAAACCAAACTTAGGTTCAACCCGCATTGAACCTAAATCAAACTTAAACCTAACTTAAGTCTAACATATATTAGATTTAAGTCAAACCAAACTTAGGTTCAACCTGACATGAACCTAAATCAAACCTAAACCTAACTTAAGTCTAACCTATATTAGATTTAAGTCAAACCAAACTTAGGTTCAACCTGACATGAACCTAAATCAAATCTAAACCTAACTTAAGCTTAACCCACATTAGACTTAAGTCAAACCAAACTTAGGTTCAACCTGACATGAACTTAAGTCAAACTTAAACCTAACTTAAGTCTAACCTATATTAGACTTAAGTCAGACCAAACTTAGGTTCAACCCACATTGAACTTAAATCAAACCTAAACCTAACTTAGCTTAATCTACATTAGACTTAAGTCAAACCAAACTTAGGTTTAACCCACATTGAACCTAAATCAAACTTAAACCTAACTTAAGTCTAACTATATTAGATTTAAGTCAAACCAAACTTAGGTTCAACCTGACATGAACCTAAATCAAACCTAAACCTAACTTAAGTCTAACCTACATTAGATTTAAGTCAAACCAAACTTAGGTTCAACCCACATTGAACCTAAATTAAACCTAAACCTAACTTAAGTCTAACCTACATTAGACTTAAGTCAAATCAAACTTAGGCTCAACCTGACATGAACCTAAGTCAAAATTAAACCAAACTTAAGTCTAACCCATATTAGACTCAAGTTAAACCAAACTTAGCCAAACATAATCTAACTTGAGTCCAATCCAACTTGAACTCAAGTAAACCTAAACTTTAGGTTCAATCCACATTGAACCTAACCTAAACTTAAACATAACCTAACTTGAGTCCAATCCAACTTGAACTCAAGTAAACCTAAACTTTAGGTTCAATCCACATTGAACATAATCTAAACTCAAACATAATCTAACTTGAGTCCAATCCAACTTGAACTCAAGTAAACCTAAACTTTAGGTTCAATCCACATTGAACCTAACCTAAACTCAAACATAACCTAACTTGAGTCCAATCCAACTTGAACTCAAGTAAACCTAATCTTAGGTCCAATCTACATTGAGCCTACATTCAACCCAAACCAAAGTTAAGTCTAATCTACATTAGACTTAAATCAAACTGAACTTGAGTTCAACCCCTAATGAACTTAAGACAATCCTAAATCTAGGTCCAACAAAATAGACTTGATTAAGACTTAAACCTTACCTAAAATGGATTTGAATGGTATATAATTCTAATTAAGTCTAATTTATTAGGCTTGATTAACCTTTAAATCCTATTTAAACAAGGTTTAAAATTTAATTAAGTCCATCCTAAACCAAACCTATTAACTTAGGTTCAAACAGACATGAACTCAAGTTAATCAAATTCAATCAACATTGAATTTAACTTAAATTCAATCAGACATGAATCCAAGTTAATTCAATTAATATTGAATTTAACTTTAAACCTATTAACTTAAGTTCGAACAGACATGATCGCGAGTTAATTAAATTCAATCAACATTGAATTTAACTTAGACATGAACCCAAGTTAGTTCAATCAATATTGAATTTAACTTTAAATCTTTCGATAGACATGAATTCAAGAATAGACACGAACCTGAAATTTAAGCTCAAACTCAAGATCAATTCAACATTTCAGATTAAGGCCGACATAATTTGACATTCTAAAATTGAAATTGACATAACCGACATAAATCTGATGTTGTCATAATCAACTAAAATTTGACATTTCAAAAATAAAACAACATGATTAGCATGAAGTTGACATTTCGAAATAACTTGACATTCAAAAAAATATTCTATGACATTATTTCTGACAATATTTTCTTTGCAGTATGAAGACAAGAAATTCCGTTTAGATTTTCTTTGCATGTTATAGGGTGTGTTAACTCTGTTTTGCAGGACGTCGACGACGGAATATTAGCAACAAAACAAAACAAAACTTTTAGGTTATACATATAACCTGAAACTTTTCAACAAAACAACGACATTGACAACAAAACAAAACTTTTAGGTTAGACATATAACCTGAAACTTTTCAACAAAACAACGACATTGACAACAAAACAAAACTTTTAGGTTAGACATATAACCTGAAACTTTTCAACACAACAGCGACATGACAACAAAACTAAAACCTTTAGGTTAGACATAATGCCTAAAGTATTCAATAACATGATATAACGACATTTAGGAGTGATAGTGGGTACATCTCTCCTTAAAATAAATTTTTTAGAAAACAAATGATTAACATTAATCAGAAGTTTTCTTAAACAATTGAGAATTATTTAAGATGTAATTAACTATAGAGGCTTACCTCTATAGGAGATCTAAAAGAACCCAAAATAGAAATCTCTGGTTTACCAAGAGAGTGGCGACTCCGCTAGGGAGAATCTTTCTTCTCATCTTTTGTTATCATTTGTTTTCATTTCAAAATTTTGAAAATAAAAGTTCCAGTTTATAAATAAGTCGAAAATATTCGTTTTTCTTGAAATTACATAAAAATCGCAATGGATTCTCCGAATTCGATCTTTTCTTACTTTCAAGACTTTGACATACCAATAGAGGAAAATCCTCCCTTTTATCATAATGATTATGGATTATTTAGTGAAACGAAATTCATATTAGATAATCCATATCAAACTGATATTCAATCTTTTCAAGAATTTGACTTGCAACCTGTTGACCTCATTTTTGATGAGGTCTTCTCTTCTTCTCTTTAGTACTTAGGATCTAGCCTTAGGCTTTTCCTTTGACTATCTTAGAGGACTAGAATTGGGACCCACCTTTTAGAAATTCAAACCACTTCTTAACTCCCTGCAAACTCCACAAACTTGACTGTAGACCCCTAATCACCTAGAGGGTCGAAATCAAATGTGGAAGTTTAAAGGATGAGTTCCTATAGGACTCTTTGGCCTTAGGACTGCCCTGGGTGGCCTGATCTGGTGAAGGGGCTGATTTACACACACACTACACTCATACACTTTCGCACACCTCCTAAAACCACACCCATACCTAACTTGACCTCCTGACTCATGTAGGTGATTCACATGGATGGTCCTTAACCCCTAAGCCCTTGGCAAGAGGGTTAGGAACAACATAGTGGATGCCTCAAATAATGTATTTTTGGAGTTATGAATTTTTAAAATTTAATTTTACTCGTATAACCTAATTAATCTATTTAATGGGGTTAAACATTTCCAATTGATTCCAAATTTTTATGTGAGGTGTCCCGATCTAAAGATCGATTGAAGAATTATTTTCATGTTCTTTTGATGTGTGATTAACCCTAATTAATTAAAATTCAGTTTTGATTAATTAGGCTAATTAGGGTTATTCTTTATGAATTAACTCAAAATATAATTATCCTAGGGTCTTCTAGTCCTAAGAAACCTTCCCAAATTTTTCTAGAATTTTCTAAGCAATGTGCTAATTAATGGAATTAAAATAGCAAAAAATAGTGACATAATTTTGAAAAATACATAACTTGCCATAGAGGTAACCTTTGACCTTGAAAAATTCAAAGAATGTTCCAGATCGGGAGGCTTAAGCACATGGTCTTATGCCATAGTGGTGTATGTAAATTGAGAATTAAAATACTGAAATGATTAAATAATTAATTAAAAATAAAATACTCATCAAATTAACTCAATTCTTTTTCCCATTATTCTCCTACGGTAGTGACGAGAGAGTATTTTTATTTTATTTTTGTGATTTTTCTACAAAGATATGGATTTTCTAAGTTTCGGTATTTAAATAAATCAAAAAATCCATATTTATCTACTTATCCACGGCGCCGACTCTTCCTCGGCGGCCCCTCGAAAGCCAGCGCGTCGCCTCCACCATTCGTAGCCATCGACTCGGCTTGCCTCGGGGCCGCCGGTTCACGTACCATCCTTCGATCTTGCTGATCAAGACCGTCACTCGATACGCGCGTGATCGGACGGCGCACAGTCATCGTACGGCGGCACCGTGACCATCCACGCTAGAGCAGATCTCTCTCATTTCTCGAGCGCATTCATGTTCTTGCCTACATGGATTCGTCTTGAAGAGACGAACTGTCCGTATAGTTTACATGCATTGAAATCAACTCGAACAAAATAGAGAATCGGCTTGGAAGCTCTCGGGGAGGAGGAGTGTCAGGTACCTTGGTTCAGGCGGGTGAGGCCTGTTGAGATGTGCTCGGCACGTTGTTGAGTTGGAGGAGCCTTTGGGGATAAACCTCTGGCTACCATCGAATTTTAAAGTACAACTTGCTGAACGATTTTAAGCTTGGTAATAGAGAGAATGGTAGCACAGTGAGGGTCTTCCTTTGGGGAACTCCTTCTCTTGGTCATGTACAGAAGTGTGGGTGAGTTTAATTTGATTTTGGTGGAGATTCCGGGGATACGGTCGGGCCGGGAATTGAGCTCAAAATTGAGCTCGATCAATCGAGTTTAGGGCGGGGAGAACGATCAGGGACTCAGCTATGTGAGTGAGAGCTCGTGAGGAGTTTGGAGGGTCGCATGAAGGTCGATTACAGCCCGGCCTTTTAGCGAGAGGGGTGGCTGGTTTAAATAACCATGGCCGAGCTTCTCGTAGGCGATTGATCGGCAGGATCGGGCCCCTTTGAGGAGGACATGAAGGGCGCGGTGACGGTGGAGTGGGGGCGGCTCGAGCGGTGAGAATTTGAAGTTTGGCTCATTCCGAGCTCCTCAGCCATGGTGTTTTCCAGCGGCTGGTGGTGGCGAGCGGATCGGTCACCCATCGACTCGAGGTTAGAGTGGGGGTTTGGTGCGGTCAGAATTGTGGCTTCCAGACCCAGTGTCAGGTTTGATTTAAATGGAAAGGGAGGCTAATTTTGGAAGTGTTTGGTCCAGTCATGGTTTAGGTAGGTGCACCTCCCCGAGCTTGACTTTGGTGGGAGGAATGTTGGGTCGACGAGAGAGTGGTGAGGTCTCTTTCCATGGTGAGGTGGCTAAGCTTGGTTTAGAGTGTGACATGAATATGGTTAAAAGGGCTTAATGAAGGATTAGTAAAGAATCCCCTCTTCTTGCCATTAATGGCTTGGTGATGTGGAAAGTACTTTGGCTTCCATGGCTTCCATGTGGCTTGTACATGGCTCGATGGCTCACATTTGGCTTGGAAAAAGTTTGGTCGATTTTATGAAAATGGATTTTAAGGATTTTGGATATTTTGTGGAAATTTGGATGAAACTTTATTTAGAATTATTTGATCATTGGTTTAGGACTTAGGGATGATTTTAATTGAATGCATGATGAAGAAGAGTGTCATATGGACTTTGAATGAATTTTTGGGCTTTTGGATTTGGTGGAAGTGGGCTTTTAGAATGGTTTAAGAAAGTGGGCCTTTAGGTTTGAAAACCAATTGGTTGATGGAAATTTTGTGATGGATCATGCCAAATAAATGTTGGGTTTTTTTAGGGATGTGTCATGAGTGATTTGAAACAAATTTGAGGTGATTTGGAGTTGAATTGGGTTTGATTTGGGACTTTTTGGTAAAGGGGCCAAAGTTGGTGGTGAAGCTAACTTGGGCTAAGGTTGGGCTAATGTTAGATTTTATGTTAAATTAATGTTGAGAAATTTTTATGGGAGAGTCCTGAGGAGTTTTGGCTTTGTTTAGGCTTTGATTTTGAGATTTGGGCCCATTTTTGGTTTATGGTAGGATTCAGGCAATAGGGATTTTGGTCTTGGAGTTGGGTTGGGTGGAGTTTGAAGCTCAAATTTAGGGCAATTCTTGTTAGTGTTTTGTTTATGGGGATGTTAGGAAGGTTTAGGAAAAGATTTGGGGTTAAGCTGGGGTTACAGTTGGGTTGGATTTGGGCTAGGGATTTAGGTCATGGGCCAAAATTGGGCTTTGAGCTTCAAATTGGAATTGGATCCAAATGTTAATCATATTGGCCTTGGATTTGGTCCAAATTGATATTGGAGATATTGAATTGAATTTTAGAATTTAATTGGATCAAATTTGAGGTCAATTGGGTTGGTTTAGTGGGACATTAGGTTCACTTGGGTTAAAAATGGGTCAAATTGGGGGTTTTAGTTAAAGTGGGTTAAATTAACAAAATTGTCCTATGGTGTAGTTGAACAAAATGAAATTAGGAATATTTGAGATTTTATGGAATTTTCTGGGAATTTTTGGAATTTATGGATTTTTTGGTTAAAAAGGGCATTTTGGGTATTTGGAGGGTATTGGGGGGTATCTTTGGAAATTTTGGTATATTTGGCTAAGGATGATCAATTTGAGTGGAGAGGAATGTTTAGGGCTAATTTTGATGAATTTTGGGTAATTTAGGAAATTTTGCAAATTTTGGGTAGCTTCAAGGGCTTTTGGTAGGTTTGGTGGGTGTAGAGCCCCGAAGTCAAAATTGAAATTTTGAAAAAAAAGAAGATTGATCAAGTTTGAGTAGAATGGAATCACTTTGGTTGAGTCATGAAATGATATTAGCTCATAAGAGCCATGAGAGGACTCGTTTAGGCATTCGGCTATGTTGTTTAACCTGCTTGAGGGCACTGGGGTTTAAGGTCCATCCATATGAATTACCTACATGAGTCGGGGAAGTTAAACTAGTATGAATGGTTTAGGATTTGGAATGTGTGTGAAAGTGTAATGTGTGCGGGTCGGCCCTCATCGGACGAGACCACCGGGAAGGTAGTCCTAGCCCGAAGAGTTACATAGGGGCAAATCCTTTAAACCTCCACACATGATCTTAACCCTCAAGTGACTTAGGGGTTTACAATCAAACTTATGGGCTTTGCGGGGAGTTAAAGTTTTTAAATTTCTAAGTGGTGGGTTCCATTTATAGCCTGCAAGAAAGTCGAAGGGAAGCTGAGGCTAGATCCTAAATGCGCAGGAGAGAGAAGAGAAAAGACCTCGTCAAAAATGAGGTGTGAATGGACCCCCGATAAGTGTGGTGTGTAACAAAGCACCTTGCTCATATTAGCGTTGGCCAGAAGAAATCAACAAAGCCAACACGAGGCGCTAAGTGACACACTTAGAATAGCGTAGAAACAAATTTTCTCAGGGAGTATAGATATATCTCTGGTAAGATCCACTGAACTCTACGTGGGGAAAAGAAAAGGAGGTGAATTACGGATCATAAGATATGGGGAAATTTGATTTAGATTTCATTTCATTTTATTCGAGTTTTTAATGTTTGAGTTTAGATTTTGATTTGTTACGAGTTTTTGATTTCGATTAAGGTTTAATTTAAAATCAATTAAAGGGAAATGCGGATTTAAAATGAAATTGGAACCTAGGTTCCATCTGGGAATTGCGAAGAGAAGCTACCGATTTAGGTACTAGCCTCGGGTATGATCGAGAGTTTTAAGTATACGTGAAAAGGATGAGAATCGGGGTATGTCTTGATCTCAAAATAAGATCTGAATTTTATTGCCGGCCTCGGAAGGAGAGTTGAAATTTGGTATCCAACCTCGGGAAGAGAGTCGGGGCCCCAGTGCGGGCTCGGGGAAAGTGGAATTTGTGCAGGTCTCGAAGGTTTAAAGAGAAGCTGGAATCGGTTTCCGATCTCGAAGGTTTAAAGAGAGCGGAATCTAGTTCCGGTCTCGAAGGTTTGAAACTAGAATGCGGTTCCGGTCTTGAAGGTTTAAAGAGAACTATAATTTAGTTACGAATCTCGAAGGTTTAAAGAGAGCTGGAATCTAGTTCCGATCTCGAAGGTTTAAAAGTATTGGAATGCAGTTTGCGGACTCGAAGGTTTAAAAGCCGGAATCTAGTACCGGTCTCGAAGGTTTAAAGAGAACTAGAATGCGAGGTTCCGATCTTGAAGGTTTAAATAGAGCTGGAATGCGGATTCTCGGTCTCGAAGGTTTAAAGAAGGCGGAATGCGGTTTCAGTCTCGAGGTTTAAAGGGTTGGAATTTGTTGTGTAGATTTGAGTTTAGCGGAGGATTTGGAATGAGATGTGAAAGTGTTTCACGTCACGCCGGGATCGTCCAGTCGATTATTTGGCGAAGGATATGAATCCGTACCATCGGAACGAAATCGAAAAATTTACGTAAGTTCGTATTTAGTAGATTCGGTCGACTTCTCGAAAGAGGAAGGAAATATGGAGAGTCGAAAAGAGATTTGAGAATGGCGAAGGTACAGGGATTCAGTTAGGGGAATTTGTTTTAGTCGTTTGTTGTAATTTGATTCTTAGCTTGATTTTCAATTTAGAGTTCATGTTTATTTAGATTTCATGTTTATTTGTAGTTTGTTTTGACATTCAGATTTTTTAAAAGAGAGTTTTCATTTATTTTTATTTTTTCTTTGTTCTTTATTCAAAGTTCTTTTAATTTAATGGCGTTTCCCCGGTCGATTTGCACAAAAAGAGGGTGAAGGTAAAACATGACATGGTCGCTTTCATTCCAATCTCATCGAAAATACTTCATACATCTTGCTTAGAAACATGATGATATTTTCCTTGAAATTCAATATCTCATACAAGCCATATAAATCCAACACGGATTGTGTAAGATTCTTCAAGTTTCTTTTAAAAGCGGTATCCAATCCATGTACGAATAGTGAGATACATGGACAATAACATCACCTTCCAAGTCATCCTTGGCAAGAATGTCGTATGGATGTGCATTGGAGGTGTGTTATTTCCTATGTAACTCACGACTCGTAAGTGGAGGCTCTCTAACTACGGATGTTTGAAGTGAAAAGGAATCTTTACGTCATCCATTCTCTGAAAGTAGCAGAGATCCGCTCAACGAGCACTCACGGAATGCAATGCTTTGCGATGTCCGCTCCATTCTTTTTTAACACCATGACGGAACCTACCGGTAGTGGTATCTCCTTTGACCCTCGGAGCTGCTGAGGCTGCTATGGGAGGTCGGATCCGAACATGATATTGCAGCGGGTTGACAAAAGACCTTTGTGCGAGAAGGTATAACAAAATCATGATGGTACATGTGTGGAGGTATGCGGTCGCCCTCCTTGTAAGTGTTAATGATACGAGCATTAAGTATGCAATCTCTGCTGACAATACTCTCCATGTTATCATCCTTTTTACCATTCTCTTGATATGTTGGTATCAGTTCCACCTCAACGTGACGGAGTATCACAGTGGATTTCATACCATCTGCGAAGTTGTATATGACACGTGGATCTTAACTCTTCCTTTTCTGGCATCCATCTTCGGTGTTCTAAATAAGTTTTTTTCTCCCTCGGAAGACCAGCTTGGCCCACATTTACGAGTTTAATAATGCGATCCTAAATTCTTTGATATTTGTAGTCAACACATACGTATGCGGCTCGAAGCCTTAGTGATGTTAATCCTCTTGCCACGGATTCTTTTGAAGTATTCGAAAGTTTTCTTTTCAACATTCTACATCTTTTCCAGCTCATATTTTGGAATTATCTACAGCGGCGAGGTACGTAATGTACGTAGGATGTATGGTTTCAACCCCGGCACATTCTCCTCCCATGTCTCGGCTCTCGGAGATAATCTCTGTCGGGACATCCTCTCGGGTTGCTTTCGCAACAAGACTCTTTAAAAGCGGTGCATTTATGCGGGGTCGTGGCACGGATTTTGTTCTACTTTTCCTTGGGCTTTCTTTTATCTTTTCTATTGTTCTTGGATTTGGTCTCCTCTTTTACGGTTCTGACGAGATGGCTTCTTAAAAGTGCTTGCACGCGACGGTAGCAGTTGTCTCTTTACATTCGTCCATTTGCTAGTTGGGTTAGCATCTTGTGGATGCATCGGTTCTTGTTTCTTAGTTGAGTAGAGGTGAGAGTAAGCTCTCCTTACCTCTTGAATTTACGCCTTAGGCATTGCCTTTGATGAGCTTTGCCTTACCTTTGTAGCAACCACGGACTTAACTTTCTTGTCCTTTCCCGTTGCATGAGCGATTACTTACTTTGCTCTTCTTGTGGTAAGTGGTTGACTTGAGCCACCCGATTTCATCCTTTGTATGGTTGTGGAGCTCTTCTAGATCGATCGGAGTCCCGATCATTTTCTTCGTATTATAGCCGGGCAGTGTGAAGTCGATCGTCTGATCGCGTCTCCATCATTCATGCTCTTTTTATCGAGTGTAGACTCACGCCATTCTTAAAGTTCAGAACCAACCGCCCGTTCGACATTTCCCTGCGAAAAATAAGGAAAAGATCAGGGTTGTACTAAGAACAAGAACAATAGAAAAATATTATTTATTAATGAAAAGCTTTTATTCGTTTATTTTAAATTTAAATAGGAGTAGGAAAAGATGAAGAAAGATCAAGAGTGAGACTCGATCTGAAAGGAAGGATAAAAAACTTTATTATCATGATTTCACATGTTTTCTTTTAAATTTTTTAACGATTTTCTTTATCATCCATTTTTTTTTATTTATATTTTTTGGGTTCGAACACGGTCGTAAGTAATTGCGTATCGCTTCTAGGAATGAGGATTCATTCTTTGAAACATCGAGGTTGCGTAATACTTCTTTAGATATCGTCCATTAATTGGAAGCATAAGTCGTTCTCATACGTGATTTACAAGCTAGTAGGAACCTCTGAGTAAGCGCTGTCTTGACCACGAATGGCCCTTCCCGAGTCGGTTAATTCTGGCCGTCTTGTGATGTGCGAAATAGGTCTTGAGAACGAAGCAAAGTCACCGACTTTGAATGTCCTTGGACGGACTAATTTATCATGGGCCTAGATAATCTTGGCTTGATACGGTTCAAATTCTGGTGTGTGAAAGTCTTTTCCCTTCCGAAGCTTTCCAATTCTTACAGTCGTAGTTTGGCATTTTCTTAAGTTTGTAGTGATCTTGTTTGCAAAATTTACAATTCGAGACGGAAGGCCCCGAACCTCTAAGGGTAGAACGGCCTCGGACCCGTACAGCGAGGCGTAAAAGGCATAGGCCGGGTGGGAGTTCGAAAGTCGTCATGTATGCCGCGTGGGCTTCTAACAACTTCTCGTGCGATTTCTCTTGTTGTCGTGCAAGTTTTCTTTAGGATTTGGACGAGAGTTTTATTAAAAGCCTTGGCCAATCCTTTCGCTCTTGGGTAGTAGATTGTTGAATAGCGCCAGTCGATCCCATGTCTTTTGAAAAAAATTGTTGATCTTCGTGCTTTTGAATGCGGACCCGTTATCTGAGATAATTTTGCGTGGTACCCTAAAACGGTAGAAGACTTGATTCTTGAAGAAGCTGTAGCAAAGTGATGTGCTTTCACTTCTACGAAAGGTACGCACGCACTTAGAAAAGTAATTTGTAGTACAAGAATGAAGCGATGTCCTCTTGAAAGGCGGTTCTATCGGACCTGATATATGTGCCCAAACACTTAAACGGCCACGACGCGATTGTCGGATGTAGCACATTTGGAGGTTGATGTAGAACCACTCCATGCCTTGTACTGGTGACAAGTTTTGGCAATCTTCATGCAATCGGTCATCATCGAGGGGCCGTGTGCTCTAGTCTTTTAATCTTCATTTTCATTTTTGGACCGTGATGATGGCGCCCATGAAAGTTTTGAGTGTACTTCTTTTATGATTTCACGAGCCGCGAGACCCGCTCGAGCCATCGTAGCCACATCGATCGAAAAGACCTTCGAGTATAATGTATTATTTATTAATGTGTGAGACGAGTTCTTTTCTTGATTTGATGGGGCATCGACTTATAGTACGAGCAGGTTTCTTTTTGTTTGCGAGTGTACGATGATGTTGCCGCCCGTCTTTTGTATTCACCATCCTTTATTGCGATTGTTTCTTCTACTTTTTCGGTTGTGTATTGTATCCATGTCGAGCTGTGAGAGAACACATCGTCATTGAGCTGTCATTTAAGCGACTCATCATGTAAGCGGGCAAATTCTTTTGCGAGCGAGCTAATGCATACGAGCATTTTCTCTTACGAGATCTTATAGATCGTTACATCTAGAATTCGCTCTAACAACTTCATGGCATATTGGAAGTACGCTCAAGCCTTAGTTTTAAAATTTTTTGTAACGTACATGACACGTTGAACGATCGGCGGGAATCTCCCGTGAATGTTGATGTACGGTATCCCCGATTTAGATGGTTAATTCTAGTCCGATTATAAGGGCTTCATATTACGCCTCGTTGCTTATACACGGTTACGGTAGATGGTAGGAAAATACCTTAACATCCTCGCTCCGGTGTTATAAAGATTCGTCGATTCACCTTACCGGCACTATCGTTTTCGATTCTTGTATTTATGTCTTGAGGATGCTCAGTCGGAGTACGATTCCGAACGTTGATCATCGGGGGTCTTCGGCTCAATATACGCTCGTCGAGCGAAGTCGTCGTTGAGAGGCAATTACGCATTAAAAAGGGGTGTCTTGCAAGGAAATCCTCCGGGACTTGTCCTTGCGGCACGGGAACGAAAGTTATGTCAATTGCGATAGTATCATTGACCGCACAGCGAGTACGCGGGAAGCGTCGGTCGGGTCATCGAATATTGCAACGGATTAAACTTTGAAATATGAGGTTGACCTTATGAGAAAGCATGTAGTGCTGAGCACGTGCGCAGATCGAGGGCCAACGACTTCTCAATAGGAGGATACTTTATACATCGGGGAATTAGACGACAACTTAAGTAGTAGAGAGAATTTTCTTTTCTCTCGTCATTGACTTTGGGCTAGCGGGGCTCCGAGAGAGTCGTCTAAAGCTGAGGTATAAAGTATCAACGGTACGAAATTTGGGGATGCTAAAACGGGAGGTGTCATTAAATGTTTGTTTAATGTTATCGAAGGCATGTTGACATTTGGATTCCCAGTAAACTTGGCATCCTTCTTGACAACGGAAAAGTGACACCTTCACGACAAGGTCGAGATAAAGCATCGAAGATATGCCAATTTTCCTTGAAGGATCGTAATTGTTTCAAGGTTTTAGGAGGTGGCATTTCTAAGATGGCTTTAATCTTCCGGATTGATTTGATTCCACGATGTCGAACAAAATCTAAGAATTTCAGAGGTGACACCCGGACGCATTTCGAGTTCACTTAAGGTTATATTGTCTTAATCGCTCGAAAACAATTCTCAAATCATACAAATGATCTTAGTTTAGTTTGCTTTTGATGCCACATCATCCACGTAACACTCGACTTGGTTGTGAATGAGATCATCAAAAATCCTCATCATTGCTCTTTGGTAGGTTGGTCCTGCGTTCTTGATCCAAATGGCATCATTGTGTAGCTACCTCCAGATTGGCGTTCTAAAAGTGTGACTTTTTCATCTTCCGGTTCCATCTTTATTTGGTTGTATCCAGAAGATCCATCCATGAAAAAGCTTCATGTGTTAAAGCGATGCCGATCATCAATTCACAGGAATTGGTAGCGGGAATTCATCCTTTGGACATGCTTTATTCAAATCTACGAAATCCACCTTGATTATGATGCGACCATTCTTCTTTACGGCCGGTACCACATTGGCTAACCAAGTTGGGTATTGCTCTTAAATGGACAAATTTAGCATCTGATAGCTTCTTAACTTAATTATTACTTGTTGTTCGATCTCTAGACACATTCTTCTCGGAGCTTGTACGGCGGAACAGCGGTGTGATCCTCCTTTGTGAGCGCAACCTGGAGCTAATCACAGCATTCATCATAACTTGAAGCAAAACGGTCCTTGAATTCCATCAATAGCTTGATTATCTCTTCGGAGTCTTCTTTATTGAGTAAGGAGCTAGCAAAGGTCGGCTGGGCTCTTCGCTAGTACCTAAGTTAACTTCCATTAACTAGTATTGTAGATTTAATTTCTTCTTGATTTCGGCGAAGCATCTCCGATTGGTAGATCTTTGAGATCTTCGAGGCTTCCGAGCAAGCTTGTCATCGTCTTGGTGAGTGACAAGCTAGCAAAATCCCGAATCATGTGAACCTGTGTGTCAGATACGAGACCATGTATTGAATCGGGAGGCCATTGGCATTATTCCATAATTTTTTTCAAAGTGTTGTTATCGACCTTTTGTCCATCATCGAGGTAAGGCACACGTTGAATTAAATTTTGAACACAAAGGAGAATACCACTCAAAAGGCAATTCCAATAATTCGGAAAATGTATCTTAGTGTACATCATTTTTAAGTATTGGAAGAAGAAACTTCCTTTGTAGAATTTGATTAGCTTAGCACCACCACCATGCACTTCCTTGACCACCATACCCTCGATGTTATTAGAAAGGATCGGGGTCAGGGTCATAGTATGTACATAATGGTTAATCTTGTCGTACATTGCTTTGTACTCTTCATTCTTTTCATCTTCGAGAGATCTTGGACTGTGGTTTTCTTCGATTTATTTGCATTGTTTCTTTCTTGATTTCTTCTTCTTTTGGAAATTGTTCTCCAAATCCAACGTCGATGGCGGGTTTCTTCATCCAAGCTGTTCCCGAAGTCTTCCATGACCGTCCACCTGGCCTCGACCTCGGGTGCGAGTTCTGGAAAACCTTCACCATCTCGCCGTAAGGGAGTGAGTGAGTAACATTGAATTTAGAATTTCGGGCTCTTCATCATTTTGCATATCTTTTTAATTCATTTTAATTACGGTATTTACGGAGAAAAATGTTTTCTTCGGAGGCGCGTAGTAGGTTGCATCTTCGTGAATTCAGATTTCATGTACGGAGAATGGTTGCAAATCACCTTTGATACATTGTTCTCTTCTTTCGTAATACTTTATGCACTGGTGCAGAGACGACGGTACCATCCAGTTTTCATGGATCCATGGCCACAGCGATAGGCGTTGAACGATGTCTCAGAATCAATTATATAGAATTTTGTGGTTGTCTTTGCTAAGTCACCGGTCTTCATTAATAGTGTTATTGATCCGAGTGCTCTTTCTCCTTTTTGATTGAACCCTCTTAATAACATTTTGTCAGCTTCGAGATCGCGAGTATCAATCTCCAAATATGCTAACGTTCGAAGGCTCATTATGTTGATTGATGCTTTTGGATCATGTTAACTTGCCACAGAGAGCGTAAACTTTTCAATAGTAGTAAGAAATGTACAACGGTCGATTGTGATCCAGGTGTTCCCGAGTAGCGAGATCATTATCCGTGAAGGTAACACCTGTTGTTCTTTTAACGAAGCAAACCTCATCTAAGGTCTTGGCCATTTGAGCTAGCGAACACCGGATCAAGTAAGTCCTTGATCGAGTTTCCTCATCTCCTTTGACAAGATCGAGCGTCATAGATGATCAGTTGGCTAGTAGCTTCTAAGATGGGCTTGCACATTATAGTCCACTTTATTACCATGTCCTTCGATTTCTTCCCGAATGGGCGGTTCCTCGCGGGGTTGGCTCTTCTGAGCAACCACCTGCTTTCCTTTATCTTTAGGACCCATTCTCGGGGGTAGAACTTTTCCGCTTCTTAAATTAACCCACGGTATTTCTTCGAATGCGAGGTGTTGAATCTGCGGTGTATCCTCTTGAATTGGAATATTGGCTCTTCTGCGGTGGCGAAATCCGATGACTCTAATTCTATTGCGATAGTAGCTCTGAAATTCACAAATAGACTCGTTGCTTGTTGAGCTTTCGTAGCCATCCTTGTGAACGTCTTCTCCTTTGTCGTGGTCATTGAGGTTTAGTATGATTTGAGAATCGTTATTTATATCGAAATCGAGATCCAGATTAGCTTGGTTTTCGTTAGTTACGTAATCGTTAGAAACGGTCGAAAACGTAGCCAACACCGAAACTCTTGTCATTATAAGATCCCGTAGGGGCAAGCAAATAATTATCAGTGGAAGGTTCGAGGATTTCTCATGAATCGGAAACAACTATCTGGGGATAAACGGCCCTAATTGCTCTTTTGGAGCCTCGGTTTTCTTCTCTTCTACGATTTTCTCCTCTATGCAGGGGCGGTTCTTGATCGCGAGCAATCGTCTTAGGCTCGGCGAGGTTTAAACTTTGAGGTTGAAGCGGCGCACCCAGCGGACTGGATGTGATCTAAGATTTTGTTTGAGACTTTCCTCTCAGGGCGCGCTCCATCCGGCTTTATGAGTAGTGTAAGAGATACATCGGAACAATAGGATGTTTGTTCGAAATAACATTGACGGAACCTCCTTTTGGGGTTCCTTCGTATTCCTTCGGGATCATTATGTTCCCTTTCGGAGGATTGTGATCGAAGCTAAATCTTGAAAGTGATGCAATCCTTTATCTTATGTAGAGCATGCGAGGTGGTATGGGCAATAGTTTGTATGATCTTTTCTAATTGACTTCTTCGGCCTCTTGGGCTGCAGTATTTGAAATCGGGTGTCTTCATTAAGCTGTGGAACATCTTCGCTCTTGCTTCGGTCTTGAATGGATATTCCTTATTCGAAAATCTTTCGAGTGCTGTTGTGGACGAGGCATTGTTCATAATGCGAGGCGGCGGTAAGCTTGGTCGGTACATTTGATAGCCTGTTGAGGTTGTTGGTAGTACGTTGTGGTGGTTGATAGCTAGGTTGTGACGTACACGGGCGTATACGTCTTGGTGCTTGCCCTTATCTCTCTAGCGACGATTCGTTTTCTTTCGAATGTTTTCACCGGTTTACGTTTATCAATCTTGTCTACGAAACTTCGTGCTTTGCTTCATCCTGTAGCTCCGGCCTTCTAAGCGGCTTCTCGAAAGTCATGATTGTAAATCCTTTAAGGAGAAGCTAGCATCGGACGTGGATACTTTTCGGCAAAATACGGAAGTCGCATGTTGTTCCTAAGGCATGGTTCACACTTCATGCTTAAGTTTCTCCATCGAAGTATGTAATCCATAGAGTTTTGTTGGTTACGGTGCTGCTAGTCTGATAGTGATGTGGTGCGGCTTACAGCAAGCCGCTATGAGGTTCCCAACTGCGAATAGGTCTTCGCCAGGCCATTTGGCAATTCGTGCACCGGTCGAAGGCGATCCGATGGCTAACGACAAGCCCCGAGCGGAAGAGTAAGCGTCACTCCTGCAAGCATTACATTAATTAGAACAAAAATGTGCGACATCTTGTTGTTGACCTCATTTTTGATGAGGTCTTCTCTTCTCTCTTTAGTACTTAGGATCTAGCCTTAGGCTTTTCCTTTGACTATCTTGGACTAAATTGGGACCCATCCACAGAAATTTAAACCACTTCTTGTCTCCTGTAAACCCACAAGCTTGATTATGAACCCACAATCACCTAGAGGGTTGAAATCAAATGTGGAGTTTTAAGGATGAGTTCTTTAATAAATTTGTTGGCACTTAGGACTACCACAGGTGGCACAGTGCGGTGATTTGACTTACCTCACTACCTCATACACTACACTCTCACACACCTGATCAAGATCACAAACCACCCATGTCTGACTGGCTCACGACTCGTAGGCCATTCGTATGGATGGACCTTAACCCTGGCCACACAGTTGAAGGGTTAGGAACAGCATAGTGAATGCCTCGAATGAGTCTCTTATAACTCATATAAGGCTTAATATAACTTCATGGCTCAACTTAAAAGTGCTTCCATTTCACTCTTATTTGATCAATCTTCATTCTTCAAAATTTCGATTTTTGACCAGGGACCACACTTTTAATGAGCTACGAAGCCTTTAAAATTACTTTCAAAATCTCAAAATTTCCAAAATCACAAAATTCCCCAAAATTAACCTTGAATGTTCCTCACCAATCAAATTGATCATCCATAACGAAATACCAAAAATTCCAAAGGTATCCCCCAATACCCTCCAAATTACCAAAATGCCCCTCTTCGACGAAAATACAAAAATTGAAGAAAATTCCCGAGAAAATTTTAAAAAATCCAAATATTCCCAATTTCATTTTGTCCAACTACATCATGGGCCAATTTTGATAATTTACCCCACTTCCTTAAAACCCCAATTTAGCCATTCTTAACCCAGTGAACCCGATGTCAAACCAAACCTACCCAATTGACCCCAATTTTGGTCAATTCAATTCTAGACTAATTCAATATCGACAATATCAATCTGGGCCAAATCCAAGTCCAATTTGATTGACATTTGAATCGATTTCACTTTTGACCTTAAAACTTTAATTTGGACCCATGACGAAACTTAGCCCCAAACTAACCCAATTTAACTCCAAAAATTGACCCCAAACCTTTTCTAAACCTTCCTAACAT
The DNA here is from genome assembly GCA_022702705.1 of Papilionanthe hookeriana x Papilionanthe teres. Lineage (NCBI taxonomy): Eukaryota > Viridiplantae > Streptophyta > Magnoliopsida > Asparagales > Orchidaceae > Papilionanthe > Papilionanthe hookeriana x Papilionanthe teres. The sequence goes on along the minus strand of CM040422.1, from coordinate 163,094,938 downwards.
CCCCACAAAACAAAACACTAACATAATTTGCCCAAAATTTAGACACAAACCCCACTTTCAATTCAACCCAAAACAAAAAAGCCCAATTTCACCTAAATCGAACCTAAACCAAATAAGCCCAAGTCCCAAAGTAAAGCCAACCAAAGTTTAAGCCACTCTTTGAAACACTCCATAAACATTTGGCAGTAATTTTACATCAATTTCAACCTGGCAACATTGGCCCAAATTAGCCAAATTTGACCTACATTTAGCCCATTTACGAAATGAACTGAAATTCAACCCGATTCAATTCCAAACTACCTCAAATTTACTTCAAATCATTCAAGAAACATCCTAAACCAGTTGCAACATTTATTTGACATGGTCCTTCACAATTTTCACCCAAAAGCCCATTCTAAAGTCAAAAGCCCGCATCACACAAATCACTTTAAAAGCCCATCAAACCATTTCAAAGAGCCCAAAATCTAAAGCCCATATGACATTTTCACTTGCCATCCATTTAATCAAAGTCATTCCTAAGTTCCAATCCCATCATCAAATGATTCCAAATCAAGCCTCATGACAAATCACCCCTAAATGTAAAATTCAAAATCCTTTCTAAATGCAGAGTAAGCAAGCCATCCTAAGCCATAGGCAAGCCATGAAGCCATGCATGAGCCACATGGAATCCATGAGCCTCTTTACATGTCACCATGCCATTTTGGGCAAAAAGAAGGAGAGTTTATTTTCATAATCCCCTAAAGTCGTTAGCCTTGTATGATTCCACATGCTTTCAATTTAATCTAAATATTCTTAGAAAGAGACCTCACCACCTTTGACCAGCTAACCTAACTTATTATCTCAGCCTAGAGCAGTGTGGGAGGTGAACCTTGAAACACATGTGTTGACCTCATTTTTGATGAGGTCTTCCTTCTTTTTAGTGCTTAGGATACAGCCTTAGGCTTTTCCTTTGACTATCTTAGAAGACTAGAATTGGGGACCCGCCTTTTAGAAATTCAAACCACTTCTAAACTCCCTGCCAAACTCCACAAACTTGACCATAGACCCTAATCACCTAGAGGGTTGAAATCGAATGTGGAAGTTTGAGGATGAGTTCTATGGGATACTGGCCTTGGGGCCCTTACTGGTGGCACAGTCGATGAAGGGCTGACTTACATTACACTTACACACTACATTTCCACACAGCACCTAAAACCACACCATACCCAACTTAACCTCGACTCATGTGGGTGATTCACATGGATGGTCCTTAACCCACAAACGCTTGGTAGAAGGGTTGAACAACGTAGTGAATGCGCCGAATGAGTGCCTTTCATGGCTCATATGGGCTTGAAATGGCTTCATGGCTCAACCAAAATGATTTCACCCCACCCAAATTCACCCAATCTTCAATTTCCCAAATTTTCAATTTTTGACCCGGGACCCTACACACAACTTCACCGAAAACCTTGAATTACCCAATTTTTGCAAAATCTCCAAATTACCTAAAATTTTCCAAAATCAATCCAAACACCTCCACATCACTCAAATTGATCATCCATACCCAAAATACCAAAATTCCAAGAAAACCCCCCGATACCCTCGGAGAATACCCAGAAATACCCTTCTTGGCCTAAAAATCCAAAAATTCAGAAAATTCCCAGAAAATTCCAGAAAATCCCAAATATTCCCAATTTTCATTTTGTCCAACTACACCATGGGCCAGTTTGTCAATTTACCCTACTTTTGTGAAAACCCCCAATTGACTGCATTTTAACCCGAAAGTGGACCCGATGTCAGGCCCAGACATACCCCGGAGCTGACCCCAATTTTGGTCGATTCAATTCTAAACTTCAATTCAACATTCCCAATACCAATTTAGACCAAATCCAAGTCCAATTTGATTGACATTTGGATCCAATTTCACTTTGAGCATGGCTTAGAATTTGGACCACTTGACGAACAGCTGACCCAACCCCGATTCAACTCCAATTAACCCCCAAATCTTTTCTAAACCTTCCTTAACATCCTCATAAACAAAACACTAACATGATTTGCCCAAGATTTTGACCCAGACCTCAATTGAAGCCCAATCAGCCCAATTTTGACCTAAACGAATCCTTGAAATAGGCCCAGGCCAAAATTAAAACCCAACCAAAGCCAAAACCTCTTTGAAACACTCCCATAAACATTTCTTAATATTTATTTTACATCAATTTCAACCCTAGCCCAATATTGGCCCAAGTTAGCCCAATTTGACCTACATTGGCCCATTCACGAAAAGAATTCGAATCCGACCCCGTTCAAGTCCAAACTGCCACAAATTTGCTTCCGTCACTCATGACACATCCATGAGCTAAACCCAATAATTATTTGGCCCAGCCTCTTTACAAAATTTCATCCCAAAATCCATTTTAAAGTCAAAGGCCCACTTTCCTAATCCATCTTAAACGCATCTAAAACCCTTTCAAAAAAGCCCAAAATTCTTCAAGGCCCATATGACATTTCCCCTCATCATACTTTCAATTAAAATCATCCCTAAGTCCTAAATTCATCATCAAATAATTCAGAAATCAGAAGCCTCGTACCAAATCACCTAAATACCAAAATTTTCCTTAAATCGAGTTTCCATGAAATTGACTTTACTTTTCCCAGTAAAATGGAGCCATGAGTCACATGCATAAGCCATATGCAAGCCATGAGAGCCTCTTTACATGTCACCACTGCCATTTTGGGCAAAAGAGGAAGACTCTTTCCTTAATTCTAAGGTGATTAACCAACATGTTTCCGGCAAGCAAGCCTTAAGCACAATTGTGCTTGGATGGTGACTTGGCCCTACTGAAGTTATGCTGAGCCAAATCACTTTCCCTCAGCCAAAACCAGGCCTTGGGTGGTGCACCTAGCGAATGGGTGGGGTTGACCCATTTAAGGTTGAAATCAGCCATGCTAGGCATTCCACTTTGGATCGAAAGCCTTCACATGTCCATGACGATTGATTGCACAAACCTGCCCGCCCTGACCCACCTGACCTTGAGGGTGACCCATGCACAGCCGGCGGCCACCAGGCGCCCCGGAAAACACCATGGCCAGGAAGCTCACATGTGAGCAGCATTTGAAATTCTCACTTGGCCGAGGCCCTTCATCCCTAGTGGTCACCATGGCTGATCTTCTCCTCACCCAGGCAGCTGATCCCAAGCATTTCACTCCCCACAGGAGGCCTTCCACCCTCTCCTATTTAAACCCCTCACCCTCTCGGCCAAAGGAGAGCCAGGCACAAACCTTGAAACTGTGCCAAAATTGTTTTGAACCCTTCACCATCTGAGAGCAGTTGATCCCCAGTGTCAATTTGCCCCCAATCCCCACCAACGAACGATTTCTCGGCGGAAATTCCACCCCAAGCAGGACACTTTGCCACGGTGAGCCAATCCTCAAATTGACTGGTCCTACACCTTCTTGGACCAAGAGGAGAAGTTTCTACCAGAAAGCCCCATCTCGGAGCCGCCGGTTGCTCGGCCTCCAAGCTTTGTGATCGGTGTGGTCACTTTCATAGCTAGGCAATTCACCGAGACCGGAGACTTCATCTGGAGCTTGCGGGACCCGATCGAAGGTGCAACAACTCTCTCCAGATTGAAGCCACTTCCTGCAGGCTAAGGTATGAGTTAAGCTATTCATCCCGAGCTTCTGGAGATTCTCCATTTCAAATGCTGTAGTTTCAATTGCATGTTGGCCAGGTATAGATGTGTTCGTCTTCGAGACGAATCCGCCGACAAGAACATGAAAATCATTGAGAATCGAGTGAGATCTTAGGGATTTAGTGTGGACGCGGCTCTCGGGTGAGAACACTTGGGGACGATGAACGGATGCCGTCCATTCGATACACGCGCACGGACGGCCAGGATTGCGTCGGACCCCGGGGAGACGGTACGAGAACCGCGCGGGGCCGAGGCTGTTGACTCGGATGGCGTCGGAATGGGAGCGCGACACGCGGCGTTTCGGAGGCTGCGGGGTTGACGCGGCGCACGCTGGATAAATAGAAAATTAGGGTATTTTTCTATTTATTTAATTCTAAACTTCCAATTCATATCTCTGTCATGAAAAAATTACAAAAATAAAATAAAAATACACCTCTTGCTCGATTGAACGGAGGAAGATAATGTGGAAAAGGAATCATTTTAATTTAATTAAGTATTTTATTTTTATGATTTATTTACTCTCTGCATACATTTAATTCTCTGCATGCATGTATACAATTCACCATGGCATGAGACCATGAACTTTTGAAGCCTGCGAACACAGGAACATTCTTTGAATTTTCCAGGGAGTCGGGAAGGCATCTGTGAAAAGTTGTTATTTTCAAATGCATGTTGCTGTTTGAGTATTTTAATTCCAAAAATTAGCATGTTGTGAAATAATTCTAAGTATTTGGTGATGTTCCTTATGAAAATGAGAGAACCACAAAAAATAGGACTTGAGTTAATTCCTTTCAGTTAACCTAATTGGCTTAAACACCTAAAATAAGTCTTTAATTAATTAGAGTTAACCGAGCTCAATTGACTTGGAAATGATTCCTGCACTGACCTTAGGATCAGAGGGAATCTCATAAAAATTTGAAGTCGATTGAACTTGGTTATGGCTAATTAGGTTGATTAAGTAACTTAGCCATTTTAAACTTTAAAAATTCATAACTTTTTAAAATATTTTTTTTTAAAATTCGCTGAGTGGTTTTTGGGTATACGTGTCGGGGGAGGCCCCAAGAAAATTAAAATTTCAATTTTCTAAAAAGTTGATTTTTAATAATATTTTAATATTTTTAATAATTAAAAAATAATAAAAATCACAAAAATAATAAAATTCACCAAAATGTCACATTTTGAATTTTAATCATAGGAGCAAATCCACATTTTTTCTAGTCTATTTAGTGAGATATTAAATTTTAAAGCCTTTAGGGTAATTTAGAAATTAAAAAAAAAATGTATTTTCTAGCATTTTCACTAAAATAATTATTATAAATCACTGAAAAATCAGTGCAAAATTTGTTTCTCTGGTTTCCTTGATATCAGAGAGATTTTGAAAAATATAAATCCATTTTACGACATTTATCTTATTTTTAAATTAATTAACACTCCAAAACTCAAAATAATTATAATAAAAATAATATAATTCAAAAATCACGAAGTGGTCGTCTTCTCTGGTCGTTAGGAATGTCACGTAATTTTCTTAAGGACAGAAACTTTCCCTTGGTCATATTATTAAATTTTCCTTGAAAATCTCTATTTTCCACCAAAAATAATTATATAAATAAATTAAATACAGAAAAATCACATTTTTCTCCTCTCATGTCTTTATTGACATATGAAGGTAAAGTCACATAAAAATTTCAAGTTGATTTAAGTTCGATTTAGTGAGTTATGAAATTATTAAGGCTTAAAGGGTAAAATGGTAATTAAAATCTTTAATCCTTAATTAAAACTTTAGGTTTAATAAAAAATCGAAACAAAGTAAAATATTTGATCTTTAATCTGATTTGGATGATTGAAATTTAAATAATTAAAGGGTAGAAGCGTTAAATAATTTTAAAATGATTAAACTTTAATTAAATAATAGATTAAATTTGGAAGAATAATAAAATTGGAATTATTAAAATAAGGGATCTTTATTAGGAAAGAGATTTATTCTTTAATTTAAAAAATCTATAAATTAATTATATCGACTAATATTTCGATTTTAATTAAAATGATAACTCGGAAATTTAAAATATTAAAAGACTTAATTTCGATTAAAATTAAAAATAAAGTAAATTAAAGATAAATTAAATTAAAGATTAAATTTAAAAATTAAATTAAATTAAATTTAATAATTAAATTAAATTAAATTAAGCAAATTAAATTAAATTAATTAAATTAAATAGATAAATTAAATAATTAAATTAAATTAAATAATTAAACAATTAAATTAAATTAATTAAAATTAAATTAAATTAAATCAAACGATTAAATTAAATTAAATTAAAATTAAATTAAATTAAATTAAACAATTAAATTAAATTAAAATTAAATAATTAAAAATTAAATTAAATTAAATTAAATAATTAAATTAAAGTTAAATCGAATGAATTAATTAAACAGAGTCAATTAAATTGTTATGTTAAACTAAATTAAAACTCAATTAAATTAAGTTAAATTAAATATAACATCACCTAAGACACAAAAGAAATTAAATATAAAGCAACTTGAACACTATTCGAGAATTTAAACTCTTAGCAAGCAGATCATTTGAATCTTAACATAATGAAAGCTTTAGTTATTATAACTCACACCAAATGAAACATTAAATGGAGTGTTACTTCACTCATAGGATATTCGAATGTCTTTAGTTCAACGAAGCGAGTTAACAGAACTTGAAAATATCGGACGATCGATTCGTTTATATAATTAAATTCATTTGGAGGCAAAACGATCCACAGAAATATTGAAAAGATGTTTAAGATCCTTCTTAAGCTTGCTTTCTCGATATGATAGGATATTTATAAGAACAATTGAATTTGATTATTCTTTTGATGAAGAAAATGGTCATGAAACTAACACAAAGAACCTAGACGTCATAGGAAATGACTAGAGCATAGGATTAGGAATTTGGTAGAAAACCATAACCTTTCCCTTAGCTTTGCAGGAACTTGTTTAAATATTCTAATTGTGTTTTAAGTGCAGCTTGGGATGACGGAAGACCCTCGAGGTACGCTTTTATTTTATTGCGATTTACTTTCTTGCAATTTACATTATTGCAATTTACTTTGTTGCGAATTTGCGTTTATTTTTCTTGCAGTAAAACAGGCGTGCATGAAAACTCACCTTTAGGATAGCCCCCCTAAAGCGAAACCAAAAATTAAATTAAAAGTCATTGCAAGATACGATAAAATTCACCGCCCGCTGACATTTCAAAATATAAAACAACTCAAAATTTAATCCGCAAACGAACACAAAACTACGATGCCGGTAGAATTAAAACGTCTTGTTGGATGATCGGGAATACCTTCGGATGATGTAACCTACGTGTTCTTAGCAGGATTTCAGGGTAAATGAAAGTGTGGAACCATTCGGTTGAGTTTGCTGGGTCATACGGGTAAGTGAATCCGATAAAAATAATGATGCGGAAGGATGGGCAGGTGGGATCTTAGCAGGTGTCGTTATAATCAACTTTAAGATTTGTTTTAATCAAAATACCATGCTTGAGTAAGACCCCTCTAAACCAAACACTTTCTCATCCACGATTTATGATTTCTAAGAAACTAAACCTGCGCAAACAAGGAGCTCGGAGTGTGGTGGGCGGCACGACCATCGTCATCGGCCAAAACCGAGTCTACTTCAGCAAAACTCTTCTTAGAATTAAAGCAACCAAAGCGAAAACTAGGATTTCGAGGTAGCTTACTGAGTGCAGCATAAATCCTCGGCTCATGATTAGGCATTTGCATTGCAAATTAAGCCCTAGCAGGTCTTAGGATTAGAGGTAGTCGTCAGATACGACATAAACCCTCACATTTTCTAGAAATTTATTTGTTTGATTTTATCATACAAATAATGTAATTAATTAAAATTGACAAGATTGAAATACTAAATAAACATTAGGACTTTCCCTAAATTCGAAATAGAAACGATAGGATAATTAGGAAATTATCGAGTTCACTTCGGAATCGGTGATTTCTCCTACCTTTCTTCCTTTGGATTCACAAAGCAAAAATGTTCGAAAAATTTGATCCATTCCTGTGGAAACTTGAAGTCCGTCTTTGAAAACCTTAAACTTTAGAATTCTTGAGAAGCGAATCATTGATTATTATCGAGTTTCTTAGGTGATTCCGAGTCACTTAAGATGTAATTAACTATAGGGGCTTGCCCTTATAGGGAATTTTAAAGAACCCGGGTAATATAAACCTTTGTTTAATGTTTTCATATTAAGCGGAAACTTGTCGGCTTATAAAATTGGTTCGCAGAACCAAACGGATGTCACTAATCTTAGTTTGTTAATCAAACTACCATCAGCGGTGTGTCTATCCTTAGGGATAGATACACGGTTTGTGGTGCGGTGCTCGTTTATATAAACTATTTGGGATGTGAGGTCGGTTTAATCTCATATCTTAAAACCTTCAAATTTAAAATTATTTCTAATCAGAATACTACTTTTCAAATTATTTATTTTAATTAAGAACAAAAATTCGCCGACGATTTACGTTAGGCGACCCCTCTTCAAAATAAAACACGACACAAAAATATGCAGGCGGGATTTACGGCGACTACGTGAGGAAGATTCCTCTCTCGTTATAATCGAATAGTGCTTTCGAAATGGTAGTGTATACGTGTCCCCCAATGGAACAAACTACCCCTCTTTAAGTTGGAATGCTATGTTCATTTCTATCTTGAACAAGTATAGCCAACATTCTCTCGGATTTAGGAGCCTTTGTTTGAACACACAAACGGAGAGGTTCGAATCATACCTCATTTAGAAGTGGGGTGGACCTGACTGGGTGTTAGTTTAGGAATGATCCTTCGAGTGAGAAGTCTTGCTTAAGACTTCTTTCCTTTCCAACTGCGAATCGGATTCCTTACCTTCTCTACACACCTTTGAACGTTAAAGTTAAATAAACAAAACCCTCTAATAAATGATTCTTTTAACAAAATGATTCTTTTTATAAATACATGAGCAAAGAATGAGTTCGGACTCTTTTCGATTCCTTTCTTTTCGTGTGAGAAAAGAAGCATAACTTGAGGCCGACAACCGGGAATCTACCACCTAGCGAAATGGAAGCCCGGCCCGATTTTCTCCTTCGCAACGGGCCCGGACTTCGGCGTACATAAGGATGAAGCTGGAGCAATGGGGTCGTCCAGATTTGGACAGGGGTTTATTTCTGACGTCGAGGTCACCGACGTCTCCCTCTTTGCAGCGACAAGCAAGTATCGAAGGGCGGGGCCTTTGCTTGAGTTGACCTTAGGTCGACCAAGAGTTCCTCCCCTGAAGGGTCTAGACTAGGAGAATCTTCTTATCCATGAGAGAAATTTGTTCCTTCACCTTCGATGCAGTTGTTTCACGCATATACCCGACACGCCGAATCGAAAGGGAAAGGAATCCGGAGACATGATGAGCACATTGCGAGTGGAGGGTACGGATCTTCTGTAAGACCTTGTCTTCGAAATCGGGTCCGGTTCGAAGATTCCTTGACGACGAAGACCCCGAAGAAGAAATAGAAATAGAAGGATCGCCGGGGAAGCAGGCTGCGAGATTGCTTTCTGGAGGAAATCTGATTGCTGAATATGCCATTGCTGAGCTACATACCACTTTTGGGAGGAAGCGGGTTCCATCCCTCCGCCGCGGAGAGGATGAAGAGAATGTTCGAAAGATTCTTTGCCCGTACCACGACCCGCATACTACAACGATGACGCAGAAAAGAACGAACTACGCCGTTTGCTCGGCTTCACCGAGCTTTGGTAGAAAAGGCCCCAGCAAGGAAGGAAGCGCCGTGTCGGAAATTCTACGAAGGATAGGACGGGTACCAGCCAAATCCCGTGCTTGGGCCTCGAGTAGAACCGCCGTCATGATAGAAAAGCTGACGAGAGAATGAAGGCTAGCCACTTTGTCGTAGTATCGGGGTTACGGATTAGGAGGATACCACCTTCCGGCATTTGGCCGATAGAACATCTGGTCATAGACCTTCGCTTGCTAGAAGGATGGTGTGGCGTCCCACTACGGGGCGGTTGAGGAGGCGGCGGCCGAAGAAAGTCTCGTCGGGAGGCTGGAATGCGGAAAAGTGCTCTTGCGATGAAGGAGACTCGTGAAAAAAGGACCGTGACCATCGCATGACAACCACGAATGCAGAGAAAGCTCGGCTAGAAGATGCCATGGAAAAGTTGAGAGCAGAGCACTCAGACGGTTGGCAAAAGAGAAAGAGAAGAAAAGTTCGGAGATGAGATCGACTCATCGGAATTCATGGACAACGAATATGCGAGAGGCTGACATGGTTGAGACACGAGCTTCATCATCTTCTCGAGAGTGCTCCTGCGGCCATGAAAAGAGAGCGGAGCGATGAAGGAACGGCTTCGGGGAAAAGGACGACACGATCGCTCGAATGGCGAAGAGGATGGAAGAGATGGCCATAGCTCTAGCCACTCTCCAAAGTCAAGTACAACCACATGAAGACACCCAGAAGTGAAATTTCATCGTAGACGGAGGGAAGGAAATTACATCCGTCGATGGGATGACGGGCGAAAAAGGATACAACACGAAGTATGATCCCTGAAAAGGATATCAAGAACTTGGTAGAACGGCGGAGTGCGAGAAGCCCTAGCACAATCGAGAGAACGGGACATCTATTCGGACGGGTAGACCTTGCCGGAAGAGGTCGACGACGTCAATACCCGAAAAGGGCTTCGTACCACCCTCATTTAAGACCTTCGACGGAACCGGGAACCCAGAACGGCATGTTGCACACTTTTCGTGCCGGTTGTTCACCGATGCCGGCGGGGAGCGATGCGCTACTCTTCCGACAGTTAGCGGTCGTCGGGAATCGCCTTCGGCGAGTATGCGGGAATTGCAACGGATACGTAAAGACATTCTCGGAAGCTAGAGAGCCTCTTCATTAAGTGATTTGCGGAGCTCGGCACACCGCATCAACGCAAATTTGATTTAGTGGTAGAGAAACAAAGGCCGAATGAAACTTTGGTGGATTACATACTTCGATGGAGAAACTTAAGCATGAAGTGTGAACCCTGTGCAGAACAACATGCGGTCGGCATCTTGCTTAAAAGCATTCGCGGCCCGATAGCACTTCTCCTCGAGGGATTCATTATTAAGACTTTTGAGAAGTTGTTAAGCAAGGCGGAAGCTTGCAAGAAGGCGAAGCAATTAAGTTTTGCCGACAAGACGGACAAGCGAGAAGCCGGTGAAGACTTTCGAAAAGAAATCTGGGGTCGTTGCGGCGGTTGACAAGGCGAGCAAGCCCGTCTGAAATACCACCGAACGGCGCGACAACCATGAGTACCGGCAACCCCGGTCCAGCTACCGGTCGTCTCAGCGGTATGAACAACCGTCTCGTCGCAACGTACATTGAGGGAGCTTCGAGCGAGAGAATATCCGTTCAAAAATGAAGCGAGTGCAGATGTTCGGTAAGCAATAAGCTTCCAGATTTCCGGCGCGAGAGCCCAGACGAGAGGAAGTCAACAGAAAAGGTGATTGACTTTTGCCCCCACGCGGATGCTTGGGCACAAGATAGAAAGGCGCATTACCTTCAAAAGTTGGCTCCGACGACAACCTTCGGAAAATATAGCAATCCCGAAGGAGTACATGAAGGAACCCCGAAGGAGGTTCGTCGTGTTATCTCCGCCGTCCCGTCATTCGATAGATCCCCCAGCCCGTGACGATGGATGGACTGCAACTGGACGAGATCTTCGAAGAAGATTTTAGACAACATCCGAACCGCTTCGGTGCGAGCTTCGGTCGAGTTCGAGACTGTTAAGCCGATCTTATCACTTCGTGGAGGAACGCTCGAGGAGAAAATCGAAGAGAAGAAGAAAATTGACGAAGAAGAGGGGCAGAGATTCTGAGCTAGGCTGAGAACAACATCCTAGGATAGTTGTTTCCGATTCGGGGGAGAAATCCCTCGAACCTGCGATTTTGTATGATTGTACGCTCGCTTCGGTGGGGATCATATAATGATAAGGGTGATGGCGTTGGCTACGTTTTATTTGTTAACGATTACGTAACTAGCGACAATCGGGCGTCGATTTCGATACCAACAACAATTCTCAAATCATACATGATCTCGACGATCAAAATGACGAAGAAGGCATCCATCGAGGAGGCTACGAGAGTTCAGCGAGCAACGGATCTATCGACGGGTTTCGAGGAGCTCCGATTCTGATAGAGTTAGAGCCTTCGGATTTGGAAGATAATCCGGAGAGAGCCGGTCATTCCGATTCGGGGAGGAGACACGCGACAAACTCAATACTAGATTCGGGAAAGAAATTACGGAAGTCGGCTTCAGAAGTGGAAAAGTTACCTCGAGAATGGGTGCGAAAATTGTGAAGGAAAGCGGTGGTTGTTCGAAGAGACCAGCCGTGAGAAGACATACCCATTCGAGAAGAAGGCGAGACACGGGAGAACAAAGTGGACTACAACGTGCTAGCCCATCTTAGGAAACTGCGGCCCAGGCGAGCATTTACGATGCATCTTATCGAGGGAAGTGAGGCTGCGTCGAGGCCCAACGATCCGGAGGCCTAGCAGCTCGAATGGTCGGAATTCCTTGGATGAGGTTTGCTCGTTAAGGAACGACGAGGTGTCACCTTCACAGAACTGACTCTTACTTGGGACGGCGGTCTGTGGAGCCGTTGTACATTTCGGTTACAATTGGGAAGTTTACGCTCTCGGAGAGTATTGGTGGATCCAGGGAGCATCTTGATCGATATAATGAGTCTTCGAACAACAGCATCGCCGGGGTGATGCTCGTGAGCTCGAGGCGAGCAAAATGTTATTAGAGGATTGACCGAAAGGAGAAGAGCCCTCGGGTCAATAGCAGCTATAACGATGAAGACGGTGGATTTCGCAGAAGACGATGAAGGACTGTATAATCGATTCGAAACGTCGTTCGACGCTGCGGGCCGACCATGGATACATGAAAACGGGATGGTACCATCATCTCTACATCGGTGCATCAAATATTACGATGGAGGGGAACGAGTGCATCGAAGGAGACTTCTGACCATTCTCCGTACATGAGGTGGAATCGAAGATGCGACTTATTATGCACCGCCAAAGAAAACAATCTTCTCCGAATCTGGCGTAACAAATGAAGCAAAGAAAGTTCGGGACAACGAGAGACACAAGTTCTAGTCCAACGATCGCTCATGGCTCCCTTCGGCGAGATGGTGAAGGTTTCTGCACAACTGCGCATCGAGGTCGAGGCGGGGGACGAGGCGCGTCGTAGGAGCACTAGGACGGTGGACGAGAAGAAGCCGGCCATCGATGTTGATTGGGAAGATAGTTCTGAAGAGGAAAAAGAAATCAAGCAGAAGCGACAACGATAAGTCGAAAGAAGCCGCAATGCAAGATCTCCCTCGAAGATGAAAAGAACGAAGAATACAAATCGATGTACGAAGATTAACCCTTCCGTGCAATACTTGCATGACCTGCTCGATCCCGTGCAATAGGGTGGGAGTATGGAGGTCGAAGAGGTACGTAGTGACGGTCTAGCCCGTCCGAATTCTTAGTGGTGCTTCTTTATCAGCGAAAATAGTATTGTTCGAGTGTCGCCATCAGAATTAATGAGATTGCTTTGAGTGGTACTCTCTGTGTTCAAATTTAATTCAACGTGGTTTCTTACTCGTAATGGACAAAAGGCCGATCACAGCATTTTGAAAAGTTATGGAATAACTCAGAAGTGATCCTCACGATTGAAGTATGGACTCGGATTGACACGGTAGGGTGGGTTGAGCGTGCGGAATTTTGCTTGGTTGTCACTTGCAAGTCTGATAAGCTGCATGGAAACTACGAGACGAACTCGAAGATTTACAAATTGAAGCGCTCGCGGAATTCGAAGAAGAAATCGAATCTACGATAGATGAGTTAACGGAGACAGGTACTAGCGAAGAGCTGAACTACCTTTGTTAGCTCCTTACTCGATAAAGACTCGAAGAAATAATCAAGTTATTAATGGAATTTAAAAACTGTTTTGCTTGGAGCTACGATGAAATGCGGGATTAGCCCCGGAGGGTTGCGGTCCATGGCGCTGGTGGGATGCTACTTCGTGGGTGGGACAAGGTCCCGGAAGAATGCGTTTAGAAATCGAACAACAAGTTATATTAGGAAGTTAAAAAGCTAATAGACGCTAAATTTGTCAGTGAAGACAATACCCGACTGGTTAGCGATGTGGTGCCGGTCGGAAAGAAGAATGGTCGGATCGGAATTTGTGTGGACCGGAGATTTAAACGAGGCATGTCAAAGATCAATTCCTCCTACCCAGATTCAGACGATGATCGATATTTGCTTCGACGCATGAAATATTCTCGTTTCATGGATGGATCTTCGGGGATCTATTGAGATAAAAATATCCGAGAAGATGAAAAGCTTACGGCATTCGAACGCCGATCGGAGTATTTTTGTACACGAGTGATGCCATTCGGGTAGAAACGCGGAAGCGAGCTGCAAAACAATGACGAAGTTTTGATGATCTCATCCACGGTGAGTCGAATCTTTACGTGGACGATATGGAAGTCGTGGCAAAGTAAAGGAAAACCTGTATGATTTGAGAATTGTTTTCGAACGGTAGACAATTTAACCTTAAGATGAATCCCTTAAAATGCGCCTTCGGCGCCACCTCGGGAAATTCTTAGGATTCGTTGTCAGGCATCGTGGAATTGAAATCGACCGGAGAAGATTAAAGCCATCTTAGAAATGCCGCCTCCCGAAACCTTAAAACGACTACGATCTTTTCGAGGGAAGGCGGCATATCTTCGACGCTTTATCTCGGAACTGTGGGGTAGGTGTCGGCCTTTCTCGGCACTAGTTAAAAGGACGCCAAATTTGTTGGAAGAAATACGAGAAGGCCTTCGAGAAGACATTAAACGATATTTAATGACACCTCCTGTCTTAGCGACGATCTCGGAGTAGACGGCGATACTTTGCAGCGGCTACGAACGACCTCCTCGAGCCACAGTAGCCCGGAGTCGATGATGAGGGTAAAGAAAATGCTCTTTTCTTGCTATGGCCAGTGGTTACTTCCGGCAGGAGGTGGAGTATCCCGCAATTGAAAAGCATTGTTTGGCTTTGATCTTCGCCGCTCGAAAAGCTCGGGCATTACATGCTTTTCCTCATAAAATTGACACGATCTCGAAGTTTAATCCATTGCAATACTTGATGACTCGTCCAACACTTCCGTGAGACTTGAGATGGTCGATGATATTATTACGGTGAATATAACTACCGTGCCTCTGCGTGCGAATGAGGACAGTCTTAGCGGACTTCCTCATGACACACCCTTCTTGGTAGAATCTCCTCTCGATGACGATACGCAGATGAACAAATAATGAGCCTAGAGACCTAGTGATCGACGTTGGGAATTGTATTTCGACGGAGCATCTTCAGCACACAAAGACGAAGAATCGCAGTGATAGTGCCGTGGCGGAATCGGGCTAATCTTTATAACACCGGAGCGGGGGGATGTTGAATGCTCTACCATGACGGAGACCGTGTACAAACAACGAAGCGAGAATACGAAGCCCTCATAACGGGATTGGAATTAACCGTTCGAAATCAGGGATATGAGACATCGGCAATACGGGGGATTCACGGTTAATCATTCGACGAGATCGTCGGGCCAGTCTGAAATTCTAAAGCAAGACTCGAACAATACTTCCGATATGCTACATACGAGCATTGGAAGAGATTCCAAATGTGACAATCTACAAATTCTAGAAAAGAGAATGCTGGATGCTTTGCAACCGTCTCGCGAAAATTTTGTTGCAAGATAGTCAGTGGAAGTGTCGGTTCACGGACGTCGGGTCTATCACGGCTTGACATAGACATGATACACAAATCGAGAAGAAGAAGAATCGGTTACGGCGGTGATGAAAACACGGAAGATTGGCGGCAATGGTGTTCGTACACGGCGGAAAGCTGCAGAGACGATAGGTCGGCCATCGGATCGAAAAAGGGCTGTCTTACGCACTGTAAACAACACATTATACGGAGAAGGTCTTTTGATCAAATGTGGTAAGAGTGCTGACGGTACGAGGCCGTGAAATTGTTAAAGAGGTGCGTCGGGACTGTGGCGCTCGCCGGTGAGGTCCAGATGAAAATGAAGAATTAAAAGACTGGGGTACTACGGCCTCGATGATGACGAAGCTGCACGAAGCCATGAAGTACATCACCAATGCCAAGTGCACGGAGTGGTTCTACATCGACCTCGAATGTCTTGCAGACAATTGCGTCGTGGCCATTTGAATGTTGGGGCACGGATATAGTGGGTCGATAGAACCACCATCTTAAAAAGACATCGTTCATTCTTGCGACTCACTGATTACTTTTCCGGTAGGCGGCAGTTCCGCAGAAGTGAAAAGCACACCACGTGCTACGGTTTTCGAAGCAAAGTTGTCTGCCGTTTCGGAATCTTGTGAGATCATCTCGGATAATCGTTGACATTCCGAAGCACCTCGTCAACGATTTTGTCGAGAGACACGGAATGTTGTGATACTCAACAATTTACTACCCGAGAGCAAACGGCCTCGGCGAGGCTTTTAATAAAACTCTCGTTCGAATCTTAAAAGAAAACCTTGGACGATAATAAGAAGAGAAATTGAGCGCGAGAAATTGTTAGAGCATATGGGCCTGCGGACAACCTTCGGGAACCCTACTCGAAAGTACACCTTGCGCTCGGTGGCATGGGTCCGGCGAGTGTTACCTTTAGAGTTGACTTCCCTTCACTGAAATTCTCGATTACGGAAATAAGATCGCGGAAAACGCGGTGCGACTCGAAGAATTAGAAAGCTTGGAAGGGAAAGACTTGCGGCGCAACGGGGTAGAACTATATCAAGCTAAGATGGTTCAAACCCATGACAAAGCTGGTCCGCCCAAGAACCTTGAGAGTTGGTGACTTAGTTCTCGTTCTCGGGAACTGTTCTTTGCAACGAATGGGGAGGAAAATTTGAACCCACTTGGGAAGGACGGTTGTGGTTGACATTCTCGGGGAGGTTCCTGCACCGGCTAGTGAATTGCCGGGGAGAACGACATACCAGCACACGATCGACGGACGATACTTGAAAAAATATTACGGCACGATGTTTCGAAGGAATGAATTCTTCATCCTTAAGAAACACGGGTGAAGTAATTTACTTGTGATTAGATTAGAACCCAAAAATAATAAAATGTCTTTAGATAAATAAAATCATGATAATTAAGTTTCCTTGTTTCCTTTTCGGAAATCAAGATCTCTTTCCGGATCTTATCACAACGCCGTTCACATTAATTTAAAATATAAGAATAATGAAAAAATGTATCTTTAATAAACATTTTCTTAATGTTCTTGTTCTTAATCTGACCACTGAATATTTTCTTGTCTTTTCGCGGGGAAATGTCGAACGGGCGGTTGGTCTTGAACTTTAAGAATGGCGTAAGCCTTGCACTCGATGAAGAGGGTGAAAGATGGGCCGATAATCGAGGTCAGCTGAGATTTCGCACCCCGGCGGGCCCTACGGTACGAGGAAGTGGGCGGGTCCCCGGATTAACCGGGAAGAACTTCAAGACGGAGGCCGGTGATGAAAGTGGGTGGCCCACGAGCCACCAATCCAACAACAAGAAAAGAAAAGCAAACACCGAAGAAGACGAGAAAATGAAGTCATCCCAGTCGGCTACGGCGGAGGGCGGGCTTGTCGACGCCGACGCCGCGGAGATGCGAAGTTCGGAGGGCTACTCTCGCGGCCACGCAACGAGAAATAAGAATCAATAGCATCGTAAAATGTTAACAAAACTAGCGGCTGCCCGGACCGGCGCGATGAACGGTACCAATGCGGCCATGCATTTCGAGGACACCGGTTCGCGGGAACTGCAGAAAAAGGCCAGCTCCTAGAACAACGAGAAGAACCGGGGAAATCTCAGAAGATCGGAAAGAGAAGGCCTGCATGCTGGGATAGACACCAGCGGTGCATGACCTTATTTGCGAGGAAGCAACCCCGGGGAATCTCGTGGGCCATGTACGGAGGCGAAGGTATGCGAGGGGAACGTGAAGGGATTGAACCATATATCCCACAATACGTCACAAGGCCTCGCCATGCGGATCATTCGAATACGGTTGGAGAGGATGCGAATGTTGAAAAGAAAACTTTCGAATACTTGAGAGAATTAAAGGAAGAAGAATCAACATACTAGAAGGCCTCGAGCTACACCGCAAGCCGATATAGTCTGAACAACGACAAATCGTGGAGCATGCTCCGGGATACGAAAAGAATGGACGGCAGGCACTTTGAGAAAACACATACTCGAGAACCCGGAGATGGATGCCGGGGGAAAGGAAGAATCACAATACAATGCGGATCTTCCTTTCATTTCTTGTGAAGACGGGAAGGAAACCCGCGGGGATACTTCGTCATGGGCGAAGTCGTCCGTGCCATTAGTTATCAAGAGAATGGTGAAAAGATTGATAACATGGAGGGGAATGCTTGCCCGGCCAGTTGCATACCCGATCGTGGTATCAGCATCTACGAAACGGGGTGTGCATACCCCCACATATTGATCACCACGACTTCGTCGGACCTTTACGCACGGTCTCTTTCTTGAATGAGTGCGGCTTGTCATGGATCTGACCTCCGGATAGCGAGCCCGGGTGATTCCGAGACGGTAAGATACCTTTACCGGTGGGTTCCGTGCGTCTCTTGCAAGGTAACGGAGCGAACCATCGCAAAGCATTGCATACGGGGGTGCCGGTGGAGCGGAAGATCTCGGTTACTTTCGGGAGGATGGACGACGGCAAAATACCTTACCATTTCCAGCCGGATCCGAGCTAGAAGGAACCTCGGCCTTACGGCCTTGAGTTACATGGGAAATATCACACCTCCAATGTACATCCGGCCCGGCATCCTTGCCAGGATGGCTTGGAAGGTGATGTTATTGACCATGTACCTCAACATTCGAGACATGGATTTTTGACGGATGCTTCTTTTGATGGATCAACAAAGATCATACACGGTCAGTTTTGAGTCTGTGGATTGTGGCAAATATATTCCAGATCGAGTTGTACGACGTATTGCAACATGATTGGAATGAAAGTGACCATGTGCGTTTTTTGGCCTTCACCTCTTTTGTGCGAAATTGATTGGGAAACGCCGTTAAAGTTAAATAAACTTCGAACGAAACTGAGAAAAAGAAAAAAAAGAGAATAAAAGAAAACTTTCTAAAAAAAAATCTGAAAAATGACAAACACCAAGTTCACATGAACATTAAATAAACAACAAAATAAAATTTGAACCATTAAAAGAATGTGAAATCGACTTGAAATCGAATTCCATCCTTCGAACTTGAAATCGAATTCGATCTTTCGAATTCCGAATCGAATTTCAATCTTTTCAAACTTCAAAATCAAATTCTATCCTTCCAAACTTCCAAATCAAATCTCAATCAAATTCCAAATCCACTCTCGATCAAATTTCATTGATCTTCAATCTAGTCGAATTCTCGATCGAAATCCAAATCGATCTCGATCGAGTTTGAACTTGATCTTTCAAACAGAAATCAAATCTTAAATCAAATTTCAATCGAGGTTCAAACTCATCCTTCCAAATTCAAATTCAATCTTTCAGTTCTAAATCTCTATCAAATCTCGAATCCGATCTTAGATCTGGTGAAATCTCGTTAGAAAATTGAATTCAACCTTTTGGGTCGAAGTTTTCATCCCAGTATGCTTGCTAGGATTCTCTTCCTACTTCTGTGAAATACATCAAAACTCAAAACTCTTGAGGTCGAGGATTTTACATCCAAGGCCTGCTTGCTTTAGGATCCTTTCTGTTACTGAAATACATCGAAATCGAACCTTTTGAGTCGAGGATTTTTACATGCATTGCCTTCTTTAGGATTCTTTACTCTCTTGTGAAGCCATCAAATTCAACTCTTGAGGTCGAGGATTTTATCCAATGCCTTTTAGGATCCTTTTCCTATTCTGTGAAATACATCAAAATTCAAACTCTTTTTGAGTCGAGGATTTTGTCGAAACTGCCTTCTTTAGGATCCTTTCTATTGCGAAATACATCAAAACTCAAAACTCTTGAGGTCGAGGATTTTACATCCAAGGCCCATATTTGTAGGATCCTTTTTCTGTTACCTTTGAAATACATCGAAAATTCAAACTCTTGAGGTCAAGTTTTACATCCAAGGCTGTGCCCCCTTTGGGATCCTTTCTGTGCCTTTGAAATACATGAAAATCAAACCTTTTGAGTCGAGGATTTTACATCAGTACATATTGCTTTAGGATCCTTTTCTGTGCCTTTGAAATACATCAAAACTCGAAACTCTTGAGGTCGAGGATTTTACATCAAGGCCATATTTATAGGATCTTTCTATTGCCTTGAGAAATACATCGAAATTGAGCTCTTTTGGTGAGGATTTTACATCCAAGGCTTTACTTAGCACAACAGGATTCTCTTCCCCATTGCCTTTGAAACACATCAAAACTCAAAACTCTTGAGGTCGAGGATTTTACATCCAGGGCGCCTTGCTGGATCTTTTCTATTGCTTGAAATACATCGAAATTCAAACTTTTGGGTTGAGGATTTTACATCCAGAAACTGCATTGCTTAGGATTCTCTTCTGTTACCTTTGAAATACACCAAAATTCAAGACTTTTAGATTAGGATTTACATCCAAGACTGCCTTGCTTTAGGATTCTTTCCCTATTGCAGCGAAATACATCAAATCAAAATTTAACCTTTGGGTCGAGGATTTGTCCAGAGGCTGATACTAGGATCTTTTCTGTCAACGATGAAATACATCACATCAAAATCAAACTCTTGAGGTTAAGGATTTTACATCCAACACCACTTTAACAAGACACTTCTCATTGCAACGATTCAATCTAATCAATTCAATTTTCTTTCGAGGTTGGAGATGTTACACTTCAAAACCTCGAAAATCTAATTTTCATTTCGATGAATACTCAATTAATTTTGACAAAACTTGATCTAAATTGAAACTCCAAACTAAAAATTTAAACTCACACATCAAAACATAAATTGAAACAAAATAAAATCTAAATCGAATTCCCCCGAGATCATGTGATTTGGGATTCACCCCTCTTTTCACTCCTCGGCGGGGATTCGAGATCTTCGGTTCCGGAGAGATTATACTTGACACTCCCGGCGAAACTCTTCTACTTCGTCCTGGATTCGTACTTGGACATCTGTGTTGGTTTCGTTGGTCGCTTGGGTCAACACCAATACGCGCGGTGTGCTCCAGGTAGGCTCACCACACACATTGGGAGGTCCATTTGTTGACCTCGTTTTGATGAGGTCTTCTAGCCTCTTCTTTAGTGCTTAGGATCTAGCCTTAGGCTTTTCCTTTGACTATCTTAGAAGACTAGAAGTGGGACCATATGCCCCAGAAATTCAAACCACTTCTAAAACTCCCACCTTAAACTCCACAAACTTGACCATAGACCCCCAATCACCTAGAGGGTTGAAATCGAATGTGGAAGTTTAAAAGGATGAGTTCACATAGGACTCTTTGGCATAGGGCCCTTACTGAGTGGCACAGTCGATGAAGGGGCTGACTTACATTACACTTACACACTACATTCCCACACACTTCCTAAAACCACACCCTTACCCAACTTAACCTCGACTCATGTGGGTGATTCACATGGATGGTCCTTAACACTAAGCCGCTTGGGCCCCAGAAGGGTTAGGAACAACGTAGTGAATGCCTCGAATGAGTCCTTTCATGGCTCATATGGGCTTGAGAAATAAGCCATGGCTCAACCAAAATGATTTCACCCCACCCAAATTCACCACGTCTTAGAATTCCCAAATTTTCAATTTTTGACCCAGGACTATACACTGCCTAAGCATATGACATGGATGCAAATTTTTGCAAAATCTCAAATTACCTAAAATTTTCCAAAATCCAATCCCAAACACCTCCACATCACTCAAATTGATCATCCATACCCAAAAATACCAAAAATTCCAAGAAAACCCCCGATACCCTCAGAATACCCAAAATACCTTCTGGCTAAAAATCCAAAAATTCAGAAAATTCCCAGAAAATTCCAGAAAATCCCCAGAATATTCCCAATTTCATTTTTGTCCAACTACACCATGGGCCAATTTTGTCAATTTACCCTACTTTTGTCGAAAACCCCAAATTGACCCATTTTAACCCAAAGTGGACCCGATGTGAGGTAAACATACCAAATTGACTGATTTTGGTCCAATTCAATTCTAAACTTCAATTCAACATTCCCAATACCAATTTAGACCAAATCGAGTCAATTTGATTGACATTTGGATCCAATTTCACTTTGGGCCTTGGCTTGAGAATTTGGTTATGACCCAAACTTAGCCCAAACTAACCAGTCATCAATTAACCCCAATCTTTCTAAACCTTCCTTAACATCCTCATAAACAAAACACTAACATGGAATTTGCCCAAGATTTTGACGAAACCCCTCCAGTTCTATTGAAATCAAAAGCAATTTGACAAAACCCAAATCTAACCCAAATGACCCAAAACCCAAAATTAAAACCCAACCAAAGCCAAAACCTCTTTGAAACACTCCATAAACATTTCTTAATATTTATTTTACATCAATTTCAACCTAGCCCAATATTGGCCCAAGTTAGCCCAATTTGATATACATTCTTCCAAATTAAAAGAATTCGAATCGACTGATTCGAAGTCCAAACTGCCCAAATTTGCTTGATCACTCATGACACATCCATGAGCTAAACCCAATAATTATTTGTGACCTCTTTACAAAAATTTCATCCCAAAATCCATTTTAAAATTCGAGCCTTTCTAATCCATCTTGTATCCAAACCCTTTAAAAAAAGCAGAAATTCTTCGAGAGCCCATATGACATTTCCCCTCATCATACTGATTAAATCATCCCTAAGTCCTAAATTCATCATCAAATAATTCCAAATCAAGCCTCATGCCAAATCTTACAAATACGAAATTTTCCTTAAATCATTTGTAAAAATTGACTTTACTTTTCCCCGAACGGAAATGGAGCCATGGAGCCATGCATAAGCCGTATGCAAGCCATGAGCCTCTTTATGTCACCATACCATTTTGGGCAAAAGGAGAGCTCTTTCCTTAATTCCTAAAGGTGATTAACCACTTAGCTGTTTCCATAAGCATGCTTAGCTTTAATTGTGCTTGGATGGTGACTTGACCCTCACCGATTATGCTGAGCCAAATCACTTTTCCCTCTCGACCAAAACCAGGCCTTGGGTGGTGCACCTAGCCCGAATGGGTGGGTTGACCCATTTAGGTTCAAATCTAGCCATGCCGGAGTCCACTTTGGATCCAAGCCTTTACACATGTCCATGGCTTGATTGATTGCGCGAGCCTCCCGATACGACGCTTTTTGACCTTGAGGGTGACCCATGCACAGCCGGCCGGCCACCAGGCCGCCGGAAAACACCATGGCGAGAGCTCGCATGTGAGCCGACATTATTCTCATGGCAAGTGCTCCCCGTCCTAGTGGTCACCGTGACCCGATCTTTCCTCGTAGGAAGCGGTGATCCGGCCACTAACTCCCCACAGGAGGCCTTCCGCCTCTCCGATGAGCCTCACCCTCTCGGCCGAAGGAGGAGACGAGCACAAACCTTGCCGAGCTGCGCAAAATTGTTTCAAACCCTTCACCATCACGAGAGCGAGTTGATCCCGGTAATCGGTACACAATCCTTGTGAGCCGTTCTGTTGAAATTCCACCGAAAACCCGGGACACTTTGCCGCGGTGAGCCAGTCACCAGGTGGCGGTCCCTGCACAGCCTTCAACGGCGAGAGGGGAGAAGTTTCCCAGCGAAAGCCCCATCTCCGGGCCACCCGGTTGCTCCGACCTCAAGCTTTGTGATCGGGCGGCGGGTCACTTTCATAGGCCCAGGCGATTCACGAGACCGGGAGACTTCATCGCAGGGCTTGCGGGACCCGATGAAGGTGCAACAACTCTCAGTTGAAGCCGCACTTCTACGAGCTAGGAGGTATGAGTTAATTTATTCATCCCGAGCTGCAGGAGATTCTCCATTTCAAATGCCTTGGTTTCAATGCATGTTAGTAGTATAGATGTGTTCGTCTTTACGAGACGTCAATGAAAACGTAAGAACATGAAAATCCATTGAGAATCGAGTGAGATCTTAGGGATTTAGTGTGGACGGCTCTCGGGTGAGAACACTTGGGGACGATGAACGGATGCCGTCCGTACGATACACGCGCGCACGGACGGCGGGGTTGCGTCGGACCGAGACGGTACGAGAACGCGGGGCCGGGCGCGACTCGGATGGCGGCGTCGAATGGGAGCGCGACGCGCGGCGTTTCGGAGGCTGGCGAGAGGTTGACGCGGCGCCGCGTGGATAAATAGAAAATTAGGGTATTTTTCTATTTATTTAATTCTAAACTTTAAAAATTCATATCTCTGTGTGAAAAAATTACAAAAATAAAATAAAATACCCTCTTGCTCGGTGAACGAGAGGAGAATAATGTGGAAAAGAAATCATTTAATTTAATTAAGTATTTTATTTTTTATGATTTATTACTCTCTGCATACATTTAATTCACTTGGTGACAATTCACCATGGCATGAGACCATAGGGCTTTGAAGCCTACGAACTTGGGAACATTCACCGAATTTTCAGGTGGAGGAGCCATCTCAATGAAAAGTTATTTATTTTTCGATAATGTTCTTCATTTGAGGTATTTAATTCCAAAAATTAGCATGTTGTGAAATAAAATTCTAAGAAATATTTGGTGATGTTAACGCAATGAAGGCATAAAAAATAGGACTTGAGTTAATTCGCTCGAGATTAACCCTAATTGGCTTAAACACCTAAAATAAGTCTTTAATTAATTAGAGTTAACCAGGCATCAAATTGACTTGAAATCAATTCTCCGCACAAGCCTTTAGGATCAGAGGAATCCCACCATAAAATTTGAAGTCAATTGGACTTGGTTAGCCCCCACTAATTGGGTTGATTAAAGCGCTTAGCCATTTTAAACTTTAAAAATTCATAACTTTTAAAATATTTTTTTAAAGATTGCAAATTGGTTTTGGAGCCTCTCTGATATCAGGGGCCAGAAAATTAAAATTTCAATTTTCTAAAAAAGTTGATTTTTTAATAATATTTTAATATTTTTAATAATTAAAAAATAATAAAAATCACAAAAATAATAAAATTCACCAAAATGTCACATTTTGAATTTTAATCACTTAGGAACAAATCCACATTTTTTCCTAAGTCTATTTAGTGAGATATTAAATTTTAAAGCCCTAGGGTAATTTTAAAAATTAAAAAAAAATGTATTTTCTAGCATTTTCACTAAAATAATTATTATAAATCATAGAAAAATCAGAAAATTGCAAAATTTGTTTCTCTGGTTTCCTTGATATCAGAGAGATTTTTGAAAAATATAAAATCCATTTTTCAACATTTATCTTATTTTTAAATTAATTAACACTCCAAAACTCAAAATAATTATAATAAAAATAATATAATTCAAAAAATCACCAAAATTGGTCCAAGTGCTTCTCTGGTCATTAGGAATGTCCCCTAATTTTCTTAGGACAGAAACTTTCCCTTGGTCATATTATTAAATTTTCCTTGAAAATCTCCTGTATTTTCCACAAAATAATTATATAAATAAATTAAATACAGAAAATCACATTTTCTCCTCTCATGTCTTTATTGACATATGAGTAAGAATCACATAAAAATTTCAAGTTCATTTAAGTTCAATTTAGTGAGTTATGAAATTATTAAGCTTAAAGGGTAAAATGGTAATTAAAATCTTTGTCATGGTAAAACTTTAGTTTAATAAAAAATCAACAAGTAAAATCAATGAATCCTAATGCGATTTGGATGATTGAAATTTAAATAATTAAAGGGTAGAAACCCATTAAATAATTTTAAAATGATTAAACTTTAATTAAATAATAGATTAAATTTGGAAGAATAATAAAATTGGAATTATTAAAATAAGGGATCTTTATTAGGAAGAGATTTATTCTTTAATTTAAAAAATCTAAATTAATTATATCAACTAATACTCAATTTTTAATTAAAATGATAACTTTCAATTTAAAATATTAAAAGACTTAATTTGATTAAAATTAAAAATAAAGTAAATTAAAGATAAATTAAATTAAGATTAAATTTAAAAATTAAATTAAATTAAATTTAATAATTAAATTAAATTAAATTAAACAATTAAATTAAATTAATTAAAATTAAATTAAATTAAATAATTAAATTAAATTAAATAATTAAACAATTAAATTAAATTAATTAAAATTAAATTAAATTAAATCAAAGAAACGATTAAATTAAATTAAATTAAAATTAAATTAAATTAAATTAAACAATTAAATTAAATTAAATTAAATAATTAAAATTAAATTAAAATTAAATTAAATAATTAAATTAAAGTTAAATCAAATCAATTAATTAAACACCAAGTCGAATTAAATTGAACTATGTTAAACTAAATTAAAACTCAATTAAATTAAGTTAAATTAAATATAACATCACTAAGACATAAAAGAAATTAAATATAAAACAAGCTTGACATTATTCAGTTAAACTCGCTGCTTAAAACGAATCATTTGAATACTAACTTGCCCTTGAAAGCTTTAGTTATTATAACTCTAAATGAAACATTAAATGGAGTGTTACTTCACTCATAGGATATTCGGAAATGTCACAGTTCCTTTGAGCAAGTTAACAAGACTTGAAAGCCTCGGACGATCGATTCGTTTATATAATTAAATTCATTTGGACTTAAAACGATCCTAGAAATATTGAAAAGATGTTTAAGATCCTTCTTAAGCACTTTCGATATGATAGGATATTTATAAGAACAATTGAATTTGTTATTCTTTGATGAAGAAAATCGTCCTTAAACGAAACAAAAGAACCTAGACGTCATAGGAAATGACTAGAAGTATAGGATTAGAGATTTGGTGAAAACCCGTAGCCTTTCCCTTAGCTTTACCTGGAACTTGTTTAAATATTCTTAATTGTGTTTTAAGTGCGGCTTGGGATGACGGGAAGACCCTCGAGGGTACGCTTTTTATTTTATTGCAATTTACTTTCTTGCAATTTACATTATTGCAATTTACTTTATTTAACATTGCGTTTATTTTTCTTGCATGATAAAACAAACATTGTGAAAACCCTACGCACCTTTAGGATAGCCCCCCTAAAACTGAAACCAAAAATTAAATTAAAAGTCATTGCAAGATAAAATTCACCGCCACAACATTTCAAAATATCAAACAACTCAAAATTTAATCACAAACGGAACACAAAACTACAATTGCGGCTAAATTGAAACGTCGTTGGATCGGGAATACCTCGGATGATGTAACCTACGTGTTGCTAACGGGATTTCCCGCGATTAAAATGAAAGTGTGGAATTCATTCGGTTGAGTTTAGCAAATTCATACGGGTAAGTGAATCCGATAAAAATAATGATGCCGGAAGGATGGAGCCGTGGGATCATGCTTAGGTGTCGTTATAATCGGCTTTAAGATTTGTTTTAATCAAAATACAAAACACTTGGAAATTAAGACCCTACGAAACCAAAACACTTTTCTCGTCACGATTTATGATTTCTAAAACTAAACCTGCAACGACGGCAAGGAGCTCGAGGTGTGGTGGGCGGCACGACCATCGTCATCGGCAAAACCTGAGTCTACTTCGACGAAACTCTTCTTAAATTAAAACGACAAACACGTAGGATTTCGAGGTAGCTTGCTGATGCGACATAAATCCTCGACTCTTCGTTAGGCATTTGCATTGCAAATTAAGCCCTAACCGGTCTTAGGATTCCGCGGTAGTGGTCCGTCGACATAAACCCTCACATTTTCTGAAACATTTGTTTGATTTTTATCATACAAATATATAGCCTTGGTAATTAAAATTAATGAGAATTGAAATACTAAATAAACATTAGGACTTTCCTAAATTCCAGACGAAACGATAGGATAGTCGGGAAATTATCGAAGTTCACTTCGAATCGGTGATTTCTCCTACCTTTCTTCCTTTGGATTCACAAAACAAAATGTTCCAAAAATTTGATCCATTCCACATTGAAACTTGAAATTCGATCTTTGAAAACCTTAAACTTTGAAATTCTTGAGAGCGGGAATCGTTGATTATTATCGAGAGTTTTTCTTAGGTGATTCCCGTCACTTAAGATGTAATTAACTATAGGGGCTTGCCTTATGAGAATTTTAAAGAACCCGGGTAATATAAACCACATTTAATGTTTTCATATTAAGCGAGGGGAAACTTGTCGGCTTATAAAATTGGTTCGCGGACGAACGGATGTCGCCTAATCTTCTAGTTTATTTAATCGAGCCCCACCATCGAAGCCGGTGTGTCATCCTTAGGGATAGATACACGGTTTGGTGCGGTGCTCGTTTATATAAACTATTTGGGATGTGAGGTCGGTTTAATCTCGTATCTTAAAACCTTAATTTAAAATTATTTCCAAAATCGATACTACTTTTCAAATTATTTATTTTAATTAAATTAAAAATTCGCTTGAAACTGATTTGTTAGGCGACCCCTCTTGAAATAAAACACGACCTAAAAATATGCCGACAACATGGGTTGACTGAAACCAAGCCAAAATAGCCATGCCCCCATTCCATTTTTGGTCGCCACATTACACATGGCAAAGCTTCAGTCACACTGCTAATGACCACGGCTCCACGAACACGAGGGTGACCCTTGCCTTTCTGGCCGGACGACCACACAGGCCGCCGGAAAACACACCGTGGCCGAGACCTTGGGAGGCGAATTTTGAAATTCCACCTTGCTGGCTGCTTACATCAAAATGGCCATTGCGGTTGTTCTTCTCCTCACCCGGGCTTGGTGATCCCCCGACCCCTAACTCCCCGGGAGCGCTCGGCCTCTCCTGACCCAAACCCGCCTCTCGGCCATGAGAGGTGTTGAAACAAACCTTGAAACTGCGCAAAATCATTCCGGACTCTTCCCCACACGGAGAACTTGATCCCAGCAGAAATCCCCACGCCATTTCCTCTCACATGAGCTCGATTTCGAGTTGAAGTGACCCGAAAACCGGGACACTTCACGCGATGAGCCGATCCCAATTGATTTGCTCTACACCTTCACGGACCAAGAGAAGAAGTTCTGAGGCAAAGCCCCCTCTCAAGACCGGCCATTGCTTCTAGCCTCGAAGCTTTGTGATCGGTGTGGGCACTCATACTGAACGATTCACCGAGACGAGGACTTCATCTGGAGCTTGCTTGGACGATCGAACATGACACAACTCTCGGATCGAAGCTTCACTTCTGCGAGCAAGGTATGGACTCACTCTTCCTCACGAGCTTCCGAGGAGATTCTCCGTTTAATTTGAATCGATTTCGTGCATGTTCTTGTATGGATGTGTTCGTCTCTTCGAACGAATCGTAGAAGCATAAGAACACAAAAAATCGTTGAGAATCGAGTGAGAAATTAGGGTTAGAAGGTCGACGGTCACGGGTTCACACCGATCGTAGGCGATGACCGAGAGCCGTCGGATCGCGCGTGTATCGGCGGGCCGGCGGGGTCAGCGCCGGACGGAGCAATGGAACATGAACCGCGAGGCCGCGTGTGGCATCTAGTTAGATGGCGACACCGAATTAGAGGCGACGCGTGGAGCCCGGAGGCGCGGAGTTGAGTCGGCGTAGCGTGGATAAGTAGGAAAATGGGGTATTTTTATTTATTTAATTACGAGAACACAAATTCATATGCTTTGTGTAGAAAAATCATAAAATAAAATAAAAATATCTTAGCCTCGGTAGACGAGAAGAATAATGTGGAAAAAGAAATAAGTAATTTCATTAAGTATTTTATTTTTAATGATTTACTCCATTGTTTTAATTATCCATTTGCATGGCCAATTCACCATGGCATGAGACCATAGGGCTTTAAAACCTCTGAACTTGGGAACATTCTTTGAATTTTCGAAGTCGGGGAGCCATCCTAAGTTATTGATTTTCCAAGTTCATGTTACTGTTTTGAGTATTTTAATTCCAATAATTAGTATGTTGAGAAATAAATTCTAGGAAAATTTGGTGATGTTTCTAATGGCCAGAGGAACCTAGGAAAAATAAGTTTTGAGTTAATTCACTAGGAACAACCCTAATTGGCCTAAATACCCAAAATTGAACTTTAATTAACTAGGGTTAACCACACATCAAATTAACTTAAAAATAATTCTCCACTCTCTTTTGGGGTCAGGAGAGTCTCACATAAAAATTTGAAATCAATTGGACATGATTAACTTCACCAAATGGGTTAATTAGGCTTCTTAAGCAAAAAGGGTAAAATTAAACTTTAAAAATTCATA
The DNA here is from genome assembly GCA_022702705.1 of Papilionanthe hookeriana x Papilionanthe teres. NCBI lineage: Eukaryota > Viridiplantae > Streptophyta > Magnoliopsida > Asparagales > Orchidaceae > Papilionanthe > Papilionanthe hookeriana x Papilionanthe teres. The sequence continues at coordinate 163,064,863 of CM040422.1, read as the reverse complement.
ACTCACAAAATACTTTTCAAAAATTCACAAAAATAGTTTTGGAGCTTCTCTGATATTAGAGGAACTTAGGAAAATTAAAATTGTAATTTTCTAAAAAAGTTGATTTTTATCATTATTTTAATATTTTTAATAATTAAAAAATAATAAAAATCATAAAAATATTAAAAATCACCAAAATGTCACATTTTGAATTCTAATCATTTAGGAACAAACTAAATATTTTTCTTAAGTCCCTAGGGTAAGATATTGAATTTTAAAGGCTTAATGTAATTTTTAATATTAAAAAATGTATTTTCCAACCATTTCACTAAAATAATTCTAATAAATCAAAGAAAAATTATAAAAATATAAAATTTATTTCTCTGAACTCCTTGAGGTCAAAGAGATCTAAAAAAAATATAAAATCCATTTTTCAACTTTAATTTTATTTTAAAATTAATTAATGCTCCAACACTCAAAATAATTCTAATAAATAAAATATAATTCAAAAAATTACCATAATTGGTCCAAATGGTCCTCTGGTCATTAGGAATATCCCATAATTTTCTTAAGGACAGAAACATTTCCTTGGTCATGTTATTGAATTTTTCTTGAAAACCCCTATTTTCCATTAAAAATAATTACATAAATAAATTAAATACAGAAAAATCACATTTTCTCCTCTAATGTCTTAATTGACATGTGAGTAAGGTTGCATAAAAATTTCAAGTTCATTTGAACTTAATTTAGTGAACTATAGAATTATTAAGCTTTAAGGGCAAAATGGTAATTAAAAATTTCAACATTTAATTAAAATTTTAGGATTAATCAAAGGGGAGGGCAAAATATTTGATTTTAAACTGATTTTGGATGATTGAAACTTAAATGATTAAGGGTAGAAACCTACTAACCATTTCAAATATAATTAAAATAAAACTTTAATTAATTAATTAATTGAAATATTGGAAGAATAATATAAATTGGAATTATTAAAGTAGGGATATTATTTAAGAAGATATTTATTCTTTAATTTGAAAATCCCTGAATAAATCACTTCAATAATACTTAAGTCTTAATTAAAAAATTAAAACAATAATCTCAATTAAATTAAAATTAAAATTAAATTAAATCAAATTAAATTAAATTAAATTAAATTAAAATTAAATTAAACTAAAATTAAATTAAATTAAGATTAAATTAAATTAAATTAAATTAAACTAAATCAAATTAAAATTAAGTTAAATTAAATTAAATTAAATTAAATTAAATTAAAATTAAATTAAATTGAATTAAATTAAATAAAAATCATTTAATAACAAACCTAAATGAAATCATTAAGAATTAAATCTAAAATGACTCGAACACTATTCCAAACTTAAACTAACTTTTATAATTAAGTCAAAATTCAAATTAAATCATTAAGTTTAAATCATTAAAATATTTAATAAGTTGATTTGCCACTTATAAAGCTTTTAGTATTATAACTTTTAAATGAGGTATCAAGTGAAGTGTTACTTCACTCATGGGACAATCAAATGTCCTAGATTCAACTGAGCAAAAGAACAAAACTTAAACTCCTGGATGATTAATTCACTTGTATAATTAAATTCTCTTGGACTTAAAACAATCCTAGAGGTATTGAAAAGATGTTTAAGACTCGTCTTAAGCACTTCCTCAATATGATAGGATGTTTATAAGAACAATTGAATTTAATTGTTCTTTGATGAAGAAAATCATCCTTAAACCAAAACACAAGAACATAGACGCCATAGGGGATGACTAGCTATAGGATTAGGACTTTGGTAGACAACCAAAACCTTTCCATTAACTTTACCTAGGTACTTGTTAAAATATTTAAATGCCTTAACATGTGTTTTAAGTGTAGCTTGGGATGACGGGAAGACCCTCCAGGTATGCTTTTATTTTGTTGCAATCTACTTTATTGCAATTTACTTACATGCACTGTACTTTACTTTTCTTGCATGATAAATAACTGTTGCATGAAAACCGAAACTTTTAAGGTAGCCCCTGAATTGAAACTAAAACTAAATTAAAAGTCACTGCAAGATAAAATTCACCGCCACAATATTTCAAAATATAAAACAACTCAAAATTTAATCACAAACAGAACAACAAAACTACAATTACAACTAAACTAAAATGTCTCGTTGAATGATCGGGACTACCTCAGATGATGTAACCCACGTGTTTTTAACGGGATTTCCCATGGTCTAAATGAAAGTGTGGAACTTATTCAGTTGAGTTTAGCAAATTTATCTGGACTAAGTGAATTCAATGAAAATAACGGTGTCGGGATGACGGAACCGTGAGATCTTAATTGGTTCTGTTTAATCAACTTTAAGATTTGTTTTAATTAAAACACTAAAGACATTTGGACTTTAAGATTTCTCTAAAACCAAAATACTTCTCCCATCTCCTGATTTATGACTTCTAAAATTAAACCTCTGCAACAACAAGGAGCTTGGAGCACGGTGAGCAGAACGGCCATCTTTGTCAGCAAAACTTGAATCTACTTCAACAAAACCTTTCCTAGAATTAAACAACCAAACCGTAGGATTTTGAGGTAGTTTGCTTAGTGCAACATGATTCCTCAACTTTTCGTTAGGCATTTGTATAATCATGTTATGCAAATTAATCCCTAACCGGTCTTAGGACTCCGAGGTAGTCGTTTGATACGACATAAATCCTCACATCTTCGAGGCTATTTGTATGATTATGTCATACTAATATAAGTCCTAATTAATTAAAATTGGCGAGGATTGCAACATTAAATAATCTTCTCGAATTCGAAGCCAAACAATAGGATAGTTTGGGAAGTTGCCAAGATTCTTCTTGGATCCTCAGCTTCTCCTACTTCTCTTCCATTGGACTCCTGAAAATAACTGTTCCAAATTTGATCCATTCCCTATTGAAATTTCCAAAATTCGATCCTTTGAAAACCTTAAACTTTGAAATTCTTGAGAGCAAAACCACTGATCATTATCGAGAGTTTTCTTAAATGATTCACTTCATTTAAGATGTAATTAACTATTGGGGCTTGCCCTTATAGGGAACTTTAAGAACCCAGGTAATATAAACCCAGCTTAATTCATTTATATTAAGCGGGGAACTTGTCGACTTATAAAATTGGTTCGTAAACCAAACGGATGTCGCAAATCTTCTAGTTTATTTAGCAGAGCCCCATCATCGAGCGATGTGTCTATTCTCCGGGATAGATATACAGTTTGTGGTACGGTGCTCGTTTATATAAACTATTCGGGATGTGAGATCAGTTTGTTTTCATATCTTAAAATTTTCAAATTTAAAATTATTTTCAAAATAAAATACTACTTTTCAAATTATTTATTTAAATTAAATTAAAAATTCGCCGACAATTTCCGTTAGGCGACTCCTTTTTCTAAAGTACAACACATAACCTAAAAATATGCCGACAGCTGCCGGGGGTTTCCCATTCCATCAAAAGTCTTAAACAGAGGTGGTACGAAGCCTTTTGGGTATTAGAGGGCATCAAATTCTTCAAGGTAAGGTCTACCCATCGGAATAGATGCTCCACTCTTGGATTGTGCTAATGCTTCTTGCACCTATTGTTCTACCATGTTTTTAATGTCCTTTTCAGGAACATGCTCTGTGTAGAATCCTTCTTTGGTTGCTCGTCTCCGTTGATGGATGTGATCTCTTTTCCTCTATCTGCAATATGGATGATTTCTGGGGGTGTTTCTTTCTGAGGTTGTACCTGACTCTGGAGAGTGGCTAAAGCAGCAGCCATCTCTTCCATCCTCTTTGCGATCTTGGAAATTGTATTATCCTTCTCCTGAAGTTGTGCTCTCATCACTTCTGGTTCATCTCTTTCCGCAGCTGCCGGAGCACCTTGCAAAGCTGAAGATGCTCGTGTTTCAACCATGCTGATCTCGACATACTCTTCATCCATAAATTCTGATGAATCAACTTCATTTTCCAACTTTTCCCCTCTTTCTTTTGCCAACCGTTGGATATCCTTCCTTAGCTTTCCTATAGCATCCTGGAGGGGTCTCTTCCAGACGGTCTCGCGTTGTCGTGTGACGACTGTTGAACTTCTTTTCCGGGAGTTTCTTTTATTGCAGTAGCACTTCCTTCAGATTCAAGCCTACTGACGAGACTTTTCTTCCCATAATACTCCGATGGTTTCAGTTCACCAATAATAGGTTGCCACACCATCCTCCTCGCACTATGTGGCCTAGGACTAGATGGTCGGTCAGCTGTGCGTAGGTAGGTGGTGTCCTCCCTAATATGGTGTCCCGATACAATAACAGGCAATCTCCTTTCATTGGCTCGTGCCCTTTTTTTTGGGTTTTCTTTAGCAATGACCGGGTTTAATCGTGGTCCAAGGTGGGATTTGGCTGGTACCCATCCCATTCTCCTCAGAATCTCAGATACGGGGCATCTTTCCTTCTTTGCTAACTTTTCTACTATAGCTTGCAGTCGAGTGAGCGGCGTAGCCCTAGCTCTTTTTCTTTTGCTGTCACTGTAATATGCAGGTCGGGGTAACATAGCAGGGATCCTTCGAGCATCTTCTTCATCAGCTGCAGCAGAGAGAGGGTGGAACCTACTTCCTCCTAACAATGGTGAATAATCAGGTAGCTCTTCTGTTTCCTCAGGAATTTCGTCTAGAAAAGCAACTTCAGCAGCTTTGGCTTTCTCGATCCTGGCGATCTTTCTGCCTCTGTTTCTTCTCTGAGTCCGAGTCAGGGGTGTAAACTTTGAACTGGACCCGATTTCGAAAACAGATGGTATTGCAGCAAAATTCGTACCCTCCACGGTGGTAGGTTCATTATAAACTTGGACTCCCTTCCCTTTCAGTTGGGCGGGAATTGAGGCAGGTGTAGAGAGGACTAGACCGGTGGGGGTAGAGATTACAGTCCTCCTACGAACAGCAATACTTCTTTCAGTTGGAACCCTTTACAGGGGAGGGAATTCTTGAGTCGACTTCAGGTTGAACTTAAGCACGGGTTCATCAGTTTCTGGCGTTTTGTCCATTAGTGTAAAAAGAGTGACGTCAGTGAACTTGATTTTTGTATTGTTAAATCCTTGTTCAAAATGGATGATCACATTGTCGGGCAGCTCATCCTTGTAAACGGCGAAGTCTATTCCATTGGTGAAGGAGAAGATTAACTTTGGGGCAGACATTTTCTGCAGGGTAGATTCTGAGTATTAGTCCCGAATTATGCTTCCTTTTGTCACAAAATTTAGGACAAAAAAAGAAAGAGTCCGAACACATTTTCGTTTATCTTAATGCATTTGCGATCTAAAAGAGTTTGTTTATTAAAGGGTTGTTTATTAGAAGATTTGTTCGTTAGGAATCAAATGTTTAAAGAATGGAGGTTTATAGAAAAAGGAAGGGACCCGGTTCGGAATTGAAAAGGAAGAGAAATTCTCGTAAGGCTTCTCAATCCGAAGGACCGCTCCTAAGCTAACACCTATTGGGGGTCCACTCCACCTCTTAAGAGGTAAAAGAATTTCAGAACCTCTATGTTTAGGGGTGTCTAAACAGTGGCTCCTAAATCCAAAAGGGAGTCGACTATACTTGCACAAGACAGAAAAGAGCGAGGTATGTCAACGGAAGAATGATAGTTTCGTCCACTATGGATATGGACTCACTATCAATTTATGAAAGTAAAACCATCTGATTAGGATGGAGAGAAGAACTAGTCCCCAGCGGAGTCGCCAGAAGTTATGCGGTTTATTTTGGATTTTAAATTTAATTTAAATATATATATAGAATTTGAAAGTAGCATTTGATTTTAAAAATAATTTTAAGTTCGAAAATTTTAAGATATGAAATTAAACCGATCTCACATCCCAAATAGTCTATATAAATGAGCACCACACCACAAATTGTGTATCTATCCAGAAGAATACACACACTGCTTGATGATGGGGCTCGATTAAATAAACTAGAAGACTTGTGACATCCGTTTGTTCTGTGAACTAATTTTATAAGCCGACAAGTTCCCCTGCTTAATATAATAGAATTAAGCAGGGCTTATATTACCTGGGTTCTTAATGTTCCCTATAAGAGCAAGCCCCTATATTTAATTACATCTTAAATGACAGGAATCATTTAAGAAAACTCTCGATAATGATCAGTGGTTTTCTCTCAATAATTTTAAAGTTTAAA